>CM032325.1:38153913-38481921 GCA_019022515.1 Quercus aquifolioides
ATGGCGTACTCGTGGAGTTTTAGGTATAGCAGGTCACCAACTTAGGTTCCGCAGTCCGCACTAATAAATAAAGAGTATTTATGCAGTGTACTATAGAGAATAGGCTTCTTTGCTCTAGAACTTATTGTGATTGTGATTGGTAGCCGATTTTATTAGTAATGTATTGCAACAATTATCCAAACTGACAGTTAATCCTAAAGTTGTGTTGTAGTTGGTAGCACATTTTAGTAATGTGATGTGGCCGAGAACTTCACCAGTGAGCTACACGATACCTACGCGCTCGAATGTGAACCTGCACAATATGAAGAAGAAAAATCTAACAGAGAGCACCGGTGTGATGCCGGCCAAATACCCCCGAAGGTTAAGTTAGAAATATTCTCACAACTCTAGGGTGCTAGAGAGAGTAAATTATGCGTACCTTGATTTATGAGGGTATTGGGGCTTTTATAGTAGTAGGGGGTTGATATCTCACCCTTGGTGCGGAAGTCTTTTCCTCTTAGGAAACACCCTGTAGAATCCTTTTTGTACTAGAATTCCATTTGTCTTCGGACTCTATGAAGTATGTCGCAAGTATCCCATTCCAAGGGCCTTTCTGCCTCCCTCATGGGCTTTGGACCTGCTGATATTTCGTACTGGATCCATTTACAACAGATTTGGCAGATAATGGGCCCGTCCTCTATCGGCCCACAGTTGATGACCGTCAGGCCCATCTCTAGCCCAAATTTTACCTCTTCATAATGTATTGCTACAATTATCCAAAATCCGGACTTCTTTTTTATTATTGTAAAAATGTCCAAACAAATTGTTAATAATACAATGGTCATTAAATCTACCAATTGGACACTAAACATAATTTGTGTGTGATGGGTAGTTAAAAATCGTTTCATCGTCTATATAAGTCATCCACAATAGCAAAGCTCATCTAAAGATGAATTTCAAAAGGAAAAGAGGAAGAAGTAGCTAACACCGAAGAGCAAGGTTGTCTAAAGGAGATAGGTCATCTACACCACAAGGTCTAAATGATCTGCAAACACTCAATAAATTTTAAAGTATTTTCTACAAACCTAGAACAATTGGACTACGATCCACTATTTCGAGACGTGGGGTGGATTCTCTAAAATTCACTCCACTTCCCCCACTAAGCCTACACATCTCCCACGATATTAGTAGAACCTAAAAAGTAGCCCCACTCTAAAACTCTTTATAAAAGGGATTGAGCCTCACCAAACTAAAGTACGTTCTACTATTCATCCACTCACTATACTTGAGTTCTAAAGAGAAATTTGACTTAATCGTCAGAGGGTCCTTAGCCAGTTCACCCCGGTCACTTTTGATAGTTTTTTTTCTTTCTTTTCAGATCATTCATCCACCGTTGAAGCCTGGAGCATTCAGCCTACTGATTTCACACATCAGCAATGTGCTTTTTAACTTTGTCTTGTGAATATCATTTTTTTTTTTTTATAAAAGTTTATCATAAGTGCCTTTGTAGTAATATCACTTAAATACAATACTCTTGTTAATGCTGTAATACATTTAAGTATATTGCTAAAAGAAAAATATTATTTGTCGAGACGGATCTTGAAGACCCAACACGTCCTAGTTCGCTCGTTGATTAGATCCACAAGATAGTTAACCCCTCCGACCAACCTAAAGGAAAGTGTCGTTGGTGCCTATTGCCATAAGCTTGACAACATATCCTGGTTTGGCCACCAGCCACAAATTACATATAGTATCCGATCAATATTGATGGTCAACTTGGTTAGAGTCAAGTTTGAGCTTGGTGGTGCCCTAGCAGCTATAGGTAGGGCAATCACTAATAAATTCTTTTTATTTTTATTTTTTTGTCTAAATTGCAAACTACACTCCTAAAGTTTGGAGGTGTTTGAATTTTATACTTTGAAGTTTCAAAATTTAGATTTTATCCCCTGAAGTTTGGGATGTTTGGATTTTATAATTTAAATCCTGAAGTTTTAGAATTTGGACTTTATCTCCTAAAGTTTGGGAGTATTTTGATTATACACTCCCAAATTTTGAAATTTCAGGGTGTAAAATCCAAAATTCCCAAACTTTAAGGAGTAAAATCAAAACACCTCTAAACTAAATGGGTAAAATCTAAATTCTAAAATGTCGGGGGTGTAAAATCCAATTACCCCCAAACTTTGGTTGATAAAATCCAAATTCTGAAACTTTAGAATGTAAAATCCAAATATCCCCAAACTTTAAGGGGTAAAATCCAAATTCTAAAATTTCAGAGTATAAAATCCAAACACCCCTAAATTTTAAGGGTATAGTTCGCAATTTAGCCTATTTTTTATAGAATCAATCACTGATACACTCGCCCAAAAAGGGACACCAGCAAAAATATATTGCCTCTCATCACCAATGGTCTGTTACATTAAATATTACTTGATAGGAGCTGCCTCTTTGCTGAGGACAACAACCCATCCTCACATTTTTTCAACCACCTTAATGGCATGTTTGGAAGTTTAAAGAGGGAGGAGAGTAAAGGGGAGTAGAGGGGAGGAGAATAGTGGGGAGTAGAGTAGAGAGGAATAGTTATCCTCCACCTTGTTTGGATGTTTTTAAAATTTAGTAAGGAGGAGGGGAGTGATTAGTCTTTTCATTTGTAATTTTGTTAATATAGTAAGGGCAAGTTTGGTAATTCATTTTGTCAAACATTTTTATCCTTCACTCTCCCTCCAAATCTCTCCAATTTGAGGGAATTAAAAATGAGGGGTTAGAAGTAGTTCAAACCCCTCCAAATCCCTCTTCCTTCTTCCTTAAAAAACATCCAAACAAGGTAATTTAATCACTCTCCTTCCCTCTACTCTACTCCCCCTCCTTGTTCCAACATCCAAACATAGCATAAGGGACAACAACATGCCAATCGTATTCCTAAATTTGGGGAAGGTTCCTAATCCTATCAACTTAGTTTCGTAAATACCCTCTAATTTACATATAGATGTATGCACAAAAACACTATTAAAACTCTGTTATCCCTATTAGTAGATCTATAGAGTAATGAGTAGGTTTCATTCTCCTTCCATAACAGCTGCTTGATTTAGTGCATTGTGACCACCAATATGACTCCAATCAAAGTCATTGCTACAATTCCATAACATCTAAAACCAAATCCTCCCTCCCTTGATTCAATTTGTACAAAAACATTACAAACTAATATATTACCAATCACAAAAATATAATTTAAGTCATGTTGAAATGATTAATAATATTCACTTGAACGTCATAATTTAAGTCATTTATAAGACATGTTTTCTTTGGACTTGGCTAGAGCACTGAACTTGTTAAGATCGCCACACATGTCTACTTTTGACAACATGTCACAATTGTAACGGGTTTTGTCCAAGTTTTGCCCTTTTTCTTCCCCGTGGTTTTATAAACCAGACTGGGGGCAAAACCGTTTTTGCCTCCAATTTTCGGCTTAACCTTGTTTTTGACCAGTTTTCACCGATTTTCACTGGTTTTGGGGTATTTTTACCGAACTAAATTGGTGCAAGGTTCTCAATTGAACCAGACGAACTGGCTGGTCCAATTTTTAAAACCATATTCTTCCCAACTGAATTTCTATTTTGTTGGGTAAAAGTTTATAATTTGTATTCATTATAATTTGAAATTACTACATTTTCCAATCACAAAAAAAAAAAAAAAAAATCCTATGGATATGATGAGTATTATGCGTTTGTAGGTAAAATAATTTTTCATCAATACTAAGTTAAAATCCATATATATATATATATATATATATATTTTTTTTATATTATCAGTACTGAATTCAGTCCCAAATTTTTGGGCATGTCTAAACTTTTTTTTTTTTTTTTTTTTTAAGTGAAGTATAGAAAAAGAATACTTCATTTTTAAATGTTTCATTTATCCAAACTTTTATTTACACATCTTTCCTCAACTATTTATTATATTTTTTAAGAGAAAATTCCGATTTATTGATGGGAGTTATCTACTTATCTTCAACCCTAAAATTTAGCCACCTACAACACATCCATAACAATAGTAAAAAAAAAAAGCTTAAATTCAGGATTTAACAATTACCTTTAAAACCAAGAAACTTTACGGTAACATTTTTTATGGAATAACATTTTTGATTGAAGTAAAAATGGATGTGGGTTTTTTTGAGAAAAATGGACATGGTTGTGTTATGTGTTTATGATAGTCCTCAAATGTAGTCACTTAGTATAGATTCATAACAAAACAAAGTACAAAATTTTAATAATTTTTATTTATTTTGTTGCGGTAAAAGGCTCACATTTTTTTGTGTTAGGTTTTTTATTACTGTATTATTTATTTTTGTTAAAGGAAAGGCTCCAAGATCCACGTTTCTTTATTTTTTAGTGTTGTTTTTTTTTTTTTTTTTTTTTTTTTTTTTTTTTTTTTATGGCAGTTATAAATTTTTGTTTAATTCTAAAATGTAGTTTTTTGATATTCAAATGTAATCAGTTGTAAAAGGAAAAAAAAAAAGAATAAATTAAAGAATTTTTTAAGAGTAAAACATGGGAAGTGAAATTTAAATATAATCAGTTGTAAAAGCAAAAAATAAAATAAAAATAAAAATAAAAAGTAATTGAAAGAGTTGAAGACGTTATTGGCATATTAAAAGCACTTTTTTAGAAGTAAAACATTGAAAATAGAATTCAACTAGCAGTTTTTTTGTTTTTTTTTACGTATTTATCCTGCTAGTTGAAAAACTTGTAAAAAATTAATTAATAATATTTTAGATATTAAAATTGAAGATCTCAAAAAAAAAAAAAAAAAAAAAAAAAAAAAAAAAAAAAACTCCTTAAATAATATTATTGACAGAATATATGCCCCAGTCCCCACGCTGAACGCGAGTCACGGTCCTGAGGAGGCAACGTCCAACTAACCATCAGGCTCAAGTGGAATTTGCATGATGGCAATCTTAATATTTATCAATAAAATAATCCACTTTTATATATATTCCCTTCTACACAACTCTATACGCTGATTCCACTTGCATGATGGCAATCTTAATATTTATCAATAAAATAATCCACTTTTATATATATTCCCTTCTACACAACTCTATACGCTGATTCCGCTCCTTCCTTTTCTCACTTAATACGCGTGGTAACCGGGTAATCCGGTCACTCCCCCCGCGCTCGTCTTTATTGTTTATCGTTTATGACTTTCCTATTCACTTCCCACTTTATTAAAACTAAAACCCCTCAAGATAGAAAAAAAAAACTCAGGCTCTGCAAGGCTTCCAAACAGTCATGGCCTCACCCCCATAATCGGAACTTTCGCCTCCAAAATATAAACCATGCATTCCCGTTTTACCCTTCGTTTTCCTCTCTATTTCCCAATCTGCACTCTCCTATCTTCTCGCACAACATCCTTAATCGGAGCTAACCACACTTCCGCTCGTTTCTGCTCTCGCTAGCGACAACAACAACCCCTTTTTTTTTCTCTCTCTCTAACAATCTAATTTTTCATTCACAAAAAAAGTGTGCATATTTCTAACCATGGACTCGACCTCATCCAAGCCGAGCTTCCTGAGAAACATTCTTGTACGCTTACTCTTATTCGGACTTTTCATCATAGCCGTCCGATTCACCTACGTCGTAACCGTCACAGGCGAATCATGCACCGTTGGTGACTTCTGTTTCTTCTCGTTACCTGAATCTTTCAATTTCGTCATCACAACGAGTACGAGTCCAGAAGCTTCCTCGGCTATTTCGGTCAGACCATCCAACGGTGGTGTTCGCGACCTCTACACCAGCAAAGATTGGATCAAGGCCGTCCATTTCTACTCCTCGATTTTCCAAGATCTTATCGCCCACGGTTACCTCTCACCGGACTCGAAGTCGTTAACCGTAGAGACCCGAACCGGACAGGAAGTCTACGCTTTGAGACAAATCGGAGTCGAGGACTCGATCGGTATTTTTAAAAAAGCCTCGGGTCCTTTGGTAATTAAAGCGCCACAGAACCGAATCCCGTTCGACAACAACACGTTTGACTTCGTTTTCATCGGCGAGGGAAAACTCGACAACGCGTCTCGGCCGTTGGATCTGTCTTCCGAGATCGTACGGACAGTAAAGCCCGGAGGCTACGTGGTGGCCCACATAGTCCCCACAAAAGATACGTATAGTTTCAATTCTTTCCTTGAGCTTTTCAATTCTTGCAAATTGATCAAATCTCATCAAATCGAAGGTTTGGATTCAAAGTCTTCGATGCCTTTTATACACGAAGTCGTTTTGAGAAAAGAGGTTGAGAATGTTGTTAAATTTAAGAAAATTAGTGGCAATTCGGTAAATAAGTGTTTTGTTCCTGGGCATAAACTGGAATTGGTTAAGAAAGCAGAGCCGTTGATTTCGACGGAGCCGATGAAACCGTGGATTACGTTGAAGAGGAACATACAGAATATAAAGTATTTAACATCAATGGCTGATATTAGGTTTAAGAATAGGTATGTTTATGTTGATGTTGGGGCTAGGAGTTATGGTTCTAGTATAGGAAGTTGGTTTAAGAAGCAATACCCTAAACAAAACAAGACATTTGATGTGTATGCAATTGAAGCCGATAAGGCGTTTCACGAAGAGTATAGGTTGAAGAAGAAAAAGGTTACATTGTTGCCATATGCGGCGTGGGTGAGGAATGAGAGTTTGATGTTTGAAATTAATCGAGACCCCGGTAAGGAAGTCGAGGAGGATGATAAGGCGAAACGAGGAATGGGGAGAATTCAACCCGCCAAGAATTCGGGTGGTGGTGGTGGTAGTAAGAGGGAGGTGAATGAGATTCAGGGGTTTGATTTTGCAGAGTGGTTGAAGAGCACGGTGACAGAGAGGGATTTTGTGGTGATGAAAATGGATGTGGAAGGGACGGAATTCGATTTGATTCCGAGGTTGTTTGAGACCGGGGCGATATGTTTGATTGATGAGATATTTCTCGAGTGTCATTACAATAGGTGGCAAAGGTGTTGCCCCGGTGAGAGGAGTGCAAAGTATGAGAAAAGTTATGGACAATGCTTGGACTTGTTTAGGTCTCTCAGGGAAAGTGGGGTTCTTGTTCATCAATGGTGGTAACAAATCATACAGATGATATCTTCTTGAAACTTTTTTTTTTTCTTTTTTGAAATTTTTTGTTATTTTACAGTTACAAATGTTGTTAGTTCTTGTAATTTTGTTGGGCAATTGTATTCTGAGATTTTACTTTTGATGCAAGGGATTGGAGCTGAAAATGAAATTTCATTTGTTTGTCTTTCATCGGTCTCTCAATAAATCACTATTTAGGATTAGCCACTGTTTAAGTAAAGTTTAGTTTATCAACAAAAAACAGAAAAAGAAAAAAAAAAGTAGAGCTTAAATTTTCTTGTTTTACAATTAAAATGTTGTTGGTTCTTGAATCTGTTGGGCAATTGTATCCTCAGAATTACTTTTGATGTAAGGGTTTGTAGCAGAAAATGAAAATTTTCGTATGTTCAGTGTCTTTCATTGGCCTTAATAGTCACTTTAGGAACTTTAGATGTTGCATAAGTAAAGCTGAACAGAATTTCTAAGTGCTTTTAGCTTTAACTTTGGTTTAAATTTCCATGTAACTACCATTTTGATACGCTTCCCCCCCCCCCCCCCCCCTAGAATAACTTTTTAAGAATACTGGTTACTGTGTTAATGTTACTCCTTATGTTCTAGGAAGTGGTATTGAAGTATCATTATACTGTTGATGAGACTAATTATCTAGAAACCAGTAATCCTATTCAAATTCATTTTGGTGGAATATGGAACTTGATTTGCAGGGAATATGTGGGTTGTTTAACAATTGAGAATGGTCATTCTAGATGGTGACCTTCCTAAACTGGTTACATCTACACTGCTCATAGAAAAAACTTAGTGATAAGAATATTCTTATGCAGGCTATTCAGCATGTTATCCTTATTAGTTTTATCTAGAATTTGAAGTACAAAGATTCTTTTTTCATATCCAAGAACCTGGGTGATTGCTTTAATTAAAGATGAGAACTATATTAGCAGAGGCTTCTTTTTTCTTTTTGGTTAAATTATAGCTGAAGATTCAGAGTAAATACAAGCTGCAAGTCGGCAACCCCTTAACCTTTTATGTGACATTGAGTCTAATTCTTGCTATGGGGTTGCAGCTTGTTGCATTTCCAATTTTCCATTGAAGCGAGTGCCGAAATTTATTAGGCTGGCCGTGATACTGCAGAATCTAGTAGTTGTACAAACTACGAGTACAAGCACCAAAGTTAAAAGCTATGTACATGAGGTTAAAATGATCAAGAATCTTATTTGCAGCAGCTTTTAAGAAAGTTCAAATTCAACTATGATGGAGTTTGTTGATACAGTCTATTAATCACGATTTCTTGGCTTAAAGTAACATCTGAATGT
Source organism: Quercus aquifolioides (assembly GCA_019022515.1). Lineage (NCBI taxonomy): Eukaryota > Viridiplantae > Streptophyta > Magnoliopsida > Fagales > Fagaceae > Quercus > Quercus aquifolioides. The sequence continues at coordinate 38,162,303 of CM032325.1, forward strand.
AAATATTACATATTTACAATAGTATGTATGAGTTTATGAGCACAAAAAGTCTAGAAACACAATAATTTTCAACTGTTGAAATGAAATGCTGTGATTATAATGCTTATAAAAAAGTGGTGTCCGACATAAAATGATGTTCTAATCACAACTTATCACATCAAACATTACAAAAAAGACAAATATTTTGAGTGTCTTCATCACTCGAATGAGCATAATCCAGCCTAGGTAAAGGAAAGATCCTTTCCTGCCAAAGAAAGATAACTAAAGCAATGCATCGAGCTGTCGACGATAGCAACATTGTGCTGGGTCTTAATATCTTGGTGTAATGGCAACAATATGAGGTTCAAAATTGGAACTTTATACTGATCTGTGTCGTTTGCTTAACAACTTGCTAGACTAAAAATAGACGTTAAGAGATGCTTGAATGGGAAAATTAATGTTTGTTGGTTCTGTTATAGCTTTTGGGCGCAAAAGACAAAAGCCCGTGATATGTCTAAGGCACCCATTGAATTGGGAAGTAAAACTGGGGCTGGAAAGGAATGGTTTTCACTTCCACTTCTACAGTAAAAAAGATGAAAAAACTAGTGTCTTGTAACTTGTAATACCAAGAGAAAACGGACGAGAACAATGACACTGTACATCATCTGAAATCAATTGGGACGTCTCACAGTCTCAAACAAACGGTTTGGGGAAAATCAACTAGTCCTGTGAGGCTATGACACCATTTTTTTTCACAGTTCTTTTAGATGGTGTGATTGTAGTATACGAAGGAAAAGGGAACAAGATCACTCCATTTAATTGTAATAGAAGAGAGTTCCTACTATGTCGGATGTATGAGATAATTATTGCATGTGGCAATGGTGCTATACCAATCACAATTTGTACATGTGGCATAAGATGAAGAGGAAGAAGATAAATGATGTTATACCAATCACAATTTGTGGATGAGATAATTATTGCATGTAAAAGGTAATGTTTTGATAAACACTATTTGCCACATGTGTCAAAATCCTAAAGAATCAATTTCAGGTTTTTTATTTTATTTTGCTGGATCTAACGGTCTACAAAGTGACACTTCATTTAAAATTTAAAAATAATGTTATATTGGTTATTGGGTACATCTTTAGATTTATAATATTTAATTTGAATTTTGAAATAAATCGATTTTAAATGGAAATGATCCTAATATTAGTTGCCTCAACAAATTTTTTTTATAAATAAAAAAGTGAAAAAAAAATAATTTGTCTCTATTATTATTTGTGGGAAAAAAAAAAGACGCAAAATAAAATGATAAAACTCATCCATTTTAGTTGGTTTTGTACAGTTGATCTACAATGAATTCTTTGTCTCAACATGTTTAAAACTGAGCAAGCATTGCAATTATAGTAAGAATTCTGTTTGAGAAATGTAAAATAAATTTAAAAGTAGAAGAAAGAAACACGAAAGCAAAAGAACTAAGAAAGGAATCAAAGGAGGGAAGAGATATATGTCTGCTTTTGGCTTATCAAACAATTTATGCCTAGTTGTGGCTTAAGCAAACTGGCCATCTAAAATTCTATACGTCTCTATGCTGTCTCTTTCCCTGTCACACTGCATTATTCCAAGCCGATATTCAAATTAATCCACAACTGGAAATTATTCTACTTTCAATTTCTATAATGATTTGGATGCCCTATCATCTATACTACTTTATTGAGAAAAGCCATTTTCTTTTGTTAAGAAGAAGAAGCTCGAAAAAGCCATTTCTTAATTATATTTTGCTCCTCCAAATTAACGTCGGCCCATCAAATTTATTAAAAAAAAATCAGTCCATCAAGATGCGTTTCTTGGGGCTCAAATTTTGCTCGAAAATAATATCTATCTCAATGTTGTTATTTATTAACGTAAAAAAGTAATGTTAATGATGGGTCTTAATAATAGCTAGTAAGAATATAGTTTATAACTGTAATATTACTTCTTCTTTTTCTGATTTTATTTTGCTAAAGAAGATGATGACCCATGGATTGGTTAGAAAATTGTTCCTCGTTTCTCTTTTCTATTGAACAGCAAGATATTTCTTAAAAATAAGTTCTACTATGGTATGATATACATTATAAAATTGTAATTTTACACATTTTAGGCTAGTAAACAAAAATCCCTCCCATCCCAACTATCAAATTATCAACAAAACTCATATTTAAATCAAATCAAGACGTCTGATTATCAAAAAAAAAAAAAAATCAAATCAAGACACCCATTACATTTTTTTTTTCCCTCTCTCATTCACTTATTGATGATATTTTTATTCCAACAAAGGCAAGAATAATTAAAAATCTTAATTATTGTTGATATGGAATGAGACAACTAGTTAGGGGTGTTATCTGACTTTTCTCAATTAAGAGTGCATGCCATCTATTAATTCTGGGTGTCAGAGACCGAAATACAATTGATGAATCATCTTAATTTTTTTTTAATGAATAATCTTAATTAATACAACTTTTGAACAAGAACAATAGAGGATAATATGATTAGATCAATTAAGGTTCCCCTGAAGATACTATTTTTTGTGTGATTTTCCCTTGTTTTTACTGTGAGACTGTTCTACAGGATATAGGACCAAGCTTCAAAGTGGATTGCGCAATTTAAAACAAGATAATTTACTATAAACAAGAGGTAAGAGTTGGTGAAGTCAAATTTGTGAAGAAGGTATTTGGTATCATATGATATCATGTCAGCGGTATCAAAATTTAATAAGTGTGAAACATGTCAACAAAAAATTACTAACCTATTAACAATTGAAAGATATGTATTAGTGGGTAGTTATTTTTGCACACATATCTCTCATTTATTGGATTTTGATACGGATAATGTGGTATCATTTAATACAAATTACTTTTTCGAATTTGTGAATCATTACAAAAAGAGATGGCTTGTAAATATAGATAAATATAGGATAGGACATGATTGGTATAAGCCTAAAATGGAGATGAGGTCACAGATCACTTCCACTCCTCTCTAATCTGTCTAGATATTGAGCGTAGAAACAAAAAAAAAAACAAATCCCAAATTTGCTTACTATTTTATGAGATGTTTTTTAATTTATAAAAAATTTTAGTTGTAGAAAAATATGTATTATAAGTGGACATTGCACTTCGACTTCAAATTATAAGTGTATTTACATAATACACTTTGAACTTCAAAATTTTACAATTTACATTGCAATTCTATGTTAATTTACAATGTCCACCCAATTGTGTAATTAAATTAACAGCTTAGTAGGCATTTATCCACCCTAAAAATATGAGAGCATTAGAAATGTGTTTCATAAACTATAGGCGAATTTGCAATGTGCAACTTAAACTAGAATAGTATTTACAATGTTCACCACTTTGAGTCTATTTGGATGGTGGTGGATATCATAAATTATTCTTGAATTATGATTTTTTTTTTTTTTTTTTTTGGGTGAGAGAACTCGAATTATGATGTTCATTACAAAGTTTAAGATGTAATTGCAAATGTAATTAAATTCAATAAGAATGTAATGCAACCCATATTTATATCCTCTAATAAAACATTGCCGCATAAGATTTTTTCAAATGAAAGCATAAGGTCTAATACACACTCTTATTGAATTAATTTTTATTAGGCCTTATGCTATTATTTGGGGAAAAAATGACATGGCATTGTTTTATAACTATGATATATGTAAAACTAAGCTCATTTGACTTTTGATTAACCATATAATATTTTGCTACATAAGTTTTTGTATCCTCACAATTTTACACGTCAATATTTTAATATATATCTTTTAACTGGACTTAAATTCTATTCTATCATTTAATTATATTTAAACTCTCAATTAAATGATAGAATAGATAGTTCAATATACAAACATAATCATAATAAATATCTATTATTAAATATTAATAATTACCATGACCATATATTTAATAGTACCATATAAATACACAATCATAATAAATATAAATAACTATTAATAAATACCATAAATATCTTATTTCATATACAAATATAACTAAAATAAATGTTTTCTAATACTATCTATCATAATTATCAAGTTTCATATTTATATACAAAATAAAAGATAGATAAATCATTTTTTTAAATAAAATAATGTTTTATTGAATTTCCCTTGCTTTGAACAACTTGAGTAGTCGAAATGTATAAATATGGACTTTACAACCCAACTTAATTTAATTTAATCTCATTGCAAATATCCCTATATAGTTTATGGTGGATGCTTGTAATAATAATCATATATAAGAAAAATAAAAACCCACTTGTTACTCCTATCCATTATTAACTAAAATGACAGCAGAACCTATATCAGCTTTATGGGTTTAGTTCCATTACCTTCTTCACAACCAAAAAAAACTTATGGGTTTAGCTCATAATAATATTGTTGTGGTACAGTTCAAAAATGAGAAAACATGATATGCAGTACAATTCTATCTCATTTAAAATGATTGAAGAAAATGATGTACGTAGATTTCTCTTATTACTAAAAATTAAAACTAAATTTAGATAATAAACAACAAAATGATAGGGAGGGTACACCTGACAATTGTGAAACAGGCTGTGTCTCTAGCAAGCGAAAAGATCTCTTTGACTTTACATAGTTATAACTTTTAAGATTAGCACGTCTGAGAATTCTATGTTCAGAGAACAACTAACATAAGAACGAGGAGCACGGCGTTTTTTATTCATCAAAATTCAATTGTTTGTTGCATTCTTTTTTCCAAATAGTTTTTAATTTAAAATTTTAAAAAAGACATTTCCATTTTCAAATCAATGATTAGTTCCTTGTTTACAACCATTCTTGTCCTACCATATAAATACTAAAACAACTTTTTCTAGGCTTTACACGTCAAACCCATAACCTTGAATTCTCTTAATTCCTTGGTTTCTCATTCCATACTATCAGCCCCTAAGAAATCCTCCCTTCACTTTCCAGCACTTTCTTTCCAGAAAGTGCTTTGGCATTTCCATAAATGGGAGCTTGTTGTACTAAGGATGTCATTTATGGAAGGGCCAAGGAGGATGATTGGGATGAGAATAAAGACCAGTTTGATGAGGGTGAAACCCAATATGGGGATGGTGGGGCTCGTATAAGGTTGGAAGGACATTCTAGCTTCATATCGATGTACACCCAGCAAGGAAAAAAAGGCACCAATCAAGATGCCATGACGGTTTGGGAGGTACATTATTTTCTTTGTTATTTGATAATTCGATAATTAGAAGTGAGAGAATTAAAACCCTAAAATTTTTTATTAGAAATACCAAAAGATACCAGATTAACTAGAATTCTCTTTGTCATTATCTTTGTTTTATGTAAACTTGTTCTTGCAAGTATCCATTTTGCTGTCGTTTTTTTTTTTAAATTATAAATTTAAGTAATTTTGTCTGTATACTATCTAAAGTTATTTTAATTTTGTTGCGATTGATAAATATCTTGGCTTTAATTCATGCTTCGTTTATGTCTATTCTAATTAATGCCCAACTAGTTGACGTTTAAAGCAATGGACGTTGTATATTATTCTTTTGTGTACATGTTTTAAAATTTCAAAACATTTCCAACACGTTTTTGTTTTGTTATTTATCAGAATTCTCTTCAATGCTGCTATTGGGTATTTATCTCTTGCTTTGCTAAACCGTCATGTTGCACCTATCACTCCATGCTCTAGAGTAGTTTCAAATTAAACCATACAATTGCAAAAGTTTCAAACTAAACCTAAAATTTTAAATTGTTACAAATAAAACTATATAGTTTCAGCTAGTTTCAATAGAACCATAAACTTTTAAAATGGTATCTAATTAATTAAAACGTTTTAAATTTGATTGGAGATTTTATTTTAAAGTTCATGCTTTAATATAAGCACCAAGTGAATCCTATAATTGTTTCTCAAAAAAAAAAAAAGTGAATTCTTTAATTAATATTTCAGGATTTTACTGGTGATAAAGAAAGGCTATTCTGCGGTGTTTTCGATGGTCATGGTCCCTTGGGTCACAGAGTTGCACGAACGGTACGTGATAATTTACCCTCAAAGCTTACTGCAGCAGTAGAAGACTCGCAACATAATAGATGCAAAGACGTTGGTGCTGATGATGAAGAGGACCATGATCATAATGATCACAGTGACAGCAGTCTGGATAGCAAAGATAGTATTGGCAATGAAAATAGTCAAAATCTCTCATTTTCTTCATGGGAATCAAGTTTTGTCAAAGCTTTCAATGAAACAGATGAAGAACTTGGTCTAGATTCCTCCATTGATAGCTATTGCAGTGGCACTACAGCTGTAACTATAGTTAAACAGGTATTATTCAACACATATTTGAAAGAGTCTCTTTGACTTTTCTAGTTGCCAACTTTAATCAACCAAAAAGCATGGAGTCATATCTATATAATCTTAACAATCCATGTATTATATATATATATATATATATATATATATATGTGTGTATATATATATATATCATCTTATGATGACAGTTAAGATTAAGTAGGTATAATACATTTCTACATACCCAAAAAAAATATATATTATCATTATAAATGAGATTCAACACGTGAGATTTTTAACTTTTAAATGAAACGTGGAATAAAGAGTAAAAACATAATTCAAACTCGTCACTTATTTTAATAACATGATAAACTACTATGTGTTGCAACGGCCTAAGTTATTTGAAAATTATGAGTTAAATCATTTAATTCGTTATTCTAACAATATTATTGTTGGCCATTGCAATTTATAGGATGAACACTTAATAATTGCCAACTTGGGGGATTCTCGAGCAGTTCTTGGCACTAGAGGAGATAATGATAAACTTGTTCCTATTCAACTCACAGCTGACCATAAACCGTGTGTTCCTTGTGAGGCTTTCTATTTCATCCTTCTTTGTTTTCTTTCTCTTCCTCTCCTCAAAGCATGTAATTGATCTTCTCTCTTTCCTTTTTATTCTGATGTTGGCTCAGCTGAAGCAGAAAGAATCAAGAGTTGTGAAGGTAGAATTTTCGCCGCAGATGAGGAACCTGATGTTTATAGAGTATGGATGACTGATTGTGATTGCCCTGGTCTGGCTATGTCAAGAGCTTTTGGAGATTTCTGCATCAAAGATTGTGGCCTCATCTCAACTCCAGAAGTTTCTTATAGGAAAATCACAAGCAATGATGAATTTTTAGTTCTAGCAACAGATGGGGTAAGAATTCAAAACGCAGAATTTAAAAAGCTACTTATATGTTTTGTAGAAAATAAAATAACATGCTTTAGACATTTCGTAAAGTAGGAGAAATTATATAATACACATATTATGCTATACTTTCCTCTCACATAAAATCTAAATTCCGTATGAGTCACATATAAAGACAAATTATTTAATAGACTAAACTACAATTCATGTAAAGAATCCATTGATCGGATCTACCATTATATGAGAGGATAACATAGCACACCAAATATGCTAAAGAATTTCCTCATAAAATTCTACTTATATTCATATGAAATGGAAGTGTAGTACATCATGTGTGCGAATAATTTCACATAATATACCTTCTGTGATTTTATTTCATGCGTCATGAACATGAGACTTACTTTTATGTAAGTGGGAGGTACAGTCCTACAAATATACAAAATAATTTCTTTTAGCTTGTCCTTTTAATGAGAAATTATTGTTTCATACTCTAAATGTACACTCTATGCACACAATGTCCACAATTTCACACAAGATGCACATTTTTTTTTTTAATATTCACATTTAACACATGATATGTACAGACAATATACCAATAAATCATAAACAAACCAGTGTGATATGTGGTGAGGATATGGAATTTCCATAAGCTAAAATGTATTGGTTTGACTATGTATTTTGCAGGTATGGGATGCATTGTCTAACAACGAAGTTATAAGAATAGTTGGTTCAGCAAAGAGGCGATCCATGGCAGCCAAATTGTTAGTAGCTCATGCGATTAATGGCTGGAAATATAAATATCCTACTTCCAAGGTTGATGACTGTGCAGTCATATGCTTGTTCTTCAAAAGCCATACAACCAAGCCCATGTCTAAAAATAGTAAGAGTAATGTAAACAACCCAAAGTTTCTTGACTATAGGTCCATTAAATGTTGTGGGAAAAGCCCAGAATCTGTGATTGTGAATGACAACAGGATTACAGTGATAGACAGAATAGGGTCAAAGAAAGAGTGCGGTGCTCTTGATGGAGGAGTAAGTAGAGTAAATACGATATTGAAGATTTCTAGGTCTCTCAGCTTTATGAGTCGGAGGAAATCATCAAAGCGTTTTGATGAGGTTGTAGCTCATTAATTAGCAATGTGATTTTAATTTATTGACAAATTTATTTGAAACCCATCAATATGGGGGGTTTAGTTTTACCTGTGTTATTTCATTCCTTCGAATTCACATATATGTCTCTTTTCTCTAATTTTGAGTTGTGGAAACATAAAAATGGCAAAATGTTTTTTTTTTTCTTTTTTGGGCTCCTCTTTTAAGTCAAAATAATTGCAGTAAATAACAAATTGGTGATTATAGATAATTCAAACAAAGCTAAAATTTAAGTAATATTCATTTTCTTAAAATATAGAACGTTACAATAAATTTCTCAATTAAACTCAAATATATAACTGCATTGAATTTAATTATTTTTTAAAAAGATAATACTATTTATATTTTATTTATCAATACAACTATATTAGTCGCACATCAAAATAAAAAAGAGAAATTGAATCTTTTAAAGAAATTATTAATCATGCACTACACCAACAAAAAAATTCTTTGAAAACTGTTGACGGGACTAACGAGTCCGTCCCACACTGACGATATTGTTCACGGACGATGACACCATCGGGAGTAACAGAATGATCATGCACGTCACTGACGAAGGCATTCAGGTTATTCAATGCAGTCAATTAAGCCTAGAACGGTTGAAAAGGCCAGCTGTACGGACCGTTGGAACGCATTGATGCCCCATTCACTACCCCCAAACGTTACCAGAAAGAGCATTAAGACCTCCATAACTACTCCAACGGCTAGAGGCCATGAAAGAGTATAAAAAGACCACACATTTGCCAATACCAAGGTACATACACAAACACCTTAAAAAAGAACTATTATTCCTTGCATTCTCTACTTTTCTCTGAGATTTCTTTGCATACTAACTTTGGCATCGGAGACGTGGTGGCAGGCACCACACCGGTGACCCTTCCAGGAGGCTGCAGGTTGGCTTCATCCGACCATATTGACTGACGAGTTCACGCTCCATCAGTTTGGCGCCGTCTGTGGGAACGCATTTTTTCGCATTCAGTCGCGAAAAGGTAGTTTCCTCTCAAATACCTATTTCAGATGGAGTCCAATCAAGAATCCGCAGCCTTGTCGCAGCAAATTCAGGCCCTTGCAGCTACCGTCGAAGAATTGTCCAAACAAAATGAAGAAATGAAGCAGAGACTTCAGCAGGAAGAGAATAGGTCCAAGGGAAATCGGGATGACGAAGGGGATAGCCATAGAAGAATCGACCATCGAAGGCCTACCACTCCAACCGAGCAGAACTCGGATCTACTCCAGGAGATGAGGAAGGAGATGGACGAGCTTAGGAACGCCATCAAAGAAAAAACTGAACGAAGTGTGGACCGACTGGTCAGGGCAACAGATTCGCCATTCACTGTGGCCGTCCTCGACTGTCCAGTGCCGTCAAAATTTCGGCTGCCCCAACTTGAGCCGTTCGACGGGTTAAAAGATCCCCAGGATCATCTTAACACATTTAAGACGACCCTGGGACTCCAGCAGCCCCCAGACGAGATCTTGTGTCGTTCCTTCCCAACCACTTTCAAGGGAGCCGCACGAGAATGGTTCACAAAACTGCCCACATCGTCCATCGATACCTTCGACCAATTGAGCAATGCCTTCCTGCGTCACTTCATTGGAGGACAACGACCAAAGAGAACCGCGGATCACTTACTCACCATCAGGCAGGGAGAGAAGGAAACTTTGAGGTCATATGTGAAACGTTTCACTCGGGAGACACTGGAAGTAGACGAGGCTGATGACAAGGTACAGCTAACGACCTTCAAGGCTGGGCTGAGAACCAGAGAGCTCGTCTCGTCACTTGCAAAAAATCCCCCGAAAACAATGGCTGAAATGCTCCTCAAAGCACAGAAGTACATGAACGCGGAGGACGCGCTGGCCGCCATCAGGGACGTTGAGAGGCCAGGAGACAAGGGTAGAAAGGAAGACGACCGTAGGGGGCAAAAACGCGAGCGTCCAGATCGCCGAATCAATGACGGAATCAGAAGAAAAGATGATAAGAATCCTCGAATGGTAAAATTTACTCCTCTTGTTATGCCTGTTGACAAGATTCTAACGCAGATTAAGGACGAGCATTACCTGAAGTGGCCACGGCCCTTACATTCGTCTCCTAATGTCCGTGATAAGAACAAGTACTGCCGGTTCCACAAAGATCATGGCCATTACACCGAGGACTGTCGGGACCTCAAAGAGCAGGTAGAGGAGTTGATACGAAAGGGGAAGTTGCAAAAATTTGTAAAAAATGGTGAGTATAGTAAATTCCGGGAAGGGAACAAAGGCCAGCCTGAAGCTTCGTCAAGAGGGAATGACCGTCAGTCACAACCTCCTCAAAATGTGGTCGGGGAGATACAGACGATCACAGGGGGACCCGTCACCGGAGGTTCGTTTAGATCCCTTCAAAAAGCATACCAACGTCAGGTGAACAGCGTCCACACGATTCCCCCGTTGAAGCAGAGACGAACCGATCAAGACATGACTTTCAATGAAAACGACGCAAGGGGAGTGAAGCAGCCTCACAATGACCCCCTGCTCATAATGCTTACCATAGAAGGGTTTAACACCAAAAGGGTCCTCGTGGACAATGGAAGTTCTGCTGACATCATTTACTTCCCTGCATTTCAACAATTGAAGCTAGACCCCAGAAGGCTACGTCCTTTCGATTCCCCCCTCGTCAGTTTCAGTGGTGACAGGGTCTACCCCAAGGGCATAGTCACGTTGACTGTGACAGTGGGGACATACCCGAAGCAACTGACCCGTCAGCTGGATTTCTTGGTAGTGGATTGCCCCTCCTCATACAACGTCATCATTGGGAGGCCTGCCCTCAATAAGTGGAAGGCATCCACATCTACCTACTGCTTGAAGGTGAAGTTCCCTGTGGAGAACGGGGTTGGTGAAGTTAAGGGAGACCAAGTCTTAGCTCGGGAATGCTACCAGGCTGTGTTGGCCGCAAAGGAAAACCACACCTGGATAATTGAAGAGAAGGAGGAGGAAAAGGTAGAGGCTTTAGAAACAGTGCAATTAACTGAGGAAGAAACAGCCAAAACAACCAGGATAGGGACGACCTTAAGTCCCGAGATGAGAACAAAGCTCGTCCAGTTTCTTAAGCATAACCTGGATGTATTCGCCTGGAACCATGACGACATGCCAGGTATAGCCCCGGAAATCATCCAACACAAGTTGAATGTAGACCCAGAAAAGAAGCCCGTCAAGCAGAGACGAAGAGTCTTCGCACCAGAAAGAGATCAGGCAGTCGCTGACGAAGTGAAGAAGCTCTTGACTGCAGGTTTCATCAGGGAAGTGTACTATCCAGACTGGCTGGCCAACACTGTTCTGGTGAAGAAAGCAAATGGGAAGTGGAGGATGTGCGTGGACTTCACGGACCTGAACAGGGCCTGCCCGAAAGATAGTTTCCCCCTTCCAAGAATAGACCAGCTGGTAGACTCCACGGCCGGGCACAAGCTATTGACGTTCATGGATGCTTTCTCAGGGTATAACCAGATAAAAATGGATGACGAGGATGAGGAGAAAACGGCCTTTATCACCAGCCAAGACCTCTATTGCTATAAGGTAATGCCTTTCGGACTAAAGAATGCAGGCGCTACTTATCAGAGATTAGTGAACAGAATGTTCAGCAGGCAGATAGGTAGGAATATGGAGGTCTACGTGGATGACATGCTCGTCAAGAACAGGGAAGAACTTATCCATTTTGACGACCTCAGGGAAACATTCGCCACTCTCAAACAATACCAGATGAAGCTGAATCCGAGTAAGTGTGTTTTTGGTGTAGCCTCAGGAAAGTTCCTGGGATTCATGGTATCCCAGAGAGGAATAGAAGCAAATCCGGAGAAGGTTCAGGCCATCATCAACATGGCGTCGCCCAAGACCGTCAAGGAGGTCCAAAAGCTCACGGGACGGATCGCCGCCCTCAACAGATTCGTCTCTAGAGCAACGGATAAATGTCTCCCCTTTTTCAAGACCCTGAAACAGGCCTTTGCCTGGACTGACGAATGTGAGGCAGCTTTCCAAGAGCTCAAACGCTACTTGAGCAACCCACCTCTACTAAGCCCGTCAAAAGAAGGTGAGAACTTGTATCTGTACCTAGCTGTTTCGTCTACAGCCGTCAGTGCAGCCCTGATCCGAGAAGAAAACCGAATACAACTCCCCGTTTATTATATTAGCCAAGCCTTCCAGGGGGCTGAGTCCAGGTACCCAAAAATCGAAAAAATCACGTTCGCGTTGATAATTGCCTCACGCAAGCTCAGGCAGTATTTCCAGGCAAATCCAATCTGGGTAATGACGGACCAACCTATCAAGAAGTCCATGAGCAAGCCCGAGGCAGCAGGGAGAATGGTCCAATGGGCGATTGAACTTAGCCAGTTTGATATAGAATACCATCCCAGGGCGGCAATTAAAGCACAGGCTCTGGCAGACTTTATCGCTGAGTTCACCCTTCCGGATGAACAAAACCCTGCCAGTAAGGGTAAACCTTGGGTAATACAGACCGACGGTTCGTCGGCCCAAAAGCGGGGAGGAGTAGGGGTCGTCATAACCACCCCTGACGGAGAGGTATTGAAGTATGGAGTTCAGTTGAAATTCCCGGCGACTAACAACGAAGCCGAGTACGAAGGGATTCTGACGGGGTTGAGGCTAGGAAAAGTGTTTGGAGCCAAGACCCTGTTAGTCCAGAACGACTCAAAGCTAGTAATTGGGCAGATCAAGGGAGAATACGAAGCAAAGGAAGAAAGAATGCAGAAGTACCTCAGGTTGACAAAGCACTTGATTCAAGAATTCGAAGAGGTAGAGTTCGTCCAGATTCCCAAAAGCCAGAATATGGCAGCAGACGAAGTATCAAAGATAGCATCGTCAGAAGAAACGAGGTCGAATGCAGACTTAATGATGGAAGTACAGAAGAGCCCCAGCATAGAAGAAGTTCCAACCTTCACAATCCAGAACGCAAGTAGCTGGATGACGCCCATTGTATCCTTTCTTCGAGATGGGCACCTCCCTCAAGACTCAAATGAAGCCAGGAAGATCAAAAAGAGGTCTGCCAGATTCACAATTCTTAATGACACCTTGTACAAGAGGGGCTTCTCCATGCCCTACTTAAGGTGTGTGAACGAAGAAGACGCTGAGTACATCCTAAGAGAGGTCCACGAAGGGATCTGCGGAGATCACGCAGGCCCTAGATCTTTGGTAAGCAAAATTATGCGAACAGGTTATTTCTGGCCTACTATGCAGGTGGACGCAATGGAGTTCGTCAAGAAGTGTGACAGATGCCAGCGATTCGGGAATGTTCAACGACTGCCAGCCGAAAGATTGACGACGATAGCGTCCCCATGGCCATTCGCACAGTGGGGAATTGACATCGTCGGCCCATTCCCCTTGGGCAAAGGTCAGGTAAAATTTTTACTCGTCGCTATAGATTACTTCACAAAATGGGTTGAGGCAGAGCCAATGGCAACTATCACGGAAGCAAAGATCCGGAGCTTCGTATGGAGGAACATAGTCTGCAGATTCGGGATTCCAAGGACGATCATATCAGACAATGGACGACAGTTCGACTGCCAAGGCTTCAAGGACTTCTGTTCTGGACTAGGCATCAAGAACCATTTCTCATCGCCAGGCCATCCTCAAGCAAATGGACAGACAGAAGTGACGAACCGGACTCTACTCAAAATCATAAAGACGAAACTGGATGATGCAAAGGGCTCTTGGCCAGACGAACTACCCAACGTCTTGTGGGCATACAGAACAACAGCGAGAACCCCGACGGGAGAGACCCCGTTTAGACTTACTTACGGAACTGAAGCAGTGATCCCGGTCGAGGTCGGAGTAACCAGCACCAGGCGGGAGATGTTCAGCGAGGAAGACAATGACGATCGTTTGCGAGTCAACCTGGATTGCCTGGACGAAGTCAGAGATAAAGCCTGTAACAAAATGACGGATAACAAGAAGAAGATGACAATGTATTACAATAAAAGGGTGAAGCTCCGACGACTCAACATCGGCGACCTCGTCCTACGTGAAGTAACACTGGCGACCAAGAATCCAACTCAAGGGAAACTTGGCCCCACATGGGAAGGACCGTACCGGGTTGTTCATTACTCCAGACAGGGAAGCTACCACCTTGAAACTCTGGACGGACAAAGACTCCCGAGGCCATGGAACATTGAACACTTAAAGAAGTACCATCAATAGACGTAACGATCAAATGTACTTGTTATCAAAATCAATAAAGAACCCATTCAGCTGATATTATTCTGTGAGCAGGTCTATGCAACCGAAGGTAACTGACGAAGGCAATATCCCTAACAAGGGTGTAAGCCACGAAAGGCCAAAAATGGCTAAGTAACAAAATTCCACATAGAATGGATGTAAGTTACTGACGACCATAAAAAATGGTTAAAATGAGGCTAAGTAACAAGATTCCGCCTTGACGGATGTAAGTTACTGACGATGATTAAAATCCCAAAAAACGGGTATAAGTCACGAAAAGCCAAAAATGGCTAAGTAACAAAATTCTGCCTTGACGGATGTAAGTTACTGACGATAATTAAAATCCCTAAAAACGGGTATAAGTCACTAAAAGCCAGAAATGGCTAAGTAACAAAATTCCGCTTGACGGATGTAAGTTACTGACGATGACTAAGATCCCTAAAAACGGATGTAAGTCACGAAAGGCCAGAAATGGCTAAGTAACAAAATTCCACATAGAATGGATGTAAGTTACTGACGACCATAAAAAATGGTTGAAATGAAGCTAAGTAACAAAATTCCGCTTGACGGATGTAAGTTACTGACGATGACTAAGATCCCTAAAAACGGATGTAAGTCACGAAAGGCCAGAAATGGCTAAGTAACAAAATTCCACATAGAATGGATGTAAGTTACTGACGACCATAAAAAATGGTTGAAATGAAGCTAAGTAACAAGATTCCACATGGAGTGGATGTATGTTATTAACAATAACGATACCTACAAAGTAAAGAGATGGACCCTACATAGACGGGCGTATTGCAAACGACGACCAAGCAAACACAAGCATAGGTAAGTACACAGAAGTAAATCAAATTAAAAAGCCCAAAAAATAACGGGCAATTCACAAAGTGTTTTTACAAGACCCATAAACACTGAGCCAAAAGCTTCGTCCTTAAAATAAATTGATTGTTGAAGAAAAAATGACCCAAAACATAGTGGGTATCCAAAAAGAAAAATTTTTTCTAAGTATCAAGTTCAGGCAGCATCATCAACAGAAGGTATGGTGTCAACAGGAGCTGCGTCAGTAGGAGCTTCGTCCACAAGGGCATCGTTCACAGGAACCTCATCACCAGGAGCACCCACGGAAGCTTCAGGCTCAGGAGCAGGAGGTCGGGCGGCTTCATCTGCGGCCATTTCCTGATCCACCTCCTCCAGGTCCAGCTCCTCCATATTCACCCCCGAAAGGTGCTTCACGAGGTACCTCCTCAGGAGCTCGAAACCCTTAAAGTACCAGCTGAAGAGCACAGTGTTATACTCGTCAGTGGTTTGGAAGGCTTCAACGGATCTGGCGGCTATGGTCTTGAGACTCTCCCTGGCCCCAAGGAGTTGCTCGTCCTTCTCCTTAGTCAGCTGGCGCTCAACCCGGAGGTTGCCGTTTAGCTTCTTGACCTGCTCCTTCAGAGTGTTGTTCTCACCCATGGAAGCAATAAGGTCTTTCTTCAGCGACGAGTTCTCTGCCTCCAAGACCTCCATCCTAGACGTCATGGACGCCACCTTGGCTTCCTGAGTAAAGAACTCAGAAGAAAGATGCAAACTCTCCCCTAGCACCTGGACAAGCTTGTGCACCTGACGAGCCGCGATCTCGTTGAAAGGGATGCCAGATAAAGCCTGCAAATCCGCAGATGTCACTGCCTCGTGGGCTCGATCTACGGCCATCTTCTCGTCATTCCACAGGGTTGATGAACGAAGAGCAGTTTTCTCCTTCCCTTTCTCAGTCAGCCGCGGCCTTTTTGAGGCAGGAGTGCCACCTATCTCCTCCACAGAAACTGTAGGAGAAGCCGTTCTCGTCGTCTCACCCGCGGGAACGACTGGACGAACAGAGGGAGTTGGAGTAGCATGACCTCCCTTCCCAGTGACGCGTACGCTCTTTGCTCCCAGACTCGACAGAGGCTCGTCTTTCTTGGATCTCATCTTTGCGTACATACCCTTGTTAAATTTGGTCGTCATCTCTGCAAGGGAAAAACGCTAAGTAAAAAAAAAAAAAAAAAAAAAAAAGAAGAAAGTGAGTACTGACGGATTTAACACTTACTCTTTTTTCCTTCGATGTCAATGTTACGAAGGACGATTGCAGAGGGATCAGGACCGAGGCAGTAGAAGGCTAGTGTTCTGGGGTCAACAAGCTCGTCCCAGCTCTCAATCGTCAGCGCGTAATCGATCGCCTTCTGGACCCGTTCTCTATACCTGCTCTTGAGCTTGGGTCGTTTCTTAGCTATAAAAAAAAAAAAAAAAAAAAAAAAAAAAGTGTCAATAGCCATGAAAGAAAACACAACAAAATTCAAAGGACGAGGATGGAGGTCGACGCACCTAAAGTCGGGGTTTCCCACCGACGACGCAACCTTGGGATATCACCCCAAACCCCTTCAGAGGCCGTCTCAAAGTCATCCCCAGACACAAAGAAGAATCTGGACTTCCAGTACTTGAAGGACGACGGTAAACCCTTGACGATCCTGGTTCTTCTCTCCCAGGGCACCAATTCGTAATACCCATACTCCTTCGATGCCTTTAAACGATACATGTAGACAAGCTCGTCTATCCTAAGCATGTCCCCGTCATTAGCGGCCAACCAGATCACCATACAGCTGACCAAGATCCGCCACGAATTAGGCATAAGTTGCCCGGGGGCAACACCTAAATGGTCCAGGAGTTCCATCAAGAAGGGGTGGACGGGAAACCTCAATCCACAGACGAAGGCAGATTCGTAAAAACAAATCTCCCCAGGAAAGAAGTGACAGGCCCGGTCTGCCTCACTAGGCAGACGAACCCTAACTCGCTCTGGGAACTGAAACCTGTCCTTGAACCTACCCAGCGCGTCGGCATCCAAACCACACTCCTCCCCAAGAGCATAAAAAGCCCTAACTTCTCGAGGCGTGGAGACGGCTGTGTCTTCCTCCACGGGATTACCGCTAGACGATAACCCAGTCTCGAGCTCACTGGATCTAACCTCAGATGCCATCCTACCCTCCCTCACCAAATTCTCGAACCAGTCTATTGACTGACGAAGCAACGGCAAGAGGTCAGCCAACACCACAGCCAGACAACTACCCTCGTAAACAAAGTTTTCGAGGTATGGAAAATTTCCTAATGAACCTCCTAATCGAGCAAAAAGAAACGATATGGAGGGGCAAGCTATCCTAACCTCAGGACTACCAACCATAAGTAAAACAGAAAAATACAAGAAAACCTAGAAATCCCTAAACCCGTCGGAGCAAACACAAAGAGAGAAAAGATGGGAAAAATCAGAGATCCACCACCAAGTATACAAACAAAATATGAAAAAGAGTGAGTGGGGAACACACCTCAAAGAAGATAACTGCCGCCGACGACGCACCGGTAGGGAGGAAAGTTGCAGAGAATGGTTGGCGAAGAAGATACCCAGAGAAAGAAGTAGAAGTTCTTAAGAAAAAGTGAAAAGGAGGAGTGAGAAGAAAGGAGGTTTAAAAATAAGGCTTGGGGAACTGAAAAATCAGCGGGAAACCCAATAGTCCCCATTATTCGGACATTAACTCCACCAGCCAGCACGCGCCACGTATGCCACGTTCTATGGAGCGCCGTCGCTTCACACTTAATGAGGAACAGAATCCCAAGAGTCGCCTGCAACACAAGACCCTTCAGATTCTATAATCGTCAAGAACATGACGAACATAGAATCCGGGGGCAACTGACGGGACTGACGAGTCCGTCCCACACTGACGATATTGTTCACGGACGATGACACCATCGGGAGTAACAGAATGATCATGCACGTCACTGACGAAGGCATTCAGGTTATTCAATGCAGTCAATTAAGCCTAGAACGGTTGAAAGGCCAGCTGTACGGACCGTTGGAACGCATTGATGCCCCATTCACTACCCCCAAACGTTACCAGAAAGAGCATTAAGACCTCCATAACTACTCCAACGGCTAGAGGCCATGAAAGAGTATAAAAAGACCACACATTTGCCAATACCAAGGTACATAGACAAACACCTTAAAAAAGAACTATTATTCCTTGCATTCTCTACTTTTCTCTGAGATTTCTTTGCATACTAACTTTGGCATCGGAGACGTGGTGGCAGGCACCACACCGGTGACCCTTCCAGGAGGCTGCAGGTTGGCTTCATCCGACCATATTGACTGACGAGTTCACGCTCTATCAACTGTATTGCTATTTTCTTGAATTGAATTTGTAATCATTATAATTTCGTTGAATTTAACCAAAAATGTATTGAATTTAAGGTATTTGTTCATTTGCCAAACATAAATAAAAAATGGGCTAAATTCAAGCTAGAGGAAATTGTTAACTACCTCTACCCCAACACAAAGAGGGGATTTTTTTAAAATTTAATTTAGAAAAAGCTAATGCACTGAAACTAACAAACCATAGTTTTACTCTTCAAATAAATTAAAGCCCAAGTTGAGGGGAAAGCAAAATAAGCTCTTAAAAAAAAAAAAAAAAAGCAGCTAGATGTTAATATTTGGATTTGAATTAACCGAAGTGTTTTTTTTTTTTTTTTTTTCTCTTTTTTTGGGAGAATCAACTAACAGTGTATTCTCAGTGTCACACTAATTTTAAAAAAAAAAAAAATCTATGTACTAATACATATACATGGTTTGACAGTTTGACTTTGACCAGCTTCATTATTACCATCATTAAAAATCGTTTGGTTCCAGAGAAACTACGATTCCTCTCGAGTCTCTCAGTCTTTCTTACGACGGGGCTAATGGGCGGGCCGAATCTGGGCCGTTAAAAGGCCTGTGTGGCTTTGACCACTAAAATTTATGGCAATAACCAGGCCTGGATCGAAGAGACGAGGCATGCTTGAATGGACTTAGGCCTGTGCTCTTTTTCTTTTTTTTTTATAGATGATAACTCCACAATGATTAATTCTTGTTCATCAAAGCAAGAATTCAAACAAAGTATTTTTTTTCCCCGACCATACAAACCAAGTCCTTTACTAGAACTCTATATTTATTGAATTAACTAGAACTCATGGCATGACTTAACCATTATTAAATCTGTTAAAATCCTATCTATCCAGCAAGATCTTTATAGCGTAATAACATTGTTTAGTTCTCTAGTAAGCTCTTCTATAACTTAATCACATTGTTTTAAATTTTAAATCCTATCCAACAACTTGTTTGTTGAGTTGTAACTTGTGTAAGTAAAAAATTCTCATCTACCAAAATAATGCTAATTAATGGTTAGCGTTCGTTGTACATACACCAAATTAATGCTAATGAAAACGTGGTAGATGTCAGTCCAAGACTCTTAGAACACTATTAATTAAGCAAGTCTAATCCCACCACTAGGGAATAAACCTTAAAAACATTGACCAGATCAACCCCTCACTGGACCAACCTCTTAGTAGGACCTTGCTATCCATACAATAAAAAAAAGCTTAAGCTAATCCCATCTTTTGTATAATCCCATGTCATAATTTTCATATAAGCAATTGCCTTGTAAATTTGAAAATTAAAAAAACTTTATTTATTTTGTTGCAACAGTACAAGAAAGTCATTGAGCTGAGCTCAAGCTCATTCCCCAAAAGTTGAGGTCCATTCTAGGGCTACCTCATAAGCTAGTCACTGATCCTCATGATCCCATATATCATCTGCGCTTCTGAATGGCCCTGATTCCTTGTTCACAAACAAATCTTCACCATCCAGGACTCATCTCTGCACCCATAACCAAAGTTAATGTCACATTTCTATCAATGTGGCCTAATTGATGCATACAATTGCCAATACATAGCACCAAATTCAAAAGAGCAATGCTAAGGAGTACAAAAAGTTCTACAATCTTGTTCACAACTACTAATATGATAGGTTGTGATTGAAATAACATGAAGTTCGTGTGATACTCTATACACTTTAATAATCATTATAAATTGTAAAAAAATTGTGTCCCTAAACTTATTATTGAATTGAAAAATATCTGACAAGATGGAATTAGACATACTTGATCTGAGACACTGCAAAGGGCTTGGAAGTCTTGCTCTGGGATTTTCCACCCAAAGACCTTGATGTTCTCTTTGATCCTCTCTGGATTGCTTGATTTGGGAATCACACTTCTTCCTCTCTGGATGGCCCATCTCACTAGCACCTGACCCGGCCTCTTGTTAAGCTTCCTTGCTATCGTTTTCTACAGTCTGATCATGGATCAGATCTCTACCTCCTTCTGATGAGCCCAGTGGTGAGTAAGCCTAGGAAGAAGGAATTAAAATATGCTTGTCCAAAATTACAAACAGAACCATATCACAAATATTCTAATAAGTCATCCAAATAAGCTAGTATTAATCTTACAGTGACATGAATGCCATTCTTCTTGCAAGCCTCTAGCATTTTATCATTTCTCCATCCAGGATGCATTTCCATCTGAGCTCCAAAAACACACAAAAATAACCTCAAAATAAAATGTTGATAATGCTACATTCCTTTTTTTTATATATAAATACCAAGTTCTTATGTCAATCAAGTAATACTAATGCTACAAACTAGATCTTTTTTGCAATATTTTTCAAAACTTAATTGGCTCAGTTGACCAGTTATTATTGATTTTTGCATGTCTCATCACTGAGATTTTGATATGTCTATCACTAACAATTTGTCACCTTAACCGCTGTGAAATTGTGAAAACATTTCCAAGAAAAGTTGTGTCTATACTGCATATTGTTGTCAATTATATCTGGAAAACTAAACTTCAATTCAATTACTGCATATTTTAATGTTATCACCTGACACACAGAGGGCATAGTATTAGTTTGGGCAATGCCTAGTAGCTTATTGAGCTTCTTAAGACTAAAATTGCAAACCCCAATATCCTTAACGAGATTTTCCTTGACAAGCTTCCCCATTTCTCTCCAAACCCCTTCCATGTCGAAGTCCAATATATCACCAGGCTTGGGGGGTTTGCTGGCACCATCTTTAAGGTGGAAAGGCCAGTGAATCTGCCATCCAATGGAATCAAAACCTCTCATGTTTGCATTATTTATATGTAACAAAAACTAGCTAACACAGAGTATATACAAAAATTACCAAGTAAAGGTCTAGGTAATCAAGTTGGAGCTCTTGAAGGGTATTTTTCAGTGCTGGACGAACCCTATCTGATTCTGGGGACAAGTCAGAGCACCTGAATTCACCATCACATATCATACTCCTCGTGGACTCGGTTTTCTTAATCAATTGACATCTAGTTTGGAGAACAACCTAAAGTTACACTCAAATTATTACAAAAGGTTTGCAATTTAACATATAGCAATTAGAAAATGTTAAAGTTGTTGTCAATTTCTTGTAAAATCCTTCCACAAACTTACCCCCAAACAAAAGGTAATTCAGATTAATTGTAGAGGTGACAACAATCTCAATTTGCAAGTCATTGAAACATAAGATAATTAACAAAAAATGTAAGAGCAGGGATGTTTCCATAAACTTTTTTTTTTAAAGTGTGTTCTTAGGTATAATACTAATTTTAGTAGATAAAAATTAATGTGTTATCAATTCACTAAAACAATGCAAACCCTCATTTATCTTCTCGTTGATGTGAAACAAATCACATTCAATATGACATTAGTTTATTATCTTTTGCAGTAAAATTTAGAGTTGATCGTTATACTTCCATCTCAAAAAAATAGTAAGTGTCTATTTGGCTAACTTATTTTACTATTTAGCTTATTTTTGTTATTATTCATGAGTCTCATTGCACTTTTTTGTACTATTCATGGGTTCCACTGTACTATTTCAACTAACATTTACCTTTATCAGGGGTGACGTTATGTAGAGTTCAGGGGTTCAAATGAACCCCCTGAGCTGGCATTTTTTTTTTTTTTATAATATATAATATTCTTAATTTTAATTTTAGATTTGTCCCTCTTAAAATGAAAATTTGAATACCCTGACCCTAAAATTTTCTTTTAGTACAATTGAAATAAGCTTAAATATGATATTCTTAACAATATTTTGGTCTTTTTAAACACACAAAAAAAGCCCAACAACAACAACCAAAAAAAAATCATCTTAAACCTAAAAAAAAAAAGCCTATTTAGATCTTAACAAATTTGAAATAAACTAATAGAAAATTCTTAGTTTACATTGTATATATAAGATTTACGTTGTCTCTAAAAAAATGTGTATTCTACATTTTTTGCAAATTTGTATAATATTGCACACATTTGTTTAGTCTACAATATAAATCTTACATTAATAGTAAGATATTAACATATCATTGTCCTAAAAAAAGTATTTTAAATAGTAATAACTAAAGTTCACTTAATGAAAATAATTAATATGTTCATTGTATTAAGAAATAATGTGCTAAATGAATTTATAGTTTATTTTTTATTCTTTTACTCGTGCATACTATAGGCAAATTTGTAATAAGAAATCTTTGTAAAGCACAAATTCATCTCTTCCCCAAAATACATCTTCCTGTTGACTTGTTGACCCCCTTAGAAAAAAATCTTGGAGCTGCCACTGACCTTTATCTATAGTACTTTTAGCAAAAAATTTTAAATTTCAGCAAAATAAGCGGATCCCAAACAAACCCAAGTCTTTGATAAACAAGACTCACGATTATGTGAGTTGGAAATACATTATTATTATTATTATTATTATTATTATACATTAATAAGCTTAAAATTTTCATAAATTTGTGCTAAATAGTAAATAGTACTAAATCAATAATAAATAATAAATAATTATTTTTTAATTTGTGTTTAAAACTTTACCACAAACTTATATATAATATTGGGTCATGCAAGGGCACTCGTTAATAATCAATTTTAGGAAAGTTTTGATACTACTTTTATGGGAAATGAAAAAAGTTGTCAAAATATTAATTACTTTTTTTTTTTTTTCCTAAAAACTTTCTTTAAATGAATTATTAACCAGGGCCCTTAGGGCACTTGTTAACATTTTCCTATAATATTAATACTACTAATCTATTAACTATCATATATATATTAATTACCATAGCTTAGAAGTTTCTTCCTCTCAACTCCTGCCGACATGGCAGCCTTGAGCCCCTACCCAACCTGTCAGCAGATACGTGTAAAAAAGAAAATTATCTTGCTGTGTTGTATAGATGATAGATCACTATGGTACTAAGTTGGAAAAGATTTGTTTAAAAAAAAGGGTTATAAAAGAGTTTAGACTTTAGAGAGAGAGATAGTGAACTTTTTGAACTCCATACTCTGCAGCCGTGTCTATGTGCCTATAACCAGCCTGCAACATTAATGGTCAAAAACCCAATTGATATTATTAGTCTACAAGTAGAAGCTAGAAATAGCATAGATCTCTCGGACGAAACTATAGATAGAATCAACCAGAGCAATAAGAGAAGTTAGTAATAAAATCAATGCCCCTAATGTCACAAAGAAGTTAGTAATAACTCATTGTCTCTGGAAAGATCAGCATTCCTTGTCTGTAAAAAAAAAAAATCAATGAGGTTTGTTGTTTTCCAGAGCATGCTGGTGCTGCTTTTATAGGCAAAAGTAACATGTCCCATGCATGTTACAAAATAATTATCTGAATTTGGCGGCGATATAAATGATTCATAGATAATAGACTCAATAATACAGATGTAGCACATGAATTCATGTCCAATTTATAGAACTTTATAGGTTAGATTAGTGACATGCCTAAAAGAACTATTGTAGGCATGCAGTACCTCAACAATGGCAGAGAACACAGATTCGCCAGCTCATGAACCAGATTTCCAAGTGCCTAACCCAACCGCTGGTATGGTGTGACCACTCAACAAGGTAAAATATTCTGCCTGTTGATCTTGCGGTGTAACTGTTGCCTGTGCCATGCTTTGCTTTCTTTCAAGATTTTCAGTGTGATTTTTGGATTTGGTTGTGGAAATTCATGTAACATGTTTATATAAGGCTCCATGGATTACTGCATGTAAGACACGTTCAAGGCTTTTAGAGCTGGCGTGTCCTAATCTGGGTCAGCTTTTTGACACGTTTGCCTATCATTTCTTTTTTCTTTTTTCTGGTTTGCCGAGTTGCAAAAATTCAGAACAATTCAGAAATCCTTTGCGAATGTGATGTGCAAGAGTGCAACATTGTGTCGGTTTGGAGCTTTCAATTAGTTTTAGTTGTCAAAAAGACATTACAAAAGGCTCAAAGTCACTTCATAAAATGACTAAAACGTAAATTACAAACCCTTTAGGTGATTTTAATTTTTGTTTCTAATCTATAAAAAAAAATTATTTAATTATCTCAAGTTTAAAGGCTTTACACAGCTTTCCCCTTCCCTTGTAGTGTTAGTGTCTTAGGCTTTACATGGCTTTCCACATCGGTAGTGTTTGAATAAAAAATGTCCTTTAAAACCCTCTTCTATGACCGCAAGAGTTATGCACTTTTGTAGTGGTTTTTGAGGTTATGTATCAATTTCTTTTTTCTTTATCTTCTTTTTATAGAAGAAACATCAGAACTTCCATTCATGACTACTTATCAAATCGGCAAGAATCTCAGTTCTGATATCAGGAGGAACGTCTTTTAACCAAGCAAGAAAACAAGATTGAAATTGCAAATTTAGTCCTTCTAATTCTGTCAGTTACACAGCTGCTAAATGTGATTATAAACTAAAAACAACGTAGGTTAATAATCCACGACTGGGACAAAAAAGACAATTTTATAATTTACCCTCTCTAACTTTGTTTAAAATTCAATTGAGTTTTGTATTATTATTATTATTATTTTAGTCAATTGACAAACTTGTTGTCAATTCACTCCGTCCATCTACTTCCGTTAAGTGGGTGTGGGTTGTAGTTCTCTCCCCTTCCTTGAACTAATTTTCCTTGGTCTAAACGGCATTTACTTTTAGTGGTAGCCAGTTCTAGTTGTTGTTTCTTTTTTAGAGAGACTTTCAACTTATGGCATCTGCTTCTGATGATTGTTCTTTATTATCAGACCTATTATCAGACCAAGACACCAATCGATTTTTAGTGTAGGCGGGGATTGAATAACAAATCTCTTATTCAACCATCAGGGACTTTACCAATTGAGCTAACTAGAACCTACTGTTACTAATTGTTGTTGATAGGCAAAAAAAAAAAAAATTGTGGTGGGTTCATATTAAAACCAATAATAATTTGCATAAAAGTATTTATTGTGAAAATTTTGTGGACTATAATTAGTATATTCGTAAACGTAGAATTACCGAGATAATATACTCTTCTAAAAAACAAAGACTAGATAATATACAAGGGTCTAGTTAATATATAATCATTTATTTTCCTCACTTTTTCATTTTTCCATAAAAAAATTTCTAAAATGGTTTCCTAATGTTCAGAGACGAAGGTAAGCTTTGACTTGAGGGGCAATGTCCCCCCCCCCCACCAAACCCCAAATTTTTTTTTTTTTTTTAATATTACTATATGTAAGGGCTGAATTTGAGCACTTTACCCTGGGGATAAGTGGACTCAAGCCCAATACAATAAATTTGTAGATAATGGGTAAAAGAACTGGGTTTTGATGAGTGTAACAACAGTTAGGGACAATTTAAAGAATGAACACGTAAATTGAATATGGACCTGGTCAAGTAATTCAATCATCGGCCCTAGTCCGAGGAGCTTAAGCTTTCTTATTTCTTGAGTGATAGTGACAATGGTTACAGGTTTTGTTCAAGTTGCTACAGTATTTTCTCTAGTAAAACTTCTGATCCCATTCTCAAGGCTCCTTCCTTCTTATATATTACTTTCCTCCTTCATCTTTACCATACACGTGTATGTTAGATCTTCTGTTGTTGATCTTTGTCACATCAATCTCCCTCCCAAAGCTCTTAGGTAGTAGCTATGAGTCTGAAAAGCCACTGCTCAGGTATTACTTCCACATTTAATACGGCCAGAGTGTTAGTTGTGGAACATTTAATGTGGAGGCTGCAGCTTTTCCTGGAATTGCTCTACTGCCATGCTCCTGTGTGCTTGCTTGCTGTACTTATCTTTTTCCCTGGGGTATTTCAGAATATTATTTTTGTTGGTAAGTCTCTTTACATCAGCCTCGGCTTTGGCCAGCCGAGGACTAGATTGTCCTCGAAACGGTTTCCTGGGAGGCTATGATTACCAGGGAAGACGATACCGTACCGTACCAGCCGGTACGGCCGGAATTTTCCGTACCGTTACCTTGGCCGGTACAGAAACGTTGGCATTCCGTACCGGTTTAAATACCGGCCATGCCGGAGCCATTTCGGTTGTACCGGAGAAAATTCCAGATTTCGGCCGGTAAATCTAAACCGGCCGGTAAAGGAAAAAAAAATAATAATAAATAAATAAAACCTTGCCGTCGCTTGCCACCACAGATCCGGTCGCCGACACAACGCTGATATCAGAGTTCTCTGCTTTTTCTTCTCGGCCTCACGTTGCTACTACTACTGCTCCGTCCTCTTCTTCTTTTAGCTTCATCTTCTTCTTCTTCACTTCCTTTTTTTAGTTTTCTCTTTATCTTCCTTTCTCTTGTTTTATCCGCCTCTACCCACGACAGTTGATTAGTTTTTTACTACTAATTGGCACACTTTTTAAGGGACTGATACTAGTTTGACCGGTGAAGATTTAACAAATAGTGAAAATTTGAATGTAATTTATTGACTATTCAAACTCTCTTTTATCACATCAACCAGTAGCTAGTAAAAGTCACACTCACGTGTTCAACACTTCAGCTATAGGCTTTATTTTGAAATTCATTTTTCATTTTTGTTTTAATTATCTAACTACATTATTTATTATTATTATTATCGGTGAATTGAATAAATTAGGCATTTATATTCAATGAGACATAGACTTATGATTTTATATAAAAATAGCGGTAATTCCGAAACGGTATACCAGTATTGACCGGTATCCGAAATATATCGTACCACTAGCCAAACCGGTACAGCCTCCGGTACGATATTGACTTCCTTGATGATTACTCTTGTCTTCCTCACATGCGACTATGGGCCTCATCATGGGCTTCAGGCCCAGTATAGAAGGTGGATGCACATCACTGGGCTTTATGACCCCATAGTATATATTAGAGTACTAATTTTAGTAATTTTGTTCTATAAAATTACATTTTGCCCCCTTTAATAATATCATTAATTTTTTTAAGAGTAATTATATTGCCACAAAATTTTCTACAATATTTTTACAAACTATTAAGATAGAAAATTCATATTGGTTCACACTTGGCCTACCACTTACACTACTTTTTGACTTACCAATAACCACTAACTATATCATCAATTTGTAAAAAAAGTTTGTAACTCTAGTATTCCTCCTTGTAAAAACCATAAAAAAAAAGTCAATAGATCTAAAATCTAAAACAAAATATTCAAGCCCAAAAATTAGCACAACAACAAAAATTACTAATAGTGAATCTAAAACAAAATAAGCTCAATTAACCAGTTTTACCCAAAACAAAAAACTTGGCCCTTTAAAAAATTAAAAAAAAAAAAAAATTTCTTTTGTCCTTACCCAACATCAAAGTCACACACCAAAAAAAAAAAATTCCCTCGAAAAACTAAATAGTAGTAAAGCCAAAAGTCGGAACCGCCACATATAATTAACAATAAACCCGCCTCCTTAACTCTAAGTCCTGGTTTCTTCTCTAGTCTCTACATGCGTTAGTAAAACACTAAAACCCAATATACAAATATTGAATCTCAGTTAAAAAGAGCCCACCAGACGGACGCTTGGATTTTTATTATAACTGGAAAGCACAGGTCATGGTTGGCCCAAAACGAAGGCGATGAAAATAATTGAGTGAAAATTGGGCCCAGGGACAGTTTGGGTTTTAAAATCTATTCCAATACCCAATAATTATGGTCTATGGTACCTCCTCTGTATCTTTTTACCAAAATTGAATGCTCACTTGTGACTTGTGAGAAGATGTATAAATAATATGTACGATATATTTATCTTTCCTCCCACTCTATATCGTGTGGACTTTGCAGACGGGTAGGGTTCACACTTCATACACTAGGAGAGTATACCTATCTTTGATTTATGAGATACTATTACCAATTTTAAGTCTTTTTCTTTTAATAATTTATCTTATTATGTATCACATATATTTATCTTTCCTCTCACTTTATATTGTGTGGACCTCGCAGACATGTAGGGTTCATACTTCACACACTATGAGAGCATGCATATCTTTGATTCATGAGATACTATTACCAATTTTAGGTCTCTTTTTTCTCAATAATTTCTCTTATTATGTATTACATATATTTATCTTTTTTCTTTTCTTTTTTTTTTACTTCACAATTATAAAGGACTACATGCTATGGAAAACAAATATATATATATATATATAAATACTTTCTCTTCCTTTCAAACTCAAACCAAAGTAATTGTTTGGATTATATATACTACTAAATAAGATAGGAATAGTTTATAGACTAGAAGCTAGGTAACTAAAACTTGTACTTAATTTAAACAACTCCAAGAAGTTAAGTCTTGCAGTTGGACTAATACTTTCAGTTGTTTCTAATAAAGATGCCCAACATTTAAATCCTTTTTACTACATTCTTGTAACTATAAAATTATTATTATTATTTAAAAAAAATGTTTCACAAAAAAATAGTATTCATTGCCAAAACCTTTTATAAGTTGCAATTTGGATAAAACTTATTTTGCTGAAACTGAAAACTGAAAACTGAAAATACTATAGCAAAATAATTTTTAAATGTGTGAATAGTGTTTAAAATAATAATAAAAATTTTAAAAAATTACTGTTCACACGTTTGGCACTGTTTATAAGCCTAAAATTACTGTTCATGGACAATGAACAGTACCAAGCGCGCGTCTAGGAAAAAAAATGAAAGAAACGCAAACGTGAGTTTGGAAAAGCGTATCTAAACTCACACTAAATATTTCCAACGATTATTCAAATCTTACCTCTCAAATATCGAATTATCAAATAAATAAATAAATATATATATATATAAATATATAAATAAAAAGTCTTCACTGAATTATCTCCCATCAGCAAGATGACATAAAGATAAAGGAGAGTATGGCCCTGCCTTTTTAACCTTTTGAAAAAATAAAAATAAATGAGGACAAGTATGTCGATGTGGAGCTAAGGACAAATATAGAGGCATTGATCAACGTGTAGATTGCTCTGATGGTACAATTTGAATTGAAGGAGATGGCATGCATTGCTGCCACCTGATGTACAACACAATGTACGACAATTATTGAGTGGACAACACTCTACTCTATTCCAATTTTTCGTCATTGCAGAAGGAAAAACCAACGAAGGCCCCTTGGATCATACCAATACAACAAAGGTTATTCAATGAATCTATAGGACCACAATTTTTTTTTTTTTTTTCCTGTCATAATTTGGCCACAATTCAAAAAGATTGTGTGTCTTGGACTTTTTCAAACACCAGTGTACAGCCCAATAAATACATTAAAGCCTGCAGTTTTTCTGACTTTAACTTCTTCTTTTTTTCTTTTCTTTTTTGGGTTTGGGTCAGAGGCACTTGACACATGCTTTGATTCTGAATTATGGCTTAAGCAAAAAACATAAGTTAATGCATTTTTCACCTGGATTGCTTTGGGCATTGTGAAAATTGAACCCTTCTTTTCATATGACCCCAGTTTAAGGTATGGTATGTCGGGAAAACAAAATTCAGGTTTTTTTGCTCTTTTTTTTTTTTTTTTAATTAGATAGTTCAAAGTAAGAGAATTTGAACCTATTTTTTCACCGATTATACTAAAAGATACAAGTTGAGGTATAATACTCTCGAGCAAATTTTTTATTTTTTTAATAATTCACTTTTGAAATTTGAAGATACAAATCCATGATATCTAATATTCTAATCCACTAGGAGTATAAATTATATTACCATTAAAAAAAAATCCATATGAAACCAAAACACTACACAATCTATCTTATACTTCTTTTTTTAAGAATGTATAATTACTCAATATTGTGATACGATACTTCTTACTCACACATGATAATGAATCCCATTAATTAAATAAAATACGTTAACATTCATCAAAAAAAAAAAATGAAATATGTTAATGAGTGCATAAATACATTGATTAAGAAGGAATCGAGCAAGTCACAATGCAGTGAAAATTAGAAAAAGTTGATAAACAAATAACTCTTTAAATGAATGCTTAAGCAACTACCCAAAAACAATTTATCAATTGCCAAAAAAAAAAAAAAAAACTCAAGCTCAACTAATAGGCTTTGCTTATTAATTAAATACTAATTTAATTTATAATGAGATCCACCAATCATGTTAGGAAAGAGAATCAACTCAATACAAGAATATTCAATAAGAGAAATGTTATGTTCACAATACTACCATAACAATTTTTAAGTGGTAATTTGTTATTGGGTGTTACTAGTAGGTATAAAAGTAATTTCAATTGTGGATTCAAATTAAAACCAATAACAACTTATCACCTATAATTTGGTATAAAAATATTGTAAAAATATTATGGATGTAGCACTTCTTATTCTTATTCAATAATTTTCATGTTTAAAAGAAGCCAAATTCAAATTTCCTTTAATGAGTACCCAAGTGAACAGAAACTGTAGGTGTTTGTGTTCAATTAAGTAAATTTTACTGAATAAAGGTACTACTACATTTTTTTTAGTTAAGATGTTAAGAAGCTACACAATGGAGTAACATTTTTGCTTACGTAATGATAAAAACATACTCATACCTAAAAATTAAATGAGGCTTTGAACCAAACGTAATCTCCCTCTATAAAACAAAAGATTTGACATTTCACGTACCAAAAGTCTATAAGAACATACCAAAATTCAACAACACACCACACTTTTCAAACCCTGGTTACGTTAAAACTCTGTCGTTTAGCCTCCTCTCTCCCACCGATCATTTTGTTCGGATTTTCCTATCATTTCATTTCTTTTCTTTTTTTATTTTTTTATTTTGATAATACGAAAAGCTGAACACTTTTAAAGTTTGAGCTAATACATTACACGTTCAAAACTTTTCAAAACTAATCAATTTGTTACCTGAACCGTTAGACTAGTTACTCATTTTGTTGGTTTGAAAAGTTTTAATCTAGCATGCTAATGCTAGCCCAACAATGTGTTAATAGTATTTTACCCAAAAATGTATGTTCTGGACCGTAACATCATATCCTACCAACACCTTCAGAAAAAGGATAAGAAGACACAGCAAAAGACAACTACCACCATGTCCAGTCAATATCTCTCCTCCCACCAGCTCCACTTTTGATAACCCCAAAAACACTCCTAAATTAAAGAGACCAAAACAAAGAGAATTGTACAAAAAGATTGTGACCATTAAGCAATCCCTTTCACGACCAAGACAAAATACAAACTAGGTACCTGCAACCAATTTCTTTTATCAATACTCACTGCACCAAAACAAAAAAAAAACCTCTTATCCCTCTTTGCCACAAACCAAGACAAGGCAAATCAGGGTTTTACACCACTTTTTTTTTTACAGCTTACATAAACTGTGATTAGCGTAACAACCTTCAACTAGATCTATTACTGTCACTACTTTTATTATTATGCATCAGGTCATATCAACAATTATAAAAAAAGAAACAGTTATAAAAAGTGTTACGAAGTAAACTTGAGTCTTTTGGCTAAATATTGCTAAATTTAAAACATATTTGCGTTATAGGTACTGTTATAAGTTATTTAGGGGTATGAGGAGAGAGATTGAATTTCGGCAACAGTGTTGCCGCAATTCAAGAAAAAGTAGGAGAGAATGAGAAAAAGGGAGGAAAGAGAAAAACTTGAATTTCGGCAACAGTATTGCCGTAATTCATCTGCCCAATTTTCCTCACTTGCCTGGATGTGTGAGTGTGAGAAGTGCAATGAGTGAGTGCCCAAAAAAAAAAAAAAGTAATTGTGGCAATAGTATTGCCGAAAATGGTAGGAGAAAAAAAAAAAGTGAATGCCAAAATTTGGGGAAGAATCAAAGAAAAATATAATGTGCTACGTACACAATATTTTTATAATATTTTTATAATAAATCACAGGTAACTAGTTATTATTAGTTCAAATTTAAATTTAACATTGAGATTATTATTTTAATCTAACAATAATAATAAGTAACAACCTAATACTTAGAATTTATTGTAAAAATATTGTAAAAATTGTGTGCACTTAATTGAAAATAATAAATAAATAAAAAAACTTTTTTCCCAATTATTATTATTGTTAGATTAAAATAGTAATCTCAATGTTAAATTTAAATTTAAACTAATAATAACTAGTTACCTGTGATTTATTGTGAAAATATTGTAAAAATAGTGTACATAGCACATTATATTTTTCTTTAATTCTTCCCCAAATTTTGGCATTCACTTTTTTTATTTTCCCCCCTACCATTTGAAGCAATACCATTGCCACAATTACTTTTTTTTTTTTGTTTGGGCACTCACTCATTGCACTTCTCACACACACATCCAGGCAGAAAAATTGGACAGATGAATTACGGCAACACTGTTGCCAAAATTCAAGTTTTTCTCTTTCCACCCTTTTTCTCATTCTCTCTCCTACTTTTTCTTGAATTTCGGTAACACTATTGCCGAAATTCAATCTCTCTCCTCACTTATAACAGTACCTATAATGCAAATATGTTTTAAATTTAGCAATATTTAACCAAAAGACTCAAGTAAACTTAGTTAAAAATTCTCAAATCAGAATCACTCTTTATACAGAAGCAGAGATGGGGACAAAAGGGAACATGCAGTTAATCAACTTTTCGTCTACACTAAGCAATATATAATACCACCATTTTTTATACATTACGCTAGTAACTATTCAAGTAAAGACTTTGACAAAGTTTCACAACTGTAACACACGATTAATCAAAGCCCCCTCATCAAAAGAACATAGTAATAAGATCAAAAACACCCTTTCATTTTTAATTAGCATAATTGAAGGTAGCGGGTACTAATGCGGTGGATTTGCGCACGATGTAACGATAAGCGGCAACCTTTTTCCTCCTGGAGGTTGTGTTATCCACAGAGAGCACCATTTTGCCAGGTTCATGTGGTGTGAATGAGTTGTGAATTGCTTCTTCAGAGGCAGCAACCTTTCTAGGCTTCTCCACAGCGATGGTGTAGCTACCTTCTGCACTGGGCACAAACTCAGCACTGTATTCTAAGTCCCAGCCTCCAACCACTATGTCCCAAGTAATAGTTGCACCAGCCTAATAAGATACAATTACTGGCCATTATTAAATTTGTCATGTAAAATAGAGCTTTGACCAGAATCCAAACAATGATCTTGTTAGTAACTATCCTCAACATGCAAGCATATATAAAATACACACTATTTGAAAATAGAAATGGACTAATCACAATAGTATTTAATTTGTTTCAGTAGATATTTGCAGGCAGTTAGGTTCCGTTTAGTACATATGTTTAAAAACTGAAAATTGTTGTTTGAAAACATTTGTGGAAATACATGAGTAAAAAGGTGTGTAAAAATACGTGTAATGGTGTTTAAAAACTGAAAATGGTTGTTCAAAAACACAAACCAAACACCCCCTTAGAATTTATTTTTTTGAAGAATGTATAAAGACGATATATATAAGGGAATAGTACAACTTTTCCCTTACAATATGCCGACATGATTATCTATCTTCTCACATTCCTATAGATCCTACCATGAATTTAGTTGGTAGGATTCATCATAAACGTGAGACAAGGGATCATCAAATCATTATATTCCGGAAGTACTTAATAATTATTTTATCACAAGTTTTTTTATTTGGGAGAAAAACTATCACCAGTTAGTAGAGAAACTTCATCATAAAACTCTTAAATCTTATCCATCCATTTCGAAATAATTACATTAAATTGTATCACATCATAACTAATAATGATAGTCAAAACTCAAAAGTCATTTGGAATTCTACTATGCAGTTACCTAAAATCTTTAAAGGATCCTAGTCCCATGTTAACAAAAGCCTTCAAAGCAATTTAAAGATTGAATTGAATAATTCCGTTAGGGGGTGCAGCTTCTGTCCAGTGCCTGTGGAGGCACTAGACCCGCTACAATCATGACACGTCCATCTTCAAACACGTGTCATGATCGCAACGGGTCCAGTGTCACAATGACAGAAGCCACACCCTTCAGTTAGAAATTACTAACACCTAATTTAGGCTTTAAATGTTATTAATAGATTTAAATTAGCAATACTACATATTAAAGAGAGCCGAAATCTTCCCCTCTCCTTTGGGGGGTTTCTCAAAAAAAAAAAAAAAAAAGAGAGCCGAAATAAAACTTTATGAAGTAAAGATAATAAATGAACCTCAATCCCCTCTATCTGTATATTAACTTTCTCTCCGCCTTTGACAGTGAACTCGGATGCCGGTTTTGGAGGACCATTCTGCAAATCACTGAGTCGACTCAGTCCACCATACTGAATAGGAACGTCCTCAGGCCTAATAAACCTGTCCAGAAAAGCAAAACCCATTTCAAAAAACAAGCTCAAATTGTGAACAATGTGAAGGTAAATTGGAATTACCCAAAAAAATAACAAGGACTGGTAGGTAAAAGGATCGTACAGAAACAACAAACGAGAGAAGAATTTGTCTTTAACAATAGAACAAAACCGAAGTAAAAAAATGGAGAAGTAGACAGAAAAAATCAAAAGCTAATTGGGAGGGAATCTTTGATCCCTTTGCAGAAAATAGTGAAATGAAAAGAAAAAGTAACAAAGAAAATCCTAAGAAGATTCCCAATCAAATTTACACAGAACAAACCAGAAATAGACAGAGCAGAGAGAGTATTCAATAGAATAAATTATTGATGGTAAAAGAAGAAAACAAGAGAAACTAGGGAGACTTTACTTATAGAGTGTCTCAGCAACATTTCCTTCCTTAGAGATCACGAACTTGCTCTTAGTTCGCTGAGTTAGAAACGGACTGAACATCGAATACAACACGCTGAAGTACCATGGAACATTGATAAAAATCTGAACCCAAAAGATAGACACAAGTATCAGTATGGAAGACACACACACAAAAGCCAAACAAAGTTCCAACACCAAATTCAACAATCATTAAGCCTTAATCCCAAAATTTTATGATTACTATGAAATATGAATCCCTACTAGACTAACATGAAACATTGTAAAAATAAATCTGGACCCCCCAAACAAACAGAAAAGCCAAACTAGAAATGCATACACCAGATTCAATATCAACATCCAAGCCTAATTCCAAAAAATTTGAGAGATCTAATCAGGGTCAGCCATAAACATTCTTTTCCGTCATTCAATTCTATCCGAAGTCATACTTTTCCAATATCAATATACAAGAAACACTCAAGACTAGGCTCCAAAATTTTGGGATCTACCATGTATTACTAATTAGTGTTTGGCCACATGCATTCTGTTCTACAGTCCATCTTAAGCCACACTCTGTTCCTCATTTAATTAACATGTACCTTTTTTTACTACTACTATGAACCTTAAACACCAAATGCTTTGAACATTTAAGTCTATAAAATCAAATGGGAAAATTTATTACCTTACGAGCCACCATTTCAGGATAGTTATCTTGGAACAAAGAGAGAATGTGATTAGAAGCGACTCTGAGCTCTCTTTTGGGCATGTCTTTGAGGTCAGTGACCTGAATAATAGAGTTAACCCCACCAGGCTTAAAATGCAGAAGATTAATCCCTCTCTCAAGCACTTGAACCCTCCACCTCAAAAATTTCTGAAGCTTCTCATCATCACCAAAGATCCTCTCATACATTTCCTTGTCTCTAAAAACCCCATAAGCATTATAACACACAGGGTGTCCCTCTCTATCATAACCATGCATATAAGCCACCACACCCTCAAGTTCCTTAAACCCAAGTTCCTCTTCAACCACATTATCTGCTCCAAACTCTTTCCTCCAAGCTAAGCACTTGAGCAACATGTTGAGTGAGTCAGAGACCCTGAAATCTCTAGCTCTTAGAAACTTTAACAGTATAACATCGGCTTTGTCATCACCACCCAATAGAGGAACACCCCACATGGATGAATCGGAGGCTTCAGAAGCTACAAGCTTGTCTTTGAGTTCTTGGAGAGCTTTTTTCTCTGAGGACTTGAGGTTGGAGATGAAGTATGTGTCTTCTTTGAAGGAATGAGAACGAAGTGTTGCGGCTTCCATTAGAGTTGTGACAAAGCTTTTTTTGTAGGGCTTTGGTGAAGCCTCTGGGTGGTCTTGAAGTGGTGTGGTTTGGATGGAGATTGGAGATGAGGAAGCTTCCATTAATGGTGGTTTTGAGTAAGACCCAAATGGAATTTTTTGAGTTTACAGAAAATGGAGGAGATGTAGCAAAAAAATTTGGCAATACAAGTATATAATTGTTGTGTGCACAATGCAAAAGAAGGGTATTTTTTTTTATATATATATATAAAGACTGTTCAGAAGAAGCTCTGATTTCGATTCTCTGTGAAAAGCACAGAGGTTCTTTGATTTTTTCCTTCGCAATAGAAAGGGACAGGCACAGAGGAAAAAGATAGAGACAAACAATGGGGTAAAGATAAACACGGATAAAGAGATTTGAGCCGCGATTCTAGTTTGAACATTCAAAAGCCGCT
Organism: Quercus aquifolioides; assembly: GCA_019022515.1. Classification (NCBI taxonomy): domain Eukaryota; kingdom Viridiplantae; phylum Streptophyta; class Magnoliopsida; order Fagales; family Fagaceae; genus Quercus; species Quercus aquifolioides. Next base: position 38,199,423 of record CM032325.1, read on the forward strand.
TAAAACTTAAGTATAAAATACAGAGACAGAGAGAGAGAGATAAATATTAATGATTAATCATAGGATTTTGAATGTGGGAGTGTGAGTATACGCGTGACTGTGTTGCGAGTATGAATATTTTATAAAAGAAAACTTAGAAAAGTGAGCTTAGCTTAGCTGAGCCTGATCTGAGTGAGTGTGAGACAGTGAGAGTATTTTTTGAGTAGGCCTACAAAAAATTTTAGCCACAATTTTGTTACACGTCGGCACGTGAGTAGTGAAAATAAAATAATAGGTTTAAATGCATTCATAATTTTACCATTAATAAGTGATTAATGTCGTCACATAATAAAATTATGAAAAAATTTGTGCCAAACTTACTCTTTTTTCTTCTTTTTTTTTTTTCTTTTCTTTCACTAATTTGTTGTGATTTGTACGGATGAGAAAGTGTGTGACACAGTGACAATACTGCGAGCGGTGGCGTGAAGAAGAAGGATATAATAATTGAGGGATTCAGGGGACAGTGAGCAGAGCACGGGTTTATTGCGTTTTATAATAGGACCCACAACCAACCTTAACCCCAACCCTTTTCACACCTAGCGTTTCCTTTCTTTTGCTTTTGTTTTTTCCTAAAAATCCCAAAAGAAAAAAAAAATTTCAATTAATTTTTTACATGTACAAAATTAAACTTTATATCTTTAATTAAGTCAGTTTTAACTTTTAACCCCACATTTTTATGGATTTGGAACATGTTGCACCATGTAATTATCTCACTAATGTGATACGTAAAAGTAAATAAGATAAAAAAATTAATAGATCTCGATTTCTTTTTTATGGTTTTTGTTAACTAGTTTCGATGTACATTCTCGTTAACGAAGAATTTAACAAGTTTCATTGTATTTGAAAATAGTAAAACTTAATAAATAAATATTTCTTTAATTGAAAGTGACTCGATTGTCTAAAAACAAAATCAATATTGCAATATAAAACTTGACCTTAACCAATGTACTTCAACACACGTTAATCAAACATAGTTTTATTAATATAAAAATTAAAAATTGAGTCTTACTTTATTATTATTGCCTAAAAACAAGAAATTTGAAAGCAATAAGCATGCATCAAAAACATCCTTCTTCTTCTTTTTCTTTTTTTTTTTACTTTTTTCCCCTAGGGAAGACAAGGGTGGTAATTTTTTATAAGACTTTGAGTTAGAGAGAAAACGGTAATGGATTCAAATGAGTTTGTGTGTATATATATATATATATATATATATTTTTTTTTTTTTTTTTTGGATAAAAATACCTCTCTTAAATGTGAGAAAATAAAACAATAAGTAATACAGGTTGAAGTGGCCTATTTGGCAATGCCCTCTCTAATGTGAGGCAATAAAATAGAGCTATATAAGTTTAGTAAAACGGTGTTTTTTTGTGTGTGTATTGATGTTAGATTTTTTTCACAAATAGATGAGAATTTTGATTATCACAGGAATGAAAATGTAGAGTTTATATATATATATATATATATATATATATATATATATAATTTGTTAGATATAACAATGGTAGAGAATGATTTGAACTCTAAATATTTCCAAAAATGTGTAAATTGAGTTATAAGACTTTTTGACAAATGTTGATTTTAAATTGATACAATTAAATATATAAGGTTTAAATTTATAACAAATATAAAAATTTTGGATTTTTTCCTTTTGTTTTTTGTTTGTTTGTTTTTTTTTTTTTTTTTTTCCCTTATGCCTAATACACCCAAAAAAAAAGGTACTACCCGATAAGATAGTTTCGTAAAACATTTATTTCACAATATGTACAAATCCCATGTATATGAGTTTCAAATATCGTAAAACGATGATCTCATAAGATTGTTTCAAAAGATAAGTAAATCATTTTTCGTGTTACATGCTTTGCAAACTCGAATTTTGATCCCACAATCCACGTGGTTATCTATTCTAACAATTTTCATTCAAACAGTCCAAAGGAAAAGGAAAAGGAAATGAGAACAGAACACAGCAAGAAAGAAAAACAAGAATTAATGCACAATTTCACAGTAATCCATTACGTAAACAGATCGTCTGGGTTACACTTTGGAACAGCGTGAAGTTGAAGTCAATAATTATAACAAAACAAAACATTGTTCCCTGTCTAATAAAGTGGTTTCTGGTCAGGTCGTGGTCCTGGTGATTAAAGTCTTGGACCCAATACAGAAATGAAATACCTTTCTACTTTATAATCTGAAAGGATTACAGCATGCAAAAGAGTAATTTTAGTGAATGATAACCATGTTTCTACTCTAATGTTTCTTTCTTGCACTTTACTTTGATAGTACTACAACCTCATCTCATCTGAACCACTTTACTCAGATAAAATTGGAAAATCATGCGGTGGATGTAAGATATAATTATAAAAGTAATAATATCTCTACAATATTTTCACAATATTTTTACAATAAATTATAAGTAGCAAGTTGTTACAGGTTATTACTGGTGGATAAAAAAGTAATTCAAGTGATAAATTTTAATTTAAACTAATAACAACTTATCATCTATAATTTATTATAAAAATATTGTAAAAATGTTGTGGACGTAATATTTTTCTAATTATAAGCTGAATCTCTTTTTTTCTTTTTTTAGTTTTCTAAATTAGCAATGCCTAAATAAAAGTGGAGCAGGAAACCACAATAGCAACTAGGAAAATATCACATTAATGCTAGCCTAAATAAGAAATAGGGTATGACCAACAAGTGTTCTTAAGTCATTTGTTAATAAATCATTTTACAAAAATTTTAACATAATTATTATGATAAATATAAAAAATTAATTATTTTTTCTAAAAATACTTACTAAATCAATGTCCAATGCATTCATTATTATTTTTTTTTTTTGGTAATCAGGAAATTGCATTAAAACTAAAAATTAACAGAAGTTACAGGACAACGCCTGTTTAAATACAAATCAGAATTATCAAAATCTAACAAAGGTTTCACGTCCTTAGGGGGACTGGTATAAAGACTAAAGGAAGAAGATTACTGAGCTCCCATCCTTGCCAGCATGTCCGCACTCCTATTAGCTTCTCTATATCAGTGATCAACGTTCGTTAACTTTTCACTCATAGATATTTTTTCCCCCCACCAATAAATTTTAAACATCAATTTCCACCCTCATTTATTATGTATGGTTGTACATATGCAATGCACTCTTGTCTTGAGTTGAGATGTACAATTTACCATGATTGTCCTGTTTTCAATCTTGAGGTTGATCACGATTGATTTTGGCTGTGTATTGTCATTCGTACCACGCAGTTTTACCATAGCATTTTTCTATTTTAATCGATGCTTTATTATTAGTACCCTTTTTTTTTTGGTCCTATGAACAAAAATACACTATTATTTATTTTTGATAAAGATGCTTTTATCTTCTTGTACCAAACAAAACTCATCGGCCTGTTTTAGCCAAAGTGCATGAACCAAGCTGCAGAGTTGAGGTTGTCTGCGCCATTCACCAATTTTTTACAAATGGCCTTTACCCTTTACAACTAGTTTAGTTTTAATCAGAATGTGAAAATATGTACTTGGGTTTTGGTACATGAAGGGGACCTTTCGGCCCCACTTTTGAGGGAAAGCCGGAGTATTTGCATTGGATTCTAAAAACAATGAAGAAAAATCCAACATTTTAGTTTCTTGTGGGCATGGGGTTTTTGAGAATTCTTAGGGATCTGATTAAAGGTAATTAGGCATGTTTGACATGCTTAATTAACATAGGACCCATAGAATCATTTTACTCACTTAAAATTCGAATTGAGATTGAATAATTAACCTTTCCCAACAGAATGAAAGTACAAATGAGGATGAAATTTTAAAATAACACAGTGAAGGAAGTTGATCATTTATGAGGAACATTTTTCACTCATAATGTTTTTGAGTACTAAATCCTTCATGTTCTCGTTTTATGAGATAGTTTATATTTGGGTAATAAGTAGGACATTTTAGCCACACTAAGAAAAAAAATCTAATTTTTTCAAAGAAGAGAATAAAAAGAGTACTAAATCTCTTCTCATCTAGTTAAAATTAATAGAAAACTCCCCCTAGTTAATATCTGGGTTATGTTAAAAAAAAAACATATACATATAATTGCATAAAAGAAAAGATGTGAATTTATATATGCACAAAATTCATTTACAAAAAATAATTATCTTATGTATGCACAATGTAAACCTATAATTATCATATTCAATATATATACAATATTAATCTAAGAAAAATTCTAATGACACAACTTTGTGCACAATTTTGTACACAACTCACTCACGTGGCGAATTGTGGTTGGTGGAGGAGTGACCCACCATCACCCCTTCACCAACCACAACTCACCACGTGTGTGAGTTGTGCACAGATGTGTAGCACCAGAACCACTCTTAATCTAAAAATGTGTACACCTCGCAATTATGAGAAAAACACACTATCCATTACTGTCTTAGTGTTTTAGTCATATACGGCCTTTGCCCTTTTGAAGGTGGCAGTCTAGTATCCAGAAAGAAAAGGACAATAATATATAAAGTACATGTTTAGATCTCATATATACACACTACTTTTTTCATATGTACACACAACTTGGGAACTCGTAAAAGGTTTAGTGGTTAAACCTTTAAGGCTTTAACAGAAAATTATCAAAGTAATTCTTTCTTTAAACTTTTCTTGGTTTCATACAAATCACTTTTGACTTGAGCACAAACCTCACTTGATTAATTAACCTTTATAATCATCACTCTTCAAAAAAAAGTATAAGAATGTCCTAATTATACTCTCTCTTTTTTATATTTTATTTTGCTGGCCAGGCTACAAGCCAGAAATTAACGAACATCCCAAATTAAAAATAACAATTACTAGTAACATGTTGTATATGTATGTTTTATATAAAGATATATGTTTTCCTTTAAAGTTGTTTTCTGATAGATAACATGGAAACATCTTTTCTTATTTTTTATCTGCTTTGGCATGAGGTGTTGGACTCCTTTTGGTACAAGGAATGGAACATTATTTTTATGTGTCTTGTTTTAGAGGAAAACGTCGTTTTCAAAAGATCTGCAACCGGCGCATGCATTTCCTGTATATTGCTGCTGAATTTTTCTCAATCATTTCAAAAACATAGTTGGACTAAGTGCAAGAATATCATGTAGCTTTCTTATCCATCAATCTAGTAAAGGTTATGAATATAAAGACATTATAGTCACTCCTATACTGATAAAGTTTGTGTTTTGCTTAGTTTATTTAATTTAATTTTTTTTAAATGTAAAGCTTATTTTAGTTTATTATGGGATCAAGTTAGCTTAACTGATAAAATCTCTTACTATTGAATAATAGATCTGGAGTTCAATCATCATCTACATCAAAAATCAATTGGTGTCTTGTTCTGATGATAAAGAGCAACCATCAAGAGTGAGCTGAAACTATTTCTTAAAAAAAAAAAAAAACTTTTATATAGTTTTTAAAGATCCATTTCTTCTAAATATAATTGGTTCTTTTTTTTTTGTGTTCATTTTAAGCAAAGAAATTGCGTAGGAAAGAAAGGAAAAGGGTGCTGAGCAGAAAGGAAAAAAACAAAAGAGAAATATTCTTCACTCTTGATTCTTTTACCCTACCTTTCCTTGATGATAAATTGATAATCTGAAGCACATACAAGTAGCTGTAATTTTTTTTAATATTTTCCTTTGTCTAGATTTTGTTGTATCCAGTGCAACTCAATCTCTCTCATCAATTAGTGGATGTATAGCAACTAAAAACAAAACCAACAACGCTTGCTTAAAGGAAAAGGCAAAGGACAACAATAAAATACAAGTACTGTTTGCCAAATACTCTGCCACCTGAAGATAATATATATTCTTAATCACAGGAAAATCAAACCATGACCTGTATATAGAGTCTTCCAAGAATATGATCTTTTAACTCTTTATGTCCCACCATAACGACTAACCCAAAAACATATAAAGAGTACAGCTCATATAAGTTCACAAATGTCAAAATCTAGATAGGGGAAAAAAATGAATTAGAGTAATGATTTCGGCACATAGAAAATACAAAGATTCATCATCTTCCAATTAGATTCGTTTATTTGCTTATATTAGTTGTAAAGCATGTTAGATTTATGTGGTAGGAACTAGGAAACAGAATTAATTAAGTCCAGATCCACAAGATGCAAACAATAGAAAAGAAAGACAGTAAAATAAGTAACATATCACAGGGTATACCTGATTTTGAGAGTTAATTTAACTTTTGATCTCGGTTTGAACTTTTTGATTTTTACTATTTTGTTTGAACATTACTTATCAAAGGGTAAGATTTGAAAGTTAGTTTTTTTTTTTTTAACTCTCACAAGAGTTAACTAACAAACTCTTTCGGCAGCCTTAAATGATTGTTGAGGTTTGTTGAGCAGGTTCAACTAGACGGTCCACACCTGGGTGAAACATGTATTCCGTGAGGCATAACCAACACAATGAATCAAGGTTCACAAATCATGATGAACTATCTGTCCAAACTTGGTGTCACATAAATGAGTGCAACTTTATAACTAAACCTCTCTCTCTCTTGATAGCATTTTAACTTTTGATGTAATAAAATATTTGCTAATAGTTTTATAATTCAATTAATTAATACCTCTTAATAATTCTTTCAGGGCACACGTTAATAAAATCCTATAAATATATATATATATATATACAAAATCTAAACATCTAATGATTGCAATTATGATTGGTCAATGGTCAACGTTCATTCCACCCACATAAATTGTTAGTCTAAAAATTGTCACTGTCTTTTGTGATGGAAATTCTTAGTTGACCCATTTCCAAATCACCATCCTTGTTCTTAATCCATCCCTTGGTCACACGCCTCTTTTAGGCTGAAAAAACCTGTTATAAAATGTTGCAAACCCCTAACTTTTCGTATGATTAATAATTACAAAAACCATGCCAATCTTACTATGCTACAATTGTCCCTCCACAAGATATTCATCGCCATCAAATAATTGATCTGATCTCAAGAAACATCCTGAATTTAAAATAAAATAAAAAATTTGGTTGGTTAGTGAATTTAGGAGGCATTGTTAATGGAATTCGATTCCATCTTCTCACCTATGGAGAGAGTTGGAACTTGGAAGTGCTACTGAAACAAGAGGTACTTAAGCCACATTATATTTTCTCCTAAATTATTCATCACTTTTTTTGGCAAGATTATTCCTTCTACACACACATATATATAATTATTTATTGGAAAATTACTGCAACTACCTTTGAAGTCAGTCTCTCAACAATGCCATGAACAAATTAGGAAAACTATAGTTTACATATTTTTTGAACAAAGTTTTGTTACAAAATTGGTTGTAGCCTAAGGTTACAAAATTATTCAATAAAATAAACATTACTACATATTTTGAAAATCTAACCATTAAATTACTTGTTCTTTATGTTTTTAATACACATGTCAAATTTTTGTGTCAATTAGATATTATTTACTATATGATCTGTAAGCTTATATTTTATGCATAATTTTAAACTACAAAAACTTACAATTTAAACAATTTATTAATGACATAGCTATTGATCTTTAATTTTTTAGAAATTTTGCAAGCATGAAATATATAAGAAGAATGTGTAATCCAATAGTAAATTTGTTAAAATTTACCTCCAATAAAAAGATATTGAACAAAATTTTAGTCTAAAGTTAGAACCAATTTTATAGCAATTATAGTTTAGCTAAAATTTGTTCATATTTAAACCATCACACTAAATATTTACATTTTAATGTAAAAGAGTATGAATACTGTTAATGTAAATTAACCCCACGTAGTACTTAGGTGGCCCAACCGTACCAAATTTGCATGGCATACATTGATCGAATGGGTGGGGTAGAGACCAACGAAGTACTCCCTAGCTGAAAACCCGAAGTCTATGCTAATCATAGATAATTCTAATTTTCTATGGACCAAAACTTAAAATTACCTAATAATTAAATACAAATGTTAACATGTATAGTGTTGTGGGCTTTAGGCCCAGTTAGGTTACTTGTATAGCACACATATTTACTTGTACTGCACACATATGCCTCCTATATAAAGGCATCTATGTACATTCTTTTATCAAGGAATACAATACAATCATTCAGTATTTCTAACATGGTATCAGAGCCACTGCTCTGACCTTTCTTTTAGCAGTCTTGTCTCTCTTGGTGTTACTCCACCCTTATCGCTTCCGCCGTCACAACAGCCACTGCAGCCACTCACCGTTGAACCTACGACGTCTCTCAGCCGTTGTCCTCAGGTTCCGGAACTGCAGCCGCCGTCGTTGAGGAGTCCCGCACCACACAGACCACTGCAACCACCGTCTCCGCCGTGTATCTAGCTCCGATTGTGTTTTTGCAGACGTCACTAAGATCGTCCACCGCCGATCTACCTTTTAGTGAAAACCTGACCACCATCGGAAGCTCCACGCGCCCTCACGCGCCGCCCAAAGAATCTGCGCATCAGATCACGCGCTTCACGCGCCGTCTGTCTTCTTCACGCGCCGTCACTCGCCGTCACGCGCCGTTTGTGTTCTTCACGCGCCGACACGCGCTGCACGCGCCAGATCTGCATCTGCTGACGTCAGCCCTAGGTGACGTCATTGCTTACGTCATCACAGTCAGCCGCTTACATCAGCAAACGTCAGCTGCTTACGTCATCTTGCTGACGTCATCCCAGTGAGCTGACGTGCGTTGACCGTTGACTGTTGACTTTGACCGTTGACTTTCAGAGTTGACTTTTTACAGTCCAGGTGCTCCTTGCCCAGTTTTTCGCGTAGATTTCATTTTTGCAGTCCGTTTTTGCAAATTTTGCTTCTAAATGAAGAATAAGGACAGATCTTCTTCTTGTTGCAATAATCATAGCCGACATTCCAGCAAACGTTTTTGCAATTTTTGCAAACATTTTGGCCATAATATTGAGACTTGTTATCAGCGCAACAAATCAGTTGTTTTCACTTCTGCTGCTACAGTTGCTAACACTGAGAGTGTCCAACCCATGGCTCCTGTTTCTGCACAGTCTCAGTCTTCTGGATCCACTTTCTCCATTTCCAGAGATGACCTTATAAATATCATCGCCAATGTCATTCGTATGGTTGGTAATGCATCTTATTCCTCTTCTCTCTCAGCTTTATCTGGTATGTCTCCTTCCTCTTGGCTTATGGATTCCGCTTGTTGCAATCACATGACACCTCACTCGTCCTTATTTTCTGACCTTAAACCTGCACCGCACCCTCTTAATATTCGCACAGCAAATGGTTCCACAATGTCTGGTCATAATATAGGTTCAGTTTCAACCTCCAACCTCTCGGTTCCTGGAGTCTTTAATGTTCCTGACCTTTCTTACAATTTATTTTCTGTGGGACAATTAGCTGAGTTGGGTTATCGCATTACCTTTGATTATTCTGGATGTATTGTGCAGGATCCTAGGACGGGACAGGAGCTTGGGACCGGTCCCAGAGTTGGGCGAATGTTTCCCGTGGACAACCTTCGTCTTCCACTTGTCGCTCCTGTTTCTATTGCTGCAGCTGCTGCAGTTTCTTCCACTCCTTCCCTTGCACTTTGGCATGCTCGACTTGGTCACGCATCTTCCTCTCGGGTACAACAATTGGCTTCTAGAGGTTTGTTAGGTTCAGTGTCCACAGAAAATTTTGATTGTGTTTCATGTCAGTTAGGAAAACAACCAGCTTTACCTTTCAATACTAGTGAATCCATATCCACTGATATCTTTGACCTTATTCATTCTGATGTTTGGGGGCCTTCCTCTGTCTCTAGTATTGGTGGGTCTAGATATTTTGTTGTCTTTGTTGATGATTACTCTCGCTATAGTTGGATTTTTAATATGAAACATCGTTTTGAATTATTGGAAGTATATTCTAATTTTGCAAAAATGGTTGAAACTCAGTTTTCCAGACGCATCAAAATTTTTCGATCTGATAATGCTCTTGAATACACTCAATATGCTTTTCAAGCTGTTTTGCATTCCTATGGCACTGTTCATCAACTAACTTGTCCAGGTACCTCTCAGCAAAATGGTAGAGCCGAACGAAAACTTCGTCATATTCTTGACATTGTTCGTGCTCTCCTTCTCTCTGCTAAAGTTCCTGCTTCTTTTTGGGTTGAAGCTACTCTTCATGCTGTTCATACTATTAATCGCATTCCGAGTCCTGTTATCCAAAATCAAACTCCATATGAGCGCCTTTTTGGGTCACCTCCAGACTATCACCACCTTCGCTCCTTCGGTTCTGCTTGTTTCGTTCTTCTTCAGCCACATGAGCATAACAAACTTGAGCCTCGGTCAAGGCTTTGTTGTTTTCTTGGCTATGGCGAAACTCAAAAGGGGTATAGGTGTTATGATCCTGTCTCTCATCGTCTTCGTGTCTCCCGTAATGTTGTCTTTTGGGAACATCGCCTCTTTGTCGAACTTTCTCATTTCAGTGCTTCCTTGTCTTCCTCTTCTGTCTTAGATCTTTTTCCAGATGAGACACATATTCCTTCTGTAGCTGCTCCTGATCCTCCTGTAATTGCTCCTGATTCTGTTGCTGTAGACTTCTCTATCCAACCACCAGATATCACTGATCCCTTTCCTAGTTCACCCTTCAATGAACAGGTGGAAGATGAACAGGTTGAAGACGTGCTACCCAACCCCAATCCTGAGCTTGGGTCTCCTGCTCCTGCTTCGCCTGAAGATCTTGCACAAGACATTCCACCTCGTCACTCAACTCGGGTAAGATCTATTCCTGCACATTTACTTGACTATCATTGTTACACTGCTCTTGCTACACTACACGAGCCTCACACCTATCGTGAGGCTTCCACTGACCCTTTATGGCAGATTGCAATGAAAGAGGAACTTGATGCATTATCTAAAAACCATACTTGGGATTTGGTAACACTTCCTCCTGGGAAATCTGTGGTTGGTTGTAAGTGGATCTACAAGATTAAGACTCGCTCTGATGGGTCCATTGAGCGCTACAAAGCTCGTCTTGTTGCAAAAGGTTTTACACAAGAGTATGGGATTGATTATGAAGAGACCTTTGCTCCGGTTGCTCGTATCTCATCTGTCCGTGCCCTCTTAGCTGTTGCTGCTGCCAGTAAATGGGACCTTTTTCAGATGGATGTCAAAAATGCATTTCTTAATGGGGACTTAAGTGAAGAAGTGTATATGCAACCTCCTCCTGGTCTCTCTGTTGACTCAAACAAGGTTTGCCACCTTCGACGTGCACTTTATGGCCTTAAGCAAGCTCCACGAGCATGGTTTGCCAAATTCAGCTCTACCATCTCTCACTTGGGTTACATGGCCAGTCACTATGATTCTGCCTTATTTCTTCGTCGCACTGACAAAGGCACTATTTTACTTCTCTTATATGTGGATGATATGATCATAACTGGTGATGACCTCAGTGGCATTCAAGAACTCAAGGCTTTTCTCAGTCAGCAATTTGAGATGAAAGATCTTGGATATCTCAGCTACTTCTTGGGTCTTGAAATCACTCATTCTACAGATGGACTTTATATTACTCAAGCCAAGTATGCTTCTGAACTCTTGTCTCGCGCTGGACTCACTGATAGCAAGACTGTGGACACTCCAGTTGAGCTTAATGCGCATCTGACTCCCTCAGGGGGGAAACCATTGTCTAATCCCTCTCTTTACAGACGCTTGGTTGGCAACCTAGTTTATCTCACTATCACTCATCCAGACATTTCCTATGCTGTTCACCAAGTGAGCCAGTATCTGTCTGCTCCACGATCGAATCACTATGCTGCTGTTCTACGCATTATTCGATACCTAAAGGGCACTCTCTTCCATGGTCTTTTCTACTCTACTCAATCTCCTCTTATTCTTCGTGCATTTTCTGATGCTAATTGGGCAGAAGATCACACTGATCGCAAGTCCACCAGTGGTTATTGCTTTCTTTTTGGTTCTTCTCTGAGTTCTTAGCGAAGCTCTGAGTTCTTGGCGAAGCAAGAAACAAACTCATGTGGCCCGCTCCAATACTGAAGCAGAATATCGTGCCCTTGCTGATACCACATCTGAGCTCCTTTGGCTACAATGGCTTCTCAAAGACTTAGATGTGTCCACATCCTCTGCTACTCCTCTTTATTGTGACAACCAGAGTGTCATTCATATTGCTCACAATGATTTCTTCCATGAACGGACTAAACTCATTGAGATCGATTGTCATTTTATCTGTTATCATCTTGTCTATGGTGCTCTCAAGCTGATCTCCGTCTCCTCTAAAGATCAACTTGCAGATATCTTCGCCAAGTCACATCCTAAGGGACGTCTTCGTACTTTGGTTGACAATCTCAATTTGGTCTCACATCCACCTTGAGTTTGAGAGGGGCTGTTAACATGTATAGTGTTGTGGGCTTTAGGCCCAGTTAGGTTACTTGTATAGCACACATATTTACTTGTACTTCACACATATGCCTCCTATATAAAGGCATCTATGTACATTCTTTCATCAAGGAATACAATATAATCATTCAGTATTTCTAACAACAAAAATAGAAAGTATTATAACTTTTGTCATAAATAATTCATGTGACGGGTTGCTAAGAAGGGAAATTATTGTGTACTCTTAGAGTACCATAAATGTGTATTTCCTCATCTCACATGAATTATAAGTCTCACTAATTAAATTCATAGTGAAACCAACTATTTATGTGAGAAGAGAAAATACGCATTTATAATACTCTGAGAATACCTAATAATTTTCCTGCTAAGAATACAACTTTTCCCATAATTTTTATACTTTCATTCATAACTTGTTACGGAACAAACTGTGACAAAGTTGTGTTAAAAGCGATAATTATAACATTACTCTAATAAATAAGACCCTTGTTCTTGTTTATCCAAAGTCCGAACACCTAGGAGAAAAGAACAGTAAAATTTGTAAAGTAAAAGTGGTAAACCTCTTTGCTCTAGATATTGAACCAATCGGTATACAACACCTGCAATTGGTATCAGACCAAAGAGTTGCAGAATAGCAATGCCATTGAAAAGGTGCCCTACTTGTAGTTACTCTCTATGGTCCAACATTGTCAGCCATAGTAGGGTTGGTAAGGTTGTGACATGTGAGTGAATTGAGTAATTTGACTTTAAGGTCTAGAATTTTGAATATGGTCGTGTTTTTTGTTTGCACTTTGCACTGAGTTTCAGACAATCTCATGTTGCTGGAGAAATGGCAGAAAAAAAATCAAATCAATTGCGTACTGGTACTGCATAGTGAATAGTGAATAGTAAATACTGATAAAGGAAAACGTGTTAGTATGGTTCACTTCTGCAATGCATGTGTGAAAACATCGCTGAAAAATATGGTTTATCACTGGACTTCTTGTGTTGAATGTATATAATAGGGTAGAATATAATCAAATGATGTTTGAGCTAACATAGTCACGTTTAAAATATTTTAAAATTTATTAATTTAATTCTTAATTATCGCGAGAAAGAAGAAAAATGACTAATGATTTAAGGATCAAATTGATGAATTTAAAAACCTAATTGATTAATTTTAAAATGTTTTTTACCTTACTGGAAGGTGTTGATTGTATTTTGTTTTAACGAAGTGTTGACTGTATTTTCGCTTATATAATAACATACCTTTTTTTTTGAATAAAATATATAATAACGTACTAATACTATTATCCTATTTGATAATGTACGTTACAAAAGAAATTACTGATTAAAAAAATGGAAAATGAACTGCATTGGGCTTTTTAATGATAAATTATTATGGAATTCAATTAATAAAAAATTAGCATAAATTGCTAAGAAACATTAAAAATACTATTGATAAGTAAAATTTAAAAAATTTGCCTTACATACTATAAAATTGGTGAAAAATGTAATTGTAGGGTCAATTTTTGTAGCCCAAGCCCAAGAAGGTATGGATTTGAGCCCACTGATCCCCAGACAATAAATTTGTAGAGAGTGGGTGAAAGAGCTAGGCTAGAAATGAATAAACAGTATTAGACAACAATATTTGTGGATGAATTTGTATTGAAACGTGCTCGGACAGATGTAAACGCAACGTCCGAAGAGGTGTTTTTCATTCATAAACTTGGGTTACAATTCTTGGAGCTACAATTATGGAGTTCTCTCCTTTTCTACTTCTGATTTTTCGATCCCCCTCTATCAGAGACATCTCTCTCTTATATAGTACCTTCCTCCTTCATTTTCACCGTCCACTTGTTCATCATCTAGGCGCCCACTTGAGTGCATGTCCCATCATGCACTATCTTTAGCCTTGTGTGAGTGGCGGTAGCTGAGAGTGCACTGTTCAGGTGTCTTCTCCACATTAATGCGGCCAGGGGAGTAGGTGCAGTGCATTTAATGCGGTGGTTGAAGTCTGTCTCCTAGATATTTCTCTGATCCTGTTATCCTCATGCGTGTCCGAGGTTCATTCCCGTCGTCACATTTGTCAAGGGGATCATCTGGGCTTCCCAGATACCTGTCGGACCGAGCTTCTTCGGATCCGAGGATATCGGACTCTTCGGCCCATTGAACATCTCCTCGGATCATGACCATGCTTCTCTCCAGCCATGCTCCTTTTACATGGGCTTCTGCTCGAGTGTTTTCATCTCTTCGGACAAACAGTGGTCTTCAAATAGGGCCTTGGGCCCAAACGTTAGGTTGGGCTTTTCACCCTCCACAGTAATTTTTTAACAAGCAGTACCCAAATTATAAAAAATAGTTCTCAGGGTATGTTTGGATGCCGCTTATTGCTAAAAATTGAAAATTGAAAATTGAAACTACTATAGCAAAATAATTTTTAAATGTGTAAATAGTACCGTGAAACCCAATTTTAAATAAAAATTTGCTGAATTAGACAACTTGTGAGTCTCGTAAACAGTGCACGGGACCCATTGTATTGGACGTAAATGCACTGAAATTCATTTTCAGCGCAATCCAAACGAAGGCTGAGTGTGAGTTTGGATATCAAAAATTGAAAATTGAAAATTGAAACTATTATAGCAAAATAATTTTTAAATGTATGAATAGTACCGTGAAACCCAATTTTGAAGAAAAATTTGCTAAATTAGACAACTTATGGGTCTCGTAAACAGTACACGGGACCCATTGTATTGAACGCAAATGCACTAAAATTCATTTTCAGCGCAATCCAAACGAAGGCTAAGTGTGAGTTTGGATAGCAAATGCGATTGGTGTTTGCATCCAAATTTGGGTTCTGTGCACTGTTCACAAGACCCGTAAATTTTTTAATAAAGCAAATGTAACATTTAAACTGAATTTCACCATCATTATTTATAATTTAAAAATTATTTTACTAAACTGTTTTCAATAAAAAAATTTTAATTTTTAGTAATAAGCAATATTTAAACATAACCTAGTGAACAACTGACTGATTTGATTTTTTTTTTCCTTTTCTTTTTTGATAGAAACTAATTGATTTGATTGAACGATCGATTGGTGCGGGGAACCTTGCCACTACATAACACGTTCCAAGTTCCTTGATCCTGAACGAACTTGCCCGGCACCATTTTTTTTTTTTTTTTTTTTGGTTTTGTTATGAGGTAGTAGGATGAATCAAGAAATTGCAAAGCTTCGGAGTTTGTAAAAATAATAAAATAATAATAATCACAGGTGTTATAATGGACACTTGTAAACCCTGTCAACGAGTATTCACTGTATTCTTATCGAACAGTTTTTTTTTTTTTTTTTTTTTTGTATTCTTATCGAACAGTTGTTACAATGGACACTTGTAAACCCTGTCATCTCTTGATTCTCTTCCTCTTTACTTATGTAACACATGGTCACTACTTGCTTTTCAATTACTATTACAACTTATAACCCAACCTTTATTGGACGTCGGGTTTAACTAAGAAAAGGAAACTGCGAGTCAACCTCCCTAGCTAGCTCATAATTTACATGTTGGTAATTGTTGAACATTTGAGTAATGGTTTCACACTTATGAGTTTTTTATTTTTTTTTTCCTTTTTTTAATGAAAGGTTAAGGGAAAAAAAGTTCTAACTATGGCTTTTTCAACTATCTAATTTGGGTAAGTTGAATTATTTGTTCCTCAACTATGGGGTTTACACAAGTTTGGTTACTAAATTTTAAAAGTTCTAACTCAATCCTTTAAATTTCAAAAAATATAAAACGTTGCCCCATGTTTTAGGTCATTTTCTTGATTTTCAAAAAATTATTTTGCTTGCATTTTTTCCCCTTAAAATATGGGGTTGTTTTGATTTTGATCCTTAAATTATAGAGTTGATTCAATTATGATTCCATAAATATAGAATCGATTCAATTTTGGTCTCTTAAATATGTGACGTCTTAACATTCCATTAGTAGATGTGAATGGAAAAAAGATAGAAGAACTAAATTCTACATTTTAAAATTTTGAGTAACCAAAATCATTTTTTATTTTTATTTTTTTATTTGAAAGATCAAAATTAAATAGACTTCATAATTAAGTGACAAGAAATGTAATTAAGTCCGAATGAAATGATGTTTTATAATCTATTTATCTTTTTTAGTTTCTATAATTTTATCCATGGATTTTGTGTAGTAGAAGAAAAGGGAAGGAAGATAATAGAATAAACATGTTTATTTTGTTATAGTAATTATTTTAAGCATAGTGAAATTTTAATGTGATTTTTCCAAGATTTATGTGAGAAACAATTGATATTTATTTTTTTAATGTAAGAAACAATTGATTTAAAATATGATATTTTTTGTTCAAATTTAGTTGTTTTTGCAACAATTGAAACAAAGTCCAACTAAAAGGAAAAGAAAATATATATTTTAGTAACACACAATCAAGAATGTAAAAAAATAATTGAAGGATATTGGGGTGGAGGATTTGAATCTAAATGTTGGAGACACCATGAGGTGTCAATCTGTTAAATTACAATATTCTTGACAAAAATGATTGAAATACTGGAGGAAACTAATAACAAGTTGCACCGCATGGGAACTGAGCAAGTTTAGAGAAAACCCTAGTATTTTGCAAGCTGAGTAATCACACATATTTAATCCACCTCTTATCTATGCTCTTATGTTTGAACAATGTACCTAAACCTGATTATTTCCAACATGAGAGAAAAAACCATGCATATTGAATACAATACAAGATGTTATATTCAAGTTTAAACTTACTAAAGACATCCAGAGTGCACCAAGCATTCCCTGACCTTGGAGGTGCCACTGGATGTTTCAGATGGCTGTCATCACATCTTACAACCTGACAATATGAAGGATTTTTAAGGTTTAAGGTTGAAATGAAACTTGTTAGACAGGTCCTGAATGTAGCAAGTGTGTTAAAAATAATGAAAACCATTCTTGAAAGTCATCTTGACTCAAAACATAAGCTTCGAATTCACAAGAAATTAAGGAAGTTCCAATGGAGCTCTCAGATTTGTCAAATAGAACTTGATGAAAGACATATCAAAACTTTTGACATTTTCAATGAATGGTGCTTTTGACTGTAGGAACATTTGAAACATTTCATTTCTAAACAGAAAAGTCGTTTTTATTTTCAATGTAGCCATCGATCAATTACGTATTAATCAATATTCAATTGATTGGTGTGGGGCCAGAATAAGTCAGCAACCTCGACCCATTCCAAACCAGGCCCAGAGGCCCACGCCGAGGACGCCTTGAAGGTCCGAGGTCTGAGGACGAAAGTTTAGAGCCCAGGGCCCAAGGAGCATTGCCGAGGATGGTTACATCCTCGGGAGACCGAGGTCAGAAAGTGGGCATACAGCATACCTTTAAGGGGAGTCTCCCCAAGCATCCAAGGAGCAGATAGTAAGAACCAATCACCGGACATTGAAGCATGGTGGAGGAGCAAGCCCCAGGTGAACTGTCACCTCTACATTAAATGCCCTCAACTAATGCTCTGGCCGCATTAATGAGGATAGGACCTCTGAACAGTGCCGTCTTAGGCGCTGCAACCCACTGGAGGTATGAGAATGCGGCTGATGGGACAGGCTCTCAAGTAGAAGCCGGGTTGATCAACAAATGTAGGGCTAGGATCAACTGAGGGGGAAGTATATAATGTAAAAAGTCCCTCTTGAGGAGAGGACCGAGGGAAAACCAGAGAAAAGATAATACTGTAGCAGTGTATTTTCTCTCAACCATTGTAACCTTACTTGAAAGAAATAAGAATAACTTCAGACCCAATAAACCCGTCCGAGGAGCCTTATTAGGCATTCCGACCCACGTTTAGCTTAGCACAATCCATGAACAACCATGCATGGCCGTTGCATTCTTTGCTAAGGCCTAGCTCTTGAGCCCATACTCTATAAATTTATTGGAGGGTTAGCTAGGCTTGGGTCCACTCTCTCAGTCCGTAGAGAGCGCTCGAACCCGGTCCCTACATTTGGCGCCGTCTGTGGGGAGAGCTTGTGCGTTAGTAAGGACAACAGTCAGACATGGTAGGATCAGGCCCTCACCAAAAAACTCCCAATCGACCAAAACCGGCGAAGTCACGGCCTCAGGGTCACTATGGCGACCCTGGGGGCGGTCAGAACGACAACAGACGTTTTCGAGAAGGAAGCGTGCGTACTTCAACGGCGAGCGAGAGCTAGGGGGACGAGCACGTTCCCCAGAAGCGCGAAGATGGCCAGGCCACGCGATCGGAAGAGGCCCATAGCCACACCTCCCGAAGAAAGGATGATAAGGTGGCCATGCAGCGCGAGATAGACAATCTGAAGAGGAAGCTACGCCGTGCGTAGCGGAGACAGTCCGAACTCAGCCCTGACCTGCCTTCCGACGACGAGAGTGATGATGAATACAGGCAGAGGTCAAGGACGTCCCCCAGCGAGACTTTCTCCCATGAGGAGGAGCGCTACCAGAGGCGTAGGCGTGCCAACCCAACCCCTAGGGGCTTAGGAAGCGACGCCATGAGCAAGGCGCTGGATCAGCTTTCCAGGTCGCCCTTTACGCATCGTATAGAAGAGGCAGAGCTTCCTCGGCGGTTCCAGCAGCCAACCTTCATTGCTTACAATGGCAAGACGGACCCCGTGGAGCACGTGAGCCAGTTCAACCAGAGGATGGCTGTCTACTCCAAGAATGAGGCGCTGATGTGCAAAGTCTTCCCCTCCAGCTTGGGACCTGTGGCGATGAGGTGGTTTAACGGTCTAAGGACGAATTCCATAGACTCGTACAGACAGCTGACCCAGGCCTTTGGTTCCTGCTTTGTCACGAACAGCAGGCCTCCTCGGCCCATGAGTGCATTGCTGTCCCTATCTATGCGTGACGGGGAGACCCTCAAGGCTTATTCGGACTCGGACAAGTACTGGGAGATCTACAACGAGCTCGACGGCAAGTATGACGCCGTCGCCATCAGTACATTCCAGAATGGGCTACCAATGGGGCACGACCTGAGGAAGTCCCTGACCGAAACGCCCGTCACCAGCGTACGGCAGCTGATGGATCGGATCGACACGTACAAGCGGGTGGAGGAAGATATGCTGCAAGGCAAAGGCAAGGAGAAGGTTATCCCTCAGGAGAGGAGGGATTTCAGGTCGAACAGGTACAACAACGCCCGTCCGAGGAGGCATTTCGGTGGGCATTCCGGGGCGACCAATGCCCAGACTGTCGGTGCAGTATTCCGAGAACCCGTGCACAAGGTTCTGGAAAGGATAAAGAACGAGCCATACTTCAGATGGCCGGCTAAGATGATGGGGGAGCCTGGGAGGCGCAACCACGATCGTTACTGCCAATACCACCAGGACCACGGACATGCCACGGAGGATTGCAGGAACCTCTGGGACCACCTGGACCAACTAGTCCAGGATGGAAGGCTGAAGCACCTTCTGCACCATTCTAGCGACCAGCGGGGCCGAGCCTACCAAGAGTCTCGGAGGGACGCCGCCATGGGGCAACCCACCGGGACGATCAATATAATCCTGGCCGCGCCAGGAAGAACAGGCACACCCCCTTTGCGAGTGTTGTCTGTGGCCCAACTGCCCGCTGAGGACCCTCGGACGGGGCCAAAGAGGTCCAGGAGGAATCCTCCCCCAGCCCTGAGTTTCTCGGAGGAGGACAAGATTGGGACCATCCAACCACACGAGGACGCCCTAATCGTCACCCTCAGAATAGGGGGCTATGACGTGAAAAGGGTGATGGTGGACGGTGGCAGCGCAGTCGAGGTCATGTGTCCAGACCTCTACAAGGGGCTGGGGCTAAAACAAGAAGACCTCACACCTTATAGCTCCCCCCTAATGAGCTTCGACGGGAAGCTTGTCATCCCAAAGGGCATGATTAGACTGCCCGTACAGACAGGCCCAGTGGTGGTGGAGATGAACTTTATAGTGGTGGACACATACTCCCCCTACACAGCCATCGTAGGGAGGCCCTGGCTACACGCCTTGGATGGCGTAGCCTCCACCTTGCACCAGAAGGTAAAATTCCCGTCAGGGGACCAGGTTTTAGAGATCCGAGGTTGCCAATCCACAGCTAGGCAGTGCACGGTGGCTGCCATATCTTATCGAATCGATGCACAGTCCTCGGCCCCAGCCGAGGAAGATTCATAGCAATCAAAGACCCAGGTAGCGCCTACGGATGCACCTGCCGAGGATGCTAAATGCGAGAACCTGGAGAAGGTGGTAATTGACAATGATCTGGAGAAGTTCTTCCAGGTCGGGACCCAGATGCCTCCACAGGAGAAGGAGGAGTTGCTTGAGTTCCTCAAGAGGAACCTTGACGTGTTCGCATGGGACCCCTGCGACGCCCCTGGGATTGATCCATCCTTCATCTGTCACCACCTTAACGTCAACCCATCTGTGATCCCCAAGCAGCAGCCACCTCGGCGCCCATCGAAGGAGCACGCTGACGCGATCAGGGAAGAGGTCAATAAGCTTAAGCACGCGGGGGCTATCAAGGAGATCTTTTACCCCAAATGGTTGGCCAACACTGTGGTGGTCAAGAAGAAAAGTGGGAAGTGGAGGGTTTGTGTAGACTTCACAGACCTGAACAAAGCATGCCCAAAAGACCCCTTCCCAATGCCACGAATAGACCAGCTAGTAGATGCGACGGCAGGCCATCCTCGGATGAGCTTCCTGGATGCCTTTCAGGGTTATCACCAAATCCCACTAGCCTTGGAGGACCAAGAGAAGATGGCATTTGTGACACCCATTGGGAACTACCACTACAAGGTTATGCCGTTTGGTCTGAAAAACGCCGGATCCACCTACCAGAGGATGATGACGAGAATGTTCGAGCCGATGTTGGGCAAGAGCATCGAAGTCTATGTGGACGATATGGTGGTGAAAAGCAAGCTGGTGTCCGAGCATTTGGAGGACCTCGGCCGCACATTTGGCGTCCTGAGAGAGCATAAGCTCCGCCTTAATGCCTCAAAATGCTCGTTCGGCGTAAGCTCTGGCAAATTCTTGGGGTACATGATCATCCATCGTGGGATCGAAGTCAACCCTGACCAGATCAAGGCAATTCACAATATGAAGCCTCCGCAGAATCCCAAAGAGATCCAAAAGCTTACTGGGATGATCGCAGCGCTGAACCGGTTCATTTCCAGGTCGGCCGACAGGTGCAGACCTTTTTATCTCCTGATCAATAAATGGAAGGGATTTGAGTGGTCCAAGGATTGTGCCATAGCCTTCCAGCAACTCAAGGAGTATCTGTCCCGGCCGCCTATCATGTCCAATCTTGAGCCGGACGAGGTCCTATATGCCTACCTGGCGGTGGCGCTCCACGCAGTGAGCCTAGTACTGATACGGGAAGACAATGGCGTTCAAAAGCCAGTTTACTACATCAGCAAGTCGCTGCATGAAGCTGAGGTCAGATACCTACCCCTAGAGAAGGCTATACTGGCAGTGGTCCACGCCACGAGAAAGCTCCCCCATTACTTCCAAGCTCACACGGTGGTTGTCCTAACCCAATTGCCCTTAAAGTCTGTATTCTGGGCCGCTGATTACACAGGTAGAATCGCAAAGTGGAACACAATTCTGGGGGCTTTTGACGTCAAGTACATGCCCCAGACTTCCATAAAAGGCCAGGTTCTGGCAGATCTGACGGCCGAGTTCGCCAAACCAGTCGTAGAAGTGACAGCCGAGGATAAGAGCCGTGATGAGAAATCAGTCGGGGCAATCTCCATCCCACAGTCACCATGTTGGAAAGTATATGTGGATGGCGCGGCAAACCAAAGGGGGTCCGGAGTGGGGCTGGTCCTAGTATCCCCTGAAAACCATGTCATTGAGAAGTCCCTGAGGCTCGGATTCATGGCCACAAACAACGAGGCCGAGTATGAGGCATTACTGCAAGGGATGATCATGGTGCAAAAGATGGGAGGAAAGTCGATAGAAATGTTCTCAGACTCCAGATTGGTGGTAGGACAGGTGATGGGGGAGATGGAAGCCAGGGATTCGAGAATGCAGGAATACCTTAGCCAAGTCAAGCGCTTGCAGTTGGAGTTTCGCCCCTTCAGCTTGTCCCATATTCCTAGGAGTGGGAACAGTCATGCCGATTCACTTGCCACACTCGCAACCTCCTCGGCAGGGGCTCTGCCTCGGATCATACTTGTGGAGCACCTGGAGAGGGCAAGTGAAGTGCCAAAGGGAGTAATCCCCGTCCATCAAGTTGTGATGGGTCCCAGCTGGATGGACCCCATAGTGAGATTCCTCAAAGATGACGTCCTGCCTGAGGAGAGATCAGAGGCAGAAAAGATACGAAGGAAAGCTCCTCGGTTCTGGTTGTTCGAGGATCACAAGCTATACAGGCGGTCCTACTCTGGGCCATACCTTCTGTGTGTCCACCCCGAAACGTCAGAATCCTTGCTCGAAGAGCTGCACGAAGGAATTTGTGGGAGCCATATAGGGGGGAGATCCCTAGCTCACCGAGCCGTCACTCAAGGATACTGGTGGCCGGGAATGCAGCAAGAGGCTCAGGAGTATGTCAAGAAGTGTGACCAATGCCAAAGGTTCGCCTCAAACATCCATCAGCCAGGAGGGGTCCTCAATCCATTATCCAGTCCATGGCCATTCGCCCAATGGGGCTTGGACATTGTGGGACCTTTCCCCAAGGCACCAGGGAACAAGAGGTATCTGTTGGTGGCCACGGACTACTTCACCAAGTGGGTCGAGGCCGAACCACTAGCCAACATCAGGGATGTAGACGTGAAGAAATTCTTTTGGAGGAACATAGTTACACGGTTCGGGGTCCCTCATACCCTCATCTCGGATTAAGGGTCATCAAATAGCCCATGGCCCATGGCCCGACCCAAAAACCCGACAGCCCATCGGGCTAATGGGCGGTCCGGCCCGTTGTTATTGAGGCCCATGGGTAGCCCACTAGCCCAGTGGGTTAGGCCGTGGGCTAGTTTTTATGCCCATGGGCACCCGGTGGGCTAGCCCAGTAGCCCAGCCTGTTGGCCTAACCCATTGCCCATTCTAATAACTTAGAATTTTTAACAAAAATATATAGGAAGTGTATGAAGGATTGATCTTGAGATATTGTGATAGAATTTCTTAAGAGAACTCTCCCAACCACTAAGATACTTAAAGTAATTGTGCTAAACTTAGTTTATTAAATATATATTTTTCTAGTAGTCTAGCAAATTTGAATTATCCATTTGATTTTTTTTTATTAAAGATAAAAATAAAAAACTATTTGAAGCCTTATTTAAAAAAAAATTAAATAAGTTTCCATCAACAAAACAAAAAATTAAATAGATTTGACTATAAAAAAAATTGTAATTAAGTATTAAATTCTTTGATTCTTTCCTTTAAAAAAAACTAGATTGATTATTCCCTTATTAAAAATTGATTATTTATTTCTAAAAATAATATGCTAACGCAATCTCATGGGTAGCCCATTAGGCCCAACCTAGTAGCCTAGCCCGTTAAAGACAAAATAGGCATTGCCCATGGGCAGGGTCGTGGGCTGGGGTTTTCTCTTTCGGCCCAGCCCGACCCGGCCCGTTAACTAGTTAATAGCCCATTATGCCCAGCCCATTGTGCCCTTGGGCCAAGTAAAAATGGGCCGGGCCAGCCCGACCCGGCCCATTGACGACCCTTATCTTGGATAATGGTCTCCAATTCGATAGCAAAGCCTTCAGGAGGTACTGTAGCGAACTTGGGATCACAAACAGGTACTCAACGCCGGCCTACCCTCAGGGGAATGGACAGGCCGAGGCGGTCAACAAGGTCATCGTCCACGGGCTTAAGAAGAGACTGGATGATGCAAAAGGGAGATGGGTAGAAGAGCTGCCCCACGTCCTCTGGACGTACCGGACTACGCCCCGACGCTTAACAGGGGAAACACCTTTTGCCATAACTTATGGTGCGGAGGCAGTGATCCCCCTGGAAACCAACTTCCCGACACTAAGGACGAGCTCCTTCACCCCAGGCAGCAATGATGAACTGCTGGGGCAGAGCCTGGACATGGTAGACAAACGAAGAGAGCAAGCAATGATCCAGCTGGTCCACTACCAGCAAAAGCTCAAGCAGGGATATGACACCAATGAAAAGCTCAAACCACTTGCACCGGGAGACCTAGTGCTGAGAAAAGTCGTAGGAGCTGCCAAGAACCCTTCTTGGGGGAAGGTCGGCCCCAACTGGGAGGGCCCCTACCGAATCACCTCAGTGGCAGGGATAGGAACATACTATTTAGAAGATTTAGATGATAAACCTGTACCTCGTCCATGGAATGTAAATAACCTGAAAAGGTATTACTATTAATAAAGAAGTCCTTTTTAATTCAGATGTTCTGCCTGTCATTATCACACGTCTCGCGTCCCAACGCCACTTATATCTGGGTGCTAGACAGAACCTAGGTCTTGCATGGTCCAAGGACTCAAGCCTGTGGGGAAACTAGTTACTTACAGCCAATTGAAGGCAGCAACTGTACCTGGGTCTTGCATGGTCCAAGGACCCAAGCCTATGGGGAGCTAGCCACTTATCTTGAAGGCAGCAACTGTACCTGGGTCTTGCATGGTCCTCGGACCCAAGCCTATGGGGAGCTAGCCACTTATCTTGAAGGCAGCAACTGTACCTGGGTCTTGCATGGTCCTCGGACCCAAGCCTATGGGGAGCTAGCCACTTATCTTGAAGGCAGCAACTGTACCTGGGTCTTGCATGGTCCAAGGACCCAAGCCTATGGGGAGCTAGCCACTTATCTTGAAGGCAGCAACTGTACCTGGGTCTTGCATGGTCCTCGGACCAAAGCCTATGGGGAGCTAGCCACTTATCTTGTAGGCAGCAACTGTACCTGGGTCTTGCATGGTCCTCGGACCCAAACCTACGGGGAGCTAGCCACTTATCTTGAAGGCAGCAACTGTACCTGGGTCTTGCATGGTCCTCGGACCTAAACCTACGGGGAGCTAGCCACTTATCTTGAAGGTAGCAACTGTACCTAGGTCTTGTATGGTCCAAGGACTCAAGCCTATGGGGAGCTAACCACTTATATCTGGGTGCTAGACAGAACCTAGGTCTTGCATGGTCCAAGGACTCAAACCTATGGGGAAACTAGCTACTTACAGCCAAACTCAAGTGTCAAGTAGGGCCAAGGTTCTGTATTGTCCTCGGACTCAGGCCTGTGGGAATACTATTTACCTCAAGAAGCTAAGTATCAAGCAGGACCAAGGCTCTGCATGGCCCTCGGACTCAGGCCTATGGAGAAGTCAACTACATTGAAGAAACACTAAGTGTCTACTCAAAGAAATTCTATCTGGTCCTTAGGAAACGAAAAGTGCATCAGAGCATACATATCCTCTCATTATAATGACTGATTCCACGATTGGCCGAGAAGCAATTGAAGCTAAAATCGTGCAAGTAAAGGAAAAGAAGATAATGTGCAAATAAACAAACAGCCACAACAAACAGAAAAGGAAATAAAGCTCTTTTTTCATTAAATTCAAGGGAATTACACCAAGGGAGTCACATTACAAATAAAGCAAAAAGGAAGAAAAAGACGCAAAAATGAAGTGCAGCAGGCAGAAGCGCCAAGGAGCCTAGTTGCCCGTTTCGGTGGGTGGCTGGACCGCAGCTGCCTCAGGGTCCTCTGAGCCCTGACCGAGGGGGATGGCCTGCAGAGGCACGGCAGGAATAACTGCCCCCTCGGCGGAAGAAACCTGAGCATCGAGGGAAGGCTTTGCAGATTGCTGAGGCGCGTCCTCGTTGGAGCCATCACTCAATTCAACCACCAAGGGGGGATTACTCCCTTGGACTGGCTCATCAGTGACCCCAGCATCCGAGGCCCCCTCGCCCGGAGTGGCAGCAGTTTCCGCAGCAGCCTCCTCGACCTCAGAGCCCTCCAGGGCAGCCTCGCGGATAACAGGATGGTAGTACACATTCTCCTCCTTCCACAAGTCAGAAGAGGCCTCCACCCCAGCCTGTCTGAGGGCTTCACTCCAAGTTTCAGAGCAGTAGCGCCTACATACCCCAGGGATTTGGGATTTGTAGGCAGCTGCTGTCTCAGTTGCCCCGGCAGTATAGGTTGCCTCCTCAGCTTCCTGCTTGGTGGCCCAGGCTTCCTCCCTGCCCTGCTCTGCCTCGAACTTGGCCCTCTCAGCCTCCCCTTTGGCCCATTCAGCCACCCTCTTGGCCTCCTCGGCATCTGCCACTTTCTTCGCCAGGCCAGCTATCTGCTCCTCGGTAAGCTTCAACAGCTTTTCTGCCTCACCCAGACGCTTTGTCTGAGTTTCGGCCTGCCTTTGGGCACCCTCAAGGCCTGACATTGCGCTGTTGCTAGCCTGGGTCATTGCCTTCAGCTCCTCCCTGGCCTTGGCAAGGTCCTCCTCGGACGTCTTGAGGGTCCGAGTAGTCGCCAAGCGCCTATCGCGCTCTAAATCCATGGCCCTTCCATGTTCATTGGCCGCCTCTTCCAGCCTGAAAGTGGCCTGTACAGCCTGCCAAACGAAACAGATAAGTTATAATTAGCTGAGCTCAAAAAAGAAATGAAAGCAAAAAAAAAAAACTGAGGCAAGAAAAAGCATAAGTGTTAAGGTCTTACCATCCCCAAATACCGCTTGAGGCAGAGGAAGACGTCCCTACTCCTCATGGTTCCCAGCTCCGCCATGTCCGCGGGAAGGAGCAGGCATCTCTCCACAGCGTCGGCCACATACGCGCCTTCGCCATCCTTAAAGTCCCTGAGGGAGGAGTCATCCCTCAAGGGTGCCCCGCGGAGCATTGGGGCGGGGAGCCAGGCCTGGACCTCGGGCGGGGGAGTGACCTGTTTATCCTGCATTGAGGAGCCTATCCTCAGTTGCTTCGATGGCCGCTGAGTGCCATCGCCCTCCCGCGTGGGCCCAGGTTTGTCCTCAAGGGTCCTCTTGCCCTTGTCCTTCTTCTGCTTAGGGTCAGCAGGCTCGTGCCTAGACGGCGGGCTCGCCTGATGCGGAGGAGGAGGAAGCTTGGATTGTGTTGAGGCCGACCTGGTCTGAGCAGGACGAACCCTTGGAGGAGGAGGAGGAGGAGGAAGCTTCGGTTTGGACTTCCCCGGCTGACCTTTGATTAGGTCGAGTAGGGTGGGTTGGGCTTTCTTCTTGTAGCCCATCTCAAGCCGAGAAGATTTATCTGACGCTAAAAAGTCTGCCTCGGTTAGACAAGGATCACCCAAGTCTCCAGAAGGGTCCTCGGACTGATGGAGCTGCTCGAAAACGCCAAAATCGTCCTCGGCAGGACCAAAATCTGCAGTGTCCCCTTCCCTCTCTAAGTCCTCTTTCGCGGCCTCTGGGAATGTATAGGAAGATGAGGGGACTGCTACTGTGACACCTTCTGAAGTGGAGGGGTCCTCGGGAAACTCGAACCCTTCCTCGGTCACTTTTATCTTCTGCAGCCGAGGATCCTTAGCTCTGATCACGTGCTTTGGGGCCGCGAATGACTTTTGGAGTGGAGTATACCCCAAAATCTTGTGCGCAGCTCTGACTTGGTGGTCTGCTTCGTTCTCAAAGGCCGCAGACCTGAGCACCTTTTGCAAATCTTCCCTGTTGGTCAAGCTGAAGTGGCGCGCGAGAGAGTGCGGATCTGCAGAAAGAAAACACACCCACGGTTAGAAACCAAACAGTGCAAAAAGAAATAATGCAGAAAAGAAGTCAGAATCTGTGAATCCCCTCCTATTCCCACTGCCCCACCTGGTGTTCCCTCTGTCGTCGGGCAGTGAAGGCCATCATGCCATGCCCCAGACACGATGAGGAAATCCTCGTTTATCCCCTTGTTGGACTCGGGGCGGCACTGGATAAGCCGGACCCTGTCATCCCTCGTCCTCATGTAGTAGGACTTGTTCTTCAGATGTTGAAGATTGTAGTAGTAATTCACATCATGATGGGTCAGCCTCAGACCCATCTTCTCATTAAGGGCATCCACACTGCCCAGAATTCTGAACATGTTGGAGGCGCATTGGGTGGGGGTTAACCGAAAGTAGGTGAGGTAACCCCTCATCACCGGCCCCATGGGGATCCTCATCCCCCCTTCAAGGAAAGCGATGATGGGAATCACCACCTCGCCCTCCTGCCTCCGGAGATGCCACTCTCCCTCCTCACAATACCTCAGGCCCACGTTGGCCGGTATCTTGTAATCGGCGATGAATTTCTCCATCGCCTCCTCAGAGCCAACATACTTCTTAAGTCTACCCATCCCAAATGACGCCTAAGGGAACTAAAAGAGGAGCAAATGAAAGAGAAGGACGAGTAGAGAGGAAAAAAGCTCAGAGAGGGATAGAGCGACTTACAGAAATGAGGAGGAGCTCCTCGGACTGGCTTTTTGTGCTGGAGATGGAGATGGAAATTTGGCTGGACTTTGAATGGAGGCGCAGGAGCTCTTGATTGTAAATGAAAAAGGAGGAAGCGGTTCTAATGGGTATTTATACCCTAGATGGAAGAGCCGCGCGAGTTTTCTCACCCATAAATGCCAGACGCATCCCCACCGTTAGATTGTCATCTGCCCGTTGAACGTGGGGAGCATAAAGCCGCCCGAATTTAATGCTGGACACGTTACGCGCATCGAAGCGCCAGTAACGCACCTTGGGCAGTTGAAAAGGCTCCAATACTGACGAGGGACAAGACTCGATTGGACACGAAGCAAGTCCGAGGATATCAAAATCCTCCTTTCCGCCCGAGGATGCGGACAGCAAGATTTTGAGGGGCTATTGTGGGGCCAGAATAAGTCAGCAACCCCGGCCCATTCCAAACCAGGCCCAGAGGCCCACGCCGAGGACGCCTTGAAGGTCCGAGGTCCGAGGACGAAAGTTTAGAGCCCAGGGCCCAAGGAGCATTGTCGAGGATGGTTACATCCTCGGGAGACCGAGGTCAGAAAGTGGACATATAGCATACCTTTAAGGGGAGTCTCCCCAAGCATCCAAGGAGCAGATAACAAGAACCAATCACCGGACATTGAAGCATGGTGGAGGAGCAAGTCCCAGGTGAACTGTCACCTCCACATTAAATGCCCTCAACTAACGCTCTGGCCGCATTAATGAGGATAGGACCTCTGAACAGTGCCGTCTTGGGCGCTGCAACCCACTGGAGGTATGGGAATGCGGCTGATGGGACAGGCTCTCAAGTAGAAGCCGGGTTGATCAACAAATGTAGGGCTAGGATCAACTGAGGGGGAAGTATATAATGTAAAAAGTCCCTCTTGAGGAGAGGACCGAGGGAAAACCAGAGAAAAGATAATATTGTAGCAGTGTATTTTCTCTCAACCATTGTAACCTTACTTGAAAGAAATAAGAATAACTTCAGACCCAATAAACCCGTCCGAGGAGCCTTATTAGGCATTCCGACCCACGTTTAGCTTAGCACAATCCATGAACAACCATGCATGGCCGTTGCATTCTTTGCTAAGGCCTAGCTCTTGAGCCCATACTCTATAAATTTATTGGAGGGTTAGCTAGGCTTGGGTCCACTCTCTCAGTCCGTAGAGAGCGCTCGAACCCGGTCCCTACAATTGGTATGAGTGGGTTCCAGTTAGCTCAGTTAGTAAAATCTTTGATGATTGTATAAGAGATCTGGAGTTCAATCTCTGCCTACACCAAAAACAGATTGGTATCTTGGTCTGATAATAAAGAGTTATTATCAGGAGTGGACGTCACAAGTTGAAACTCTCTAAAAAAAAAAAAATTAATTAGTACGAGGTTATAAAAAAAAAAAAAAGATTTGTATAAATCACTTCCTTTCTTTTTGTCCACGTTACTTCTTTCTCTTTTTGTCTAATTCTTTCATTTTTTTTTCTTTTTTTTTTGTGTGTGAGTTTTGGAAGGCGAAAATAGGTAACTATTTTTTTTTCTCTAACTATCTAGTTAGTTGGCCCGGTTTGGAAACTATATTATTTAGTAACATCTCGAGCCTCAGAGACTCGAATTCTGTGCTCATACCTCGACTCTTTGAGGCTCGGTTTTTGTGGTTTGACGTGGCCTGATGCCACGTGGCGTCCACATGGATCTCGAGTCTTTGAGACTTGGTTTTTTAAAAGCGAAACCGAGTCTCAGAAACTCGATTTTGATATATGTACACTGTTCATGTCCAGTCCCATCTGGTCATGTCACTGACAATCTGAGCTTCACGTTTTTTTTAACTGTAGCTGGCCTGCCTGATATACCTTCACGTTTTTTGTAACTTTACTCTCTGCCTGCTGGTCACATCTTAAGCCCCTGACTTCTTTATGTCACTTACTTGGCTGAAGCTCTTTGTCAACAGAAATTGCTTCTCTCTCAACTCATCCTCTCTCACTCTGCATTACTCCTCTCTCAACTCTCATACTCATTCTACAGAGCAGAACAATACTCCCCTCTTAACTCTCATACAAGCCGATCATTGTAGTCTCCCTCTCTCCCTCTCACTCTCATACAATCCCAGTAGTACATTTGCACATCCTCATGTCAGGTAAGGGTCTCCTCACTCTCTAGTTGGTTGTTTAGTGTATATATAACTGCTTTAGAAAGTGTTGCTTGTATTGAATTTGTCATGACATTTCCTAATAAAAATATTTGTTTGTAGTAACCACTTAAATATATATATATATATATATATATATATATATGTTTATATATATGTATAATGAACCCCTCTGCTCTATGTTATTTCATTAATACAAAAATATTTTAACTTAACTAAAATCCAAATAATTTTATAAATAGTATAATTATTTGTTTATTTTAGTCAAACGTTATAATATTATTATATTTAGCAATGAAATTATTAAAATTAATATTTTTAGTTCCATTTTTTATTATTTATATTAAACATCAACATTTTCATGTATTAATATTTTTCTATAAACTGGATTTAATGCATCAACTGGCCTATGGTTGCAAGTGTTCCATTTGGCAAAAGCTCACCACTGTAATATGGATAATGGTATTGACTCAAATATTCATTCAAAGGTGCTTATTGCCTTATTGAGACCTTTAGGCTTCAGCCATGTGCTACCAAGTAGGGTGGCTTTGAATTTTGGAACCAGGACAATAGGTTCAACTCAATGTATTAAGGGACTTTAGGCGAATGTGACATTTTCTTATACTTAAATATTTAATTTTTGAAATCTTTTTCATCTAAAATTTTTGCTATGTTTTGTTTATTACTAATTTACTAAAAAAAAATTTATCCAAATATCCATTTTAATACTTTAAAGACAAAAAAATATCCCTCTAAGATTCAATTAATTTGTCAAGTTTTTTTTTTTTTTTTGGATCTTTTTCAAATATTTTCATAGCTATATGAATACCTTTCTAACAGATATTTTACCTCTATGTGAGTTTTTTGGGACATTAGGAGGCAGTCACTGTTTTTGTAAAGTTATTATAGAATGTGATAAAAGTTATGCTTTTATTTAACAAAATTAATGCATTTCTGAACCTCTAAGAACAACTTTTCACAGTTAGATTTTACGCAAACTCCTTTGTGATCCTAACACATTATGCCATTACTAAAAAAAAGTTTAAGATGTTATTAAGAAGAAAAAAAGTTTAAGATGTTATAAAACTATAGATTTACTATTCAAAATGATGTTATACCCTTTTTTTTTTTTTTTTTTCAATAAAATGTTAATCTATTACGTCTGTTACATGATGATTGTTTTTTTATCATTATACCTAAACTCTTATTTTAAAAGAATAAAAGAAAGATTAAATTTAATAGAACAAAAAGACGGATTAAATGTATTTTCCAATAGTTTTCCCGTGCATCGCACGGGGTTAGCGACTAGTTTCAACAAAAGTTGAACCCAATTACTCACTAACCAAGCCATGTCATAAAACATACTAAAAAAAATAAAAAACAACCATTCGTAACTAACTAATTGCAACTATAATCCGAACAAAACGCCATTCATAACTAAAAAAATCAATCCAATACAACTAAAACATATCACTAACTCACTAAATTGCAACACAAACTAAATCAATGCCAATACAAGTACACAATCAATCACTATTAAATCAAACCCAACAAAGCACTAATCCATTCACAAAACAAACCAATTCAATCCAATGCCACAAAACAATAAGCATTAATATGTCCAAGCAAACCATAATCTCTCACTAACAAAATATCATTATAACTAACTAAATCAATGCCAATACAAGTAAAGTACAATCAAACACTTTTGAATCAAACCCAACAAAAACCCATTGATAACTAACTAAATAACCAATTCAAATCCAATGCCAGCAATGGAAGTTAAAAGCTTAACTTTTGAATCAAACCCACAGAACACAGATTTATTGAACAATAGTTCTAAAACAAACAATAGCTAGAGAAATGAAGTACTACAAAATATGTTATTAGCATTGAGGTAACTCTTGAACCCGCCATTGCTTATACGTATTATTTACTAGCTTCTTTTGAGTTTTGGTAAAAACACAAAGAGAAGAGATTATATCTCCTATAACAAATTAATCACACATAGCCATATAATTAACTACCAATAACTCTAGATAAATAATATTTTTCACAATTAATGAGGTTAATTGTGTCATGATGATGGCATGATGCTAATAAAAATTAAGCTAAGATTCAATTTATCCCTTGATTTTCACTTTAATTGTCAAATTAGTCCCTGTAATTTAATATTTGTCAATTTAGTCATTACTTTATGAAAATGAATCAGTCTATTCTTTTTGTTCAAATACATTATCAAACAATGTTTGTTTGATAACGCCATTTAAATTTTTTTTTTTTAATTTTGATAAAAAAAATTAATGAGAACTTTAATAAAAAATTAATTGAGAACATTAATGAGAATATGAGATATATCATGTAATAGAAAATTTTGCATATTTATTTTTAACTTAAAAATAAATGATTAAATGACTTCATTTGTTAGAATGTCTGAGCAAAAGGATCAAATTAGCTCATTTTGACAAAAGTGGGGAACAAAATTGATTATAGTTAAATCTTAAGGATTAATTTGATAATGGAAGTAAAATTAAGGGATTAAATTGAATTTTAACTTCAAAGTAACAACTAATCAATAAAATTAAGGGATTAATTTTATAACCTGCAAATTGAGGCCAACTGTGAAACTTTTGTATTGAAATATAACAATTAAACCTAAGCACTCTTATATTTCCATATTCCTCACAATCTCATTTTTGTCTTTGCTCTCTCTAATCATTTTCTTCAACATTGTCCAAGAATACCTCCGGCTATGCTCAAAGCATACCTAGATTTGATATACTTGTTGTCATTGCAATATTAAGAATACTTTTTTTTAGATAGCAAAACAAGACCAAAACTTCAATTACCAGACTCATTAACAAGAAGAAAAAGAAAAATTTTCACACCAAGGACCAAAGGACCAAAAGGGCCAAAAGGGGAAGAATGAACACAAATAATTGATGGGTACCTTTCGCCGGAATAGCGCCGATCTCTATCTCCGAATCTGAAAACGTCTGGGACGTTTGATCGTTTTTAGCTCTGACGAAAGCCAGTTGTGATGGGCTAAGTCCGGAAGGATATGGTGGTGTCCAGCCGTACGATGTAGTCCATGACAGTCAAACGTTGTTCAGCTTTTGAAGAGGATGAGTGAGTGAGAGTGGAGAGGGTGAATGAGTGAGAGAGGCTGAGGTGCGAGTGAGATAAGACGAGAGAGGGTGAGTCTATTTTAAAGAGAGGGTGAGTGAGAGTGGAGAGTGATTACGCTGTGTGAGAGGCGTTAATTTTGAAAAAAACCCTATTAAAAATCGATTTTTAGAGGCTCGAGTCCCACGTGTACCGACCACATCAGAGCCAGATGGCGTTAATTATCACGTGTACCGACCACATCTGTGCCACATGGCGTCCACATGGAACTTGAGTTTCTGAGACTCGAGTTCCATGTGGACGCCACGTGGCATCAGGCCACGTCAAACCACAAAAACCAAGCCTCAAAGAGTCGAGGTATGAGCACAAAATTCGAGTCTCTGAGACTCGAGATGTTACTAAATAATATAGTTTCCAAACTGGGCCAACTAACTATATAGTTGGGTAATTATGTGTAATTACCCATTTTCGCCGTTTTGGAATCTGGATCACTTTGAACAGAATATTGTAATGGGTTATGTGCTATTGCTGCTAAAATTGTAACGGGTCATTTGCTAGAAGAATTTTAGAAGCAAATGGGCCTGGTTGTAATGATAGATATACAGAAGAATTTAGCCGAACTACTACTTGTTTCTCTTAACCATTCTCTCTCTTCCACTCTTCTTAGGAGGCCTGGTTGTCCTCGAATTTCAACCATCCTTTTAGACCTATTATTCATTGCTAGGAAGAAATTAACAGCCAGCAATGTTTCAAATGGCTAGAATAAAACAGCACAATGGTTAATAAAAGATACAACTTTAAACTTCAGTAATGAATATAATACACAATAAAACAGATTACTAATTATAGTTTGTTTTCCTGTTTATCTTTTAGAAAGACTTGCTATATAACTGTCATTTGGTAGAGTATTGGATCACAAAGATCAATGTTTCCTCAGTATCCCATGTAATCTATATTCATGGCCACTACTATGACAGAATGTTGCCTATTATATTTATGTCTCCTCATTGATATTTTGATACAAGTCTAGGAAATTTTCAAAGCTGGTATTAGAATAGAATATGGACTAATGGTTTACAGTATGTCAAGAAATAGATACTGTGAGCAATTGGTAGACAACGTAAAAGCATTCATGGTAACTTTCAATTATTATTAATATTATTATTTTGTTTGCTTAGTCCTGTAAAGTGTCTTCTTAAACATGGTAATTTGACCCACGGAAGATGAGTAATCAATTAATTAGTTCTCTTGCACTTGAATCTTAAACAAAGTTTGCACCAACATCTCATTTTCATTGGCCTTTCACAAACTTGTTACAATTTTTTTCCCTAAACTGGTTGCCGTATTGTAGTAAAATTTTATGATTAAAAAAAAAAAATTGTTAGTCACATTGTATTTTTGTATGCGAGAGGTATACTGTGAAGATATTATATACATTGCAAACATTTGATCATGCCTTTTGAATAAGAGAAATATTATGTCTATAACATTTTCACAACAAATTCTAAGTGATAGGTTGTTATTGATGGGGAAAAAAAAATTTTAGTAATAAATTCAAATTATAACACTTCTCTTTGTTTTTTTGAGAAATAATTACAACATGCTGCTAACCTTGCAGTTCGAATCCTTTTCCCCTAAACTCCCAAGCACTTTGTACATGGGAAGATGTCAATTCAGTTACAAAGCCTTTGACAGCACTTCTCTTTGAATAAACAATAAATCTGATTCTAAACAAAAAGTAACTATAATCTAACATTGATGGTTTGTTTGAGATCCGCTTATTTTGTTAAAACTGAAAACTTTTTGTTAAAAGTACTGTATATAAATGTAAAAGTTAACTGAAATAGTACAGTAAGACTTATAAATAATACCAAAAAGTGTAATGGAACCTATGAACAGCAGCAAAAATATACTGAATAGTAAAATAAATTAATTTTTTAATCAGTAGCCAAACACACACGGAATCCATAATTTCATGATTTTAATAATTTAAATGGAAATCAAATTTTGAATCCATAATTTCATAATTTAATTGAAATCATGTTTGGTCATGTGCGCTCACCGTACATACACGTATGATAATTGAAAAGCTCCTGCTTTTACGGATTACTTTTCTTTCTTATTTTTTT
This sequence comes from Quercus aquifolioides, assembly GCA_019022515.1. Classification (NCBI taxonomy): domain Eukaryota; kingdom Viridiplantae; phylum Streptophyta; class Magnoliopsida; order Fagales; family Fagaceae; genus Quercus; species Quercus aquifolioides. The sequence continues at coordinate 38,235,536 of CM032325.1, forward strand.
CTTAGAACGGATTACCACTTTGCCCTTTTCTTTCAGTAACTTCTTAGGCTGTGTTTGTTTCGCGTAAAACGTTTTTCGGAAAATATATATTTTCCGGAAATGCTATTTTCCGGAAAAGGAAAATGTATTGAGGTTGTTTGGCTGTCTCGGAAATCGATTTACGAAAAATCAATTCCGGTGTTTGGTTCACTGTAAACAACATATATTTCCAACAGAATACATGCAGAGTGCAATTATAGCAGAGCAGAAAACTAGAACACGAAAGCAACCATTAAACAAAAACAATACAATGCAAACAAACCACCCAAGAAAATATCACAACACAGAGTACCATCACCAAACAAACAATTTATTTACATCACTACACATGGGCATCAGAGAATATGTTTGATGAATTTGTGTAAATATAACTAGATACCCTTCCTCAGTGTGTGGATCGGAGAAATTTTCGGATCGGACTGAGAAAGGGAAAAGGAATACTCACTGTGCGTGGAGAGGTGGTGGAGCTCGGTGTGTGGATCGGAACTTGGAGGTTGGAGCTCGTCGGAGTGGGGATCGGAGCTTGGAGGTCGTCGGTCTGGACCGGAGCTTGGAGCTTGGAGCTTGGAGATCGGAGCGGAGGTCTGGAACGGAAAAGCTTGGAGCGGATCGGAGCGGAGGTCTGGACCGGATCGGAGGTCTGAACGTGCTGCTGAGCTTGGAGCTTGGAGCTTGGAGCTTGGGTCTGGACCGGATCGGAGAGTGAGTGTGAGAGAGCTTGGAGAGTGATGTTGCTGTGTGAGAGAACTTGGAGAGTGGAGAGAAAATTTTCCGGAAATTGGTTTAAGGGGAAATTGATTTCCGGGTGGGAGGGGTCTTTTTCGGTCAAAACTGAAATTATTTTCAGTTGACCATATTTTCCTAAACCAGCCAAACACCTAAATTTTCCGGAAATGATTTTCCGGAAGTAGTTTGAACCCAAAACAAACACACTCTTAATTACAATAGTAAAGCTCAAAACGGTGTCGCGTTACTGAACACTGAAGGACTTAACAGATCAACAGTTTCTAATACACGGCCGAACGATATTGTTTTGGTTAAATGAGAACGGTGTTGGTGAACAGTGTTCGTTATGGCTATTTCAGACTAGCCAACATTCCATTTCCACAACAAATTTCCAATTTCTTGTGAAAACTCACTCTCAAATTTTCCCAAAACGAAATTCTCTCTCTCTCACACACACACACACACACCGAATCGGAAGCAGATTGGAGCATGAAGCGGCGACAAGAGGAGGAAGAAACGGAGAGGGAGGGAATTAAAAGATCAAATAGTTTGACTTGCCTATCAGGTGCTCGACAAAAGTCCCCAACGAATGCTGACATTATTAGCACACTACCGGACTCTCTCCTCTTGCACATCCTCTCCTTTCTTCCAACCGAAGACTCTGTTGCAACAAGCATTTTGTCGAGCAGGTGGAGGCCTCTCTGCAATCAAGTCCAAGTTCTTAACTTAGACGAATTCTCACTTGTTAAGAGGTCAGGCTGTTACAAATTTGAGATTATAGTGTTCCTGATCTGGTATCGACGCAGAATTACTAATCCCTACCCGCTACGTGGGTTGCGCTTCTGTTGGGTTCACAATTGCCGTCTACGCTTTGTCGAAACATGGCTCGGTAACCGCATTCAATGCGGTATGCAAGAACTCAATCTCCATATTGAACCTAACCCAAGTTATGAATTGCCCGATAGTGTTTTCCTTTGTAGAACATTAGTGGTTCTCAAATTGGAAGGTGCGATTATTTTCAATCCTCCAAGATATGGTTCTGAGTTCCCAAGTCTCAAGCTTCTAAAACTCAAGGTTTTCTATGCAAACAAAGACTCTCTCTCCACGTTCCTAGCTGCCTGCCCAGTCCTCCAAGATTTGACCCTTGAGATTACTTACGATCGCGACGTCGTGTTTGAAGGCAAGCTCAATATTATTGTGCTCATACCTACACTGAAAAGATTCCATTGCCATATTCTCTTTAGTAAACCACCATACAAACTCAAGATGAACACCCCCGCTCTCAAGTACTTTTATTTCAAAGGTCGTTTGACAAACGATTTTGTGGTGGAAAACATGCCCAGCTTGGTTGAATCAGTCATTGGAGTTGAAGAGGATGGTACGAGTCTTGAAGATTATGCAAACAGCGCACGTGACTTCATCAGACCACTCTATAATGTTAAATCGCTGGAAATGAGCGTAGACACCGCAGTGGTAAGGTTGGAAGTTCTTGAAATGTTATGTTTTTCATGCATTAAATTCATGACTGTATTAATTAAATAGCTAATTACTACATAATATTGTTGTGATTGAGTTCTGAATGTGATAATTTTGTGCTTGTTATGTTGCCGTGCAGCTCCTCCTCCATGCTTCTGAACCTGATGGTATTACATTGTTCCATGATTTATCTTCGTTGAAGTTTTGTGGTGACCTTACCTGTGATTATGCATGGCATGCATTGCGACTTTTAATTGGTCAGGCTCCAAAGCTTCAAATACTTGCCTTTGAATTGATGGAACGGTTCCCATGTGCTTATAGCCCACTTGAGGGTTTCTTGGAGGAGCCACAGGATGTTCCTGGATGGCTGTCATCACATCTTACAACTTGTCATTATGATGGATTTTTAGGGTTACCAGTTGAGATGGAACTTGTTAGACAGATCCTGAAGGCAGCAAGTGTGTTAAAGACGATGAAAATCGTTATTGATAGTCATCTATACCCAAAGGAGAAGCTTCGAATTCACGAGGAATTAGGGAATTTCCTAAGGACCTCTCCGATTTGTCAAATAGAATTTGACGAAGGACATTTCGAAGCTTTTGACATTTTAGATGAGGCTGGTGTTTATGACGATTTGCTAGAGTCTGCAATTTGAAAAACTCAAGCTCACCCTTTGGATTAAGTCTGTGTTAGGATCACTATGAACAGAATATTGATACTGTTGTTACAGGTGTGCTGATGTTACAAGTGTGTTGTTGGCTGAGATGCAAGTGTGCTGTTGACTAAGATGCAAGCTATTGTGACTCGTGGCTGACAGAATGTAGAATTGGAACGGGTCATGTGCTAGAATTGTAATGAGTCATATGCTGAATTGTAAATTGTAATGAGTCGTGCCGGAACAGTTAGTTGTAATTGACTAGAGTCAGTTGTAAGAGATAATGAGAGATATGAAAAAGAATTTAGGCAAACTACTACTTGTTTCTCTTAACCATTCTTTATCTCTTCCACTCTTCATAGTAGACCTGGTTGTCCTCGAATTCAGCCATCCTTATAGACCTATTATTTATTGTTGAGAAAAACTTTACAGCATGCAAGGTTTCAAATGGTCAGAATAAAACAACACAATGGTTAATAAAAGATACAACAAAATTTACATTTCAGTGAATATAATACATAATAAAACAGTTTGTAGAGCCTCCCAACTAATTATAGTTTGCTTTCCTGTTTATCTTTTAGAAAAACTTGCTAAATGAATTGCCATTTGGTAGGGTGTTGGATGACAAAGATTGATGTTTCCTCAATATCCTATATTTTTCTTCACTACTATGAGTCTACGACAGAATGTTGCCTAGTATATTTTCTTTGTCACCTCGTTGATATTTTGATATAAGTCTAGGAAAATTTCAAAGCTGGTATTAGTTTTCAGAATATGGACTAATGGATATGCCAAGAAATAGATACTGTGAGCAACTGGTAGACAAAAAAGCATTCATGGTAACTTTCAAAAAAAATTTCCCCGGTGTCTGCTTGCTCATTAAAGTGTGCTTACTCGTTATCCTTTCATATAAGACAAATCTTTGCTATTTAGATCACTTTTTTTTTAAGCCAAACCTTTTATCTATACTGATCTTGGATCCAAACCCCATCAAAATTCTTTTGGTCATACTTAACCATCCTCTTGCCAGAATACTTCAAAGATATTACTTGATGCTTTTAATTCAACCTTCAATTTGCAGGTTCTTTGCTTTTGCAAGTGCTATTGCTTGTGTCTTCTCTGTGCTGTCCTTGCTCCTTAACCAGGCTAACTACTATTACTTGTTCCTTCATGATTTGGTATGAGCTATTTTGTTCTTTCTTTTTTATTTTACTTGTTTTCAAGTCTCCAATTGTAAATATTTTATATAAATTTGCAAATGCATGGCCATGACTGCTGAGGGGTACATTGGATGTTATGGGAATACCGATATGGTATTTGATCTTACTTTTATCTATCTCCTGTTCTCGGGAGCAACCTCATTCCTGTTTACTGAGTATAGATATCTTGGTGTTGTTATTCTTCCTCTTCCTTTGTTCAGTTGAAGGCTTCAGCACCAAAAGTGAACCTTGCACTTACAACACCGGAAATATATGTAAACCAACATTGGCAAATGCCTTCTTTAGCACCATTTGCACGCTTTCTTGGTGCTCTCACATCAGTATTTTCCTTTGGTATCAGTCATGACTACTCAGACAAGCTCAATGGGGATTATGGTTTGCTTAATAACAACACTTAATGAGATTAAGCGTGTGAGTGAGAGTGAACCATCCTTGAGGGGACAACTTATCTCAACTGTCTTGATGACTGCTGGCATCGCCATGGTCAGCTTCTTTGCTTTGCCATCAGAGTTTACTTTCTTTAATTTTGGGACTGACATGGTTGTAAAGAACAGGCATGCCTCTTCCCCTAAAAACAATCTATTTTCTCTCTTTTGGCAGAGTTGGTTTATTCCTCAGGATATTTTTGTCTCATTCATAAAATGATATGTGACTGCAGGCACCTTTTCTTCTGTGTGCAATTGGCTTGTGGGCTGGACTTGTTATTGGATACACTACAGAGTATTATACTAGCAATGCTTACAGGTGAGTTATCTTCTTCAGGTTACTAATGCTTAGACTTTCTTCTGGTCTTCTACACTGCAGCAAATGATCTGAATATTGTTACATTGCCATGTATTGATATATGGATCCAGTTTTTCTGCCTTTGGCATTCTATACTTAAACTTGCCAGCCAAAACTATTAATACTGGGAACCTTTCAAAACTGGTTCCAAAAAGGGTACACTTTTGAAAGTGAAACATTCCCAACTTATTCCTTAGAATTGGACAAGGCTAGAGATCGACACATAGTGGCTCAGAATCATGATGAAATACAAAAATTGGTAAATTTTTTCAATGAAGCTTTCTTGTTAGAAAGTAAATAACATGTAGATTACTTGTGGACTGCGATTCCTTCGTAACATTGTGACATGTTTCTTCAATTCATGACTGTCAAGGAGAGGGCATCAACAATCCTAACAAATTTCCAATATGAGGAATTTTTCATTGTGCATTGTGCAACGCCTCATAGAGGAAACGCTTTTGTGTATATTTGTATGTATTGTACCCATCAACTTATAATTGTAATGCTTATAACCATGTTCAAATATTGCAGTCCAGTGAAGGAAGTGGCAGATTTTTGTAGGATCGGTGCTGCAATAAATGATTGGCTCTGGGATACAAATCTGTCATTGTTCCCATATTTGCCATTGCCATTTATGTGAGCTTTAGCATAGCTGCTATGTATGAAATTTCTTATTTCTGTGTCTGCTTTGGGAATGCTCATCACTATTGTCTACTGCCACTGGTCTTGCAATTGATGCTTATGGCCGCATAAGTGACAATGCTGGTGGAATTGTAGGAATGGCTGGTATGAGCCATGAAATTCTTCAAAGAACAGATTCCTTAGATGCTGCCAGAAACACTATGCTGCCATTGGCAAGGTGATCATCTTCGCTTTCTGATTAAGACTTCGAGCAAATTCTTTTGAGGTCATCATGACCTTGCTGTGGATCAGAAGAACTTGACTTTAGCTGCAACCAAGAGGTAACTTCAATCCATATTATACCAAGTACATACTAATTTGGACAAACTGTTTGTCAACTTCTAAAATTCCAATTGAATATGACTTAATGGATTGCTAAAACAAAAGGAATATGACTAACGGCAATGGAAAAGTTGTTGAAAATAACCCCTGGCGATGAGAACTTCATAAAATGTATCACAGCATGAGCATTACAAAAAGAGCGAAATTTCTTCATTAATTTTACTTTAATAAAACTTATTAAATCTTGTTAAAACTATAACTTTAGAGTCAGATTTTACATTCAAATTAAACTTGAAATTTAAATTGCAACCAAGTAAATCCTACAGTCATAAATCATAGTAATTCATGCTATCACTAATTCTCTATTGTGTGTATTATAAAATGGAGTTCTCCAATCACCTAATTATCATCCCAAGTGTATGTAATCTCGTCTCATACACACCAAATAATTGCATGCATTCTAAAATAGAGTTCTCTGAGCACCTAATTATTCTCTGAAGTATGTATAGTCTCCAATCTCATACAGATCAGGTAATTACAAGGAGGAACCAAGACCTCATGGATGTAATGTTTTAGTTCAAATCATGGTTTCTATTGCATAATTAGCTCCTGTTAGTACATTTTAAATTAAATATGTTGAAATTCAAAATAACTGAAGATGGATAAAGAGATGAGTTATAATAAAATTTGTTAAAGAAAGAGTTACTTGTATGTAAGTTAGACTAAATAAATTAAGAGAAGTTTTCTAAATTAATAAATAACATGTAGGTTATGTGAAGGGTTGAAAGACTATATATATGGCTATGCTATGGACTAATTTCATATCAAGAGTGAATGAAAAGAAATAGTTAAAAGCAAAGAGTATTGTGTGAGAGAGTGAATTCAATAATATTCCTAAATACTTGGGAGATTTTGGGCCAAAGAAAGGTGTTCTTCTTGTGGAGCTTTGGGCTTGAACACTTTGTGCAGAAGCTATTCTAGTCATACAACATTTGTTGAGCTGTTGTATCCTAGGGGAGACAAGACAGAGAATTTTTGCACCGGTTACAAAGATTAGCCAACCAAGGGCTTGAATCTCCTTAAAGAGAGCGAGTGTTGCGCCTCAATCCAAATAGTGTTGTGTTCATCTCTTCAAATTAATAATATTCAGCGTATTATTCAGTTTCTTTTTGTGTTGTTTCCATTATTATTATGTTTGCACCAATAGCTCCCAAAACTTTATAATAAAAAAAGTATTAAAAACAACTGCCCCACCTCTATAACTTTACAATAATTTATGGGTATTAAATAAAAATATTAGTGTCATCACGTGGCTTGGAGCTATCTTCTTTTAACCCACTATGTGACAATTGAAAAAGTCACTCACGTGTAGCTTTATTAATACAAACTTTTTAAATAAGTCATGTGATTTATATAAATAATACATATAAATAATCTTGTAAATTGTTATATAATGAGTTGGAAGAGTAGCTTCAAGCTGGTTTAAACCTAAACTTTATCCATATTAAATAGCAAAATTTCACCATTTTTTTTTTTTTTTTTGGAATTTCTAAAGTGTAAATTGTGACTACATACGTCATATAGCTACAAATCATAGCAATTCATATTTTCAGTAAATCTCTATTGCGTGTATTCCAAGACAATGCTCTCAAAACACTTAGAGCATTCTCATCAGTTGTTGTATAAAAAATGCCATTTTGACACATCAAAAGTCTACTTTACTATTTTACAACATCATTTTACAACATCTCATTTATCAGGTGTTCTATTTTTCAATCTCATACATTAAAATAATATATCCATCACATTAAAATATCATTAAAAAAAAAAACTTCAAACGGTAAAATTTTTCTCCCTACCATTCTCATTCTCATCCTCATCGTCAACAACAACAACAACGGCACAACCTATACTGCCGCAACAACGGCCACCAACAACCACTGCCGCAACAACACCGACAGCCACCACCGGCACAAACCCACATCCACCAACGCCACCTCAAAAAAAAAAAAAAAAAAAAAAAACACAACCAGAGAGATCGCCTGCGCACAAACCCACCACCGGCGCACAAACCCACATCCCAAATCCACCAAATCAATTATAAAATTAATTACAACTTACACTAAAATCATAAATTGAATCGGACATACACCGCGGCGAGATCGGCGATGGCGAGACGGCGTGGAGAGACGGCGATGGAAGTTTTCACTCCCGGCCATCGTTTCCTTCACACCGGAGTTCCTCTTCGTCGCAAAGTGGGTCAGTGATCAGTGGCGAGCCTGGGCATGGCGAGACGGCGAGACGACGTGGGCGTGGCGAGACGGCGATGAAGTGCCCCAGAGAGAGAGAGAGAGAGATGGGTTTCAGAATGGCCGAGAGAGAGAGAGAACTGAGAGGAGGAGAGAGAAAAAAGAATTAAATAAGCCAACAATAAAATGGCATTGTTGACCGTACGCTCTCATATTTGAGAGCGTACTGTAGCATGTCTCATATTTTTGAGACATTTAGCACACCTCATGAGAGGTTATTTTTGTGTTTGGTGTGCTAAATGTGCCAAATATTTGGCATTTGGCACATTTAGCACACCTAATGAGAATGCTCTTAGAAGGCATTTGGTTCGCTATGATGTGATGCACATTACGATGATGTGACATTAAGGTTTTTGGTTTATTTTATTTTTTCTAACATTATCATAATCTAAAATTACAAAATATTTCACATAATCTTAATCTCATCACATTCCTAAACAATGTAATATTGTATTCTTGTATTGAGATTACATTAACATAAGATTATAATAATGTAATATTACTGTGTAATGTAATATCACGGTAAACCAAACGCTCCTTAACTATTCTTTTGAATGTGTGTAATCCTCTGTCTCATACCCACCAAATTATTACAAGAGGGAAAGAGGAGGACCTATGTAAAGTTGTACATAATATTCTCCCAAAACTTCACAATAAAAACAGTTATTAAATAACTAGCCTCTGAGCATGCGCGTGAGAGGCTCTTCTATTTTTTGAGTAAGAGTTAATTTAGAGCATTTATTATACTTTAGAATTACTACATTTTTCAATCACAAAAAAAACCTAGGTGTGTGATTAACGCATAATACTCATCACCCCCCTAGGTTTTTTTTTGTGATTGGAAAATATATTAATCCCAAAGTATAATAAATGTTCTAAATTAACCCTTACTCAAAAAATAGAAAAGCATCTGAGCACATGCGTGAACGCGTGCTCAGAGGCTAGTATCCCTAATTGAAGTTTACATGTTTGTCCACTAATATTACACATTTGCAAGCGACTGATACAACCAGAAATGTCATGAGGCTAGCTACAAAAAATCAACACCAAAATTGCATTGAAAATTTGAAATCATATGTTTGTGTGTGAATGTGTTCATTTTTTGTGGCTAGCCTCATGACATTTTTGGTTGTATCAGTCATTCACAAATGTGTAATATTAATGGACAAACATGTAAACTTCAACTAGGGATAAATAGAAAATTATAACATTAAATCCAAAAAATAAAAAAGAGCCTCATCACACGTGCTCCTATTCTACAAATATCATCCAAATTTTGTGTTGCTTCTAATGTGAATGTTAATAGATAAATTTTGGAAACCTTAATATAATTAGAATTCGAAAGTGTAGAAGATTGTTCAAACTGGGTTTGTGATTGAAAAATATAAAGCAACAGTTTAATATTGTCATCTACTTCATTTTTAGATCTCTCTGTTAATGTGGCCCAACTTCCTAACAAAAATTACCCTATAACATATGGAGAATCCTGAAGAATGAGGAGTCCTAGTTAACTTGTTAAAGAACATCAGTAGCATAAAATCTTGTTTTTTTATTTTTATTTTTAAAAAAAAAATCACCCACCATACATATGCAAAAGTCAAAATTTCCAAAATAAACATGCAAAAGTAAACAGAAGCATAGATATAAGATTAGGAATTGACAAATAAATAATTTCCCTCTTCATTTGAAAAATAAAATAAAATAAAAATGATAAAGAAGGGAACACTATAGGTACATTGTAATTACACATTCAAAAAATAATTTAATTATTTAATTGTTGCTTTCCATGATTCAAATGTAATTACACATTCAAAATTAAGTGGCTCAAATGTGAAACATGAGTAAGAAAAGGAAATGCAAAAGTTTGGTAACTTCTTCATAAAATCTTGGGGTTCATGCAATCTTAACACTTTCGTTTGGCTAAAATCCTAGATTGGCATCAGTCATCGATCTATCAAGGTCGCTTTATAGTGCTTTCAGTTGAAACACATATCTGCAAACCACAATGTGAAGGGAATAAGGATGTTACTATCTTTCACAAGAGTTTTTGGTCCAAACAAAGTAAAAGGAAAATTTTGACAGAAAATTTGAATAGATTGAACAGTGCAAACATACCTTTTAGTACATGTGTTCCCAATAGTGATAATGCCCATTCATCCTCATCCACCAATTTGAAACCAAAATCCTTTCATTCAAAATGGCATGCAAAACGTATTAGATCAAATTAGACTCCATAAAATTATTTCATAAAAGTAGAAGGAACAAAAGCAAATATCATAGGAAATAGGAATGAGATCAAACTTGCCAGCACTCTTGAAAGTATAAGAGATTACGCAAATTGGCGGAGGAAATGATGATCATAAGGGTTACCAAATCACAGCTCAGACTCTTGAAATCAACATCATTAACAATTAAACGATGCAATTAGAATGGAGATGGTAATGAAAGTTAAAAAAATAAAAAATAAAAAAATAAAAAAAACGTGAAAACGTGAAACATGGGACAATTAATGGGTGTTAAATAATAAAATTTCCATTTTAGGTAAGGTAACCTAACCACGTGACAGCCTTAGAACATTAACATCTGGGGATGCAAAAAAAACTTATTTTGTATTCTCAAACATTACTTTATCTATTTTATCAACTTATTTTACACATCTCAGTTTTTATTTTTATACACAACCCAATAAAATAATATAAAGTACTATTTTCTCTTTTTTCTCCCACTTACTTTTTCTTTTCACACACAACCATAAGATTAAAATAATATTTTTTTTTTCAACTGACTGTTCATAGGTTGCAAATTTTTTCAAATTTATAAACCCGGATAGAGTAGATTTTAAGTGGCTTGGGTTGTAAAATAGGACCTAGGAGTGTTTATGCTAGTGCTCTTAACCAAAAAAAAAAAAATCAGGAAGCGGAAGCAGCGTGTGTATACTGTTTGTGTAATTGTGTTGTCTGTGTTTCCACTTTCCACTTCGTCTTTAAGTTTCAAGTTTTAACAGCTATATATATATACAAGTCACTCTCGGTTATCATTTCGCGCTTTTAGCGTGACCTCTCTCACACACTCTTTCTCTCTCTCTACGAAGCTTTTTTTTTCGTTTCCAAAAACAAACAAGCAAAACCTTCACTCTCACAGTACGTCTCTCTCTCTCTCTCTCTCAATTTTTTCTTCGCTTCGCTTCGAAGTTTTTCCTGAACAAGAAAGAAGAACAATGCTATGGTTTTTTTTTTTTTTTTCCTGAAATGGATTGTTTCTAATTAATGCGATCAACTTCGTTTTGTTTAGTTTTTGAAATTTCAATTTCTTTTCAGTATCGGAGTTTTATTAATTTCTAGGGTTTTGAACTGTTGGATTATGCGAATTACTGAATAATTTTAGTGCTAATTGTTTATTACTTGTTGAAATCTTTGTGATATGTCTCTGTGCGATTTCTGATTTCATGGCCATTTGGTACGTCTAGGATTTAATCGTTGAGTACTAGATTTTTGATGCTATTTGTTTATAGATTGTGTGGTTTTCTTATGAATGATGTGTGTTTGTTTGTGTAGTATATTGAATATGTGTTACTAATTCTTGAAACTCGATGAATGTTGCTTATTGTTGATGTTGACATAGGAGTTAGGCTTCAAGCTTATAATAAGTGGTCGTTTTAATAGCTTTGATAGGAGTTGAATCTTGAACTGATGATGTCTGTTTAATGATGATTGCCTTTTTTCTTCAGGCTAAGACACTAGTTGTATATTCATTACTTATATTAATTGCATGCCATGTGTCTCAAGCTTATGCCAATTAACTTGGACAAGTTACATGAAAAACTATCTTGTAATGAATTGTCTAAATTTAATTTTCGATGCTTATTAATGCGGTTTAATGACTTCTCATTGAAGGAAAGTGAATGTGGTTGGAATAATGGATGTCTTTTCAACTCTTGTTCATTTATTAATCTATATCTATAGCTAACCCCAAAATTTTGGGACCAAGGCTTGGTTGTCATTGTTGTTGTTTTGTGTCCTATGGTTTTTAATCAATAATCCTACTATCATCAATTAAATATGTGTAATGTAATAACTTGTAAATTTTGGAATAAGGTTTGGTGGTTGTTGTTTAGTCCCCTATGGCTGTTTTAATCAGTAATCTCCATTTGTTATCTGAATTTTTTTTAATGTAGATTTGCCTCTAGATTGCAGAATGGGTGCAGGGAGGAAAACACAAACATTTATTGTTAATGAAAATGCACCTTCTCCAAAGTCAGTGAATGGCTCTACAGCTGTCAGAAATTTGAGTAAGAGTCACCTGGGTGGTGTCATATTTGGTTGCAAGAACACTACCATGAAAGAATGCTTATTTAAGCAACTCTTTGGTCAGTCATCTCATCTGCCTTTGTTGCATGTTCACCAACCTGATTTTGCATTTTCTTTTCTTTTTGAGCTTTCAATTTTTGTTTTGCAATGTGAAGCCTTTCTTAATAGGGATAACTAAACTTTATCCATATGTGGTTTTTGGCAGTATTACCTTGCCTACCCATGGTTTAAAAAGTGACATTTTATCCTACTAAGGTTCTTTGTGTTATGCTTCTGCAACTTACCTCTGCCTAGTGGCCCCAACCTTAAAAAAAAAACATAAAAATTCTCAAAATAAACCACACAACTACCAGATCTGTCTCTCCCTCCATACTTTAGGAATGATCACAAAAGCCCAAAATAGAGCCTTAATCAACACACCTTATACAATTAAGCAAAATAACACATGCGAGCACCATGGTTGAACCCATGACCAAAATTTCACAAAACCACCAATAATTAATGACAAAATCAGCATCAAACTGTGATAGATGCTCCCGAAATCTGATCTAAACACAGGTTTTTTTTTTTTTTTAATTATTGGTAAGTTACACAAGAACCTGAAGGGTCTTGAACCCACAACCTTACTCTCCACCTAGCTAGAAGGTTCTAGTTGAGCTTGAGCTCAATGGCAAGTAAAACTTATAGATTGGGTGATAGAAGGCAATTCTAGCTTTAAAATTTCCCAAAACGGTCAAACCTAGCTTGGCTACAAAGACAGTACCCCCCCGCGGGGGGGGGGGGGGACAATTTTATATTTTTCATTGAGCGGGATTTTGTATACAGGATCCGTGAGCCTAGAATTCTAGTGGTGTCCAAATTTGGTTGTTTTGATGAGGTGATTGGATGAGGAGGTGATGTGATGAGTTGGGTTTTTGGTGGCAATGGGGATTTGGGTTTGGCAGTGGCAGAACAAAGGTGTATGAGGGAGTTTTGGGAGTTTCTATTGTGAGCTCAGCTCTGACTAGGTCACAGCTTAATGCTTCCTGGTGGTGGCGGTGGCATGGACCATGATTTGTAGAAAAGTGAAGCACATGTTTTTTAAATTATGAGCTATAAATCTTATTAATTTGTGGGTAATGTGGTTACTGATGATTTAACATTTTACTCCTAGTTTTGGCTCTAATAATAATGAGATATATACTTCATTTGACAGGCTTACCAGCTCAACACTTTTCATATGTGAAGAATATTGATCCTGGTTTGCCGCTGTTCCTATTCAACTACAATGATAGAAAACTTCATGGAATCTTTGAGGCTGCTAGCAATGGCCAAATGAATATTAACCCCTATGGCTGGACCACTGATGGTTCAGAGAGGACATCATATCCTGCACAGGTATCATATGAAATTTCCTCATATATGGTCTAATTATTTTGAGTTATACGTTGGATTTGACTGAAGATATGGGTCTAGTATTGATATTGCACTGCATTTTACTTAAAAGGTTCAGATTCGTGTCCGCCTACGGTGCCAACCACTACTTGAAAATCAGTTTAAACCAATAATTTCTGACAACTATTACTCTCAGAACCATTTCTGGTTTGAGCTAGATCATGCTCAAGCAAGTAGGCTCATGTCATTATTATCATCTTTAGTGGTTGCTCCAAGTGCTTCTGTACCACAGAATACTGCAAAGTGGAAAACTATTTTTCAAGCACTTCCCCCAAATGACGCTGGAGAGGAAGGTGAAGGTTTTAAGCCACTTTCTTTGGAAACTGAGCATTCGAATTACTCTAGTTGGAAATCAGATTCTACAGTTGTTGCTTCTTCGTTCGATGGAAATAACCAGCCATTGGGAGCTCGCTTGGACACAAAGCTAGTTAAACAAGATGAGAAAGACATTATATTCATGAAATTGAAAGAATTGTCACTTCAGCCAGTGAGCTCTAGCTCAAATGGCACCTCCTTCCCCTGTAATAGTCAGGTGGAGGGTCAAGTCATAGGTTCAAGGCCCAATGGTTCTGTGTGTGACTTACCAATCGAAAGAAAAGAATTGGCTGTTCCAATGTCAGGTTATGTAGACGATACTACTGTTCTGAATCGTATTCAGTTGGAGGACAAAGGTTTTCAAGTGGAACCAACAGGTGTAGAAGAGAAGAATGAAGAGTGTCTTCATTCATCATCTGAGGGTCAGTCGATCATAGCTCAGGTATTGGAGTATGTCAATTGTCCACATTCTATAACTTTTATTCATGGCATCTTAGTCTGGTTTTGTTTACCACCATTCTCATATATTCTTATGTTTATACATAGTTGATTCAAGAGGTGCAAGAGCTAAAGACCTTTAGAACAGAACAAATTCAGAAGACGAGTATTTTGGAGCAGAAGCTGGTACTTCCTTGCCATATTCTTAATTTTAAAATTTTCCATTTTCTTTGAATGTTTTTAGCCCTTATCTTGGATATTTAAATTAGTATAATGAAAAACAAGCATTGAGGGTTTGTTTGATCAGCCCATGGGAATTTAGTGGCTCAATCTTATTTTGATTGGCATTTTAAGGAACTTGTATGTGGCCATTTGAGAACTGCTGTTGTCAGTCAAATTGATGTTATGACTTCTGTACGAACTTCTTATGAATGTTTCTGTTTCTAGTTTATTATATTTTTGTTGTTGATGACTACTTTTTTGGTAATGGCCTTAATTAGAGTGATAGATTTCTCTATGAAGTTATATAAAATAATGGTTCTTTTTAATTTCCATGGGATGTTCAAATGCATGTTAAATATATATATATATATATATATATATATATTTTAATGTTTCTCTGGCTACCTTGATGTATATGGATGGGACCATTTGAATTTTTCTTCAATGATGGCTTTACAAGAAGTTGCACCAGAGATTCTTCTACAATAAGGAGTTTATAAATAATATAAGCAAAAAATCTCAGAGTTCATAAAAATTTAGGTAGAAGGATATCAGAAAAGTCAGCTTGAGAATTGCTAGGAGCTTGGTAATGAAGAGAGGTGTTGCTGGATTTGTGTGGGAATTACTGTTTTTTTTTTTTTCTAAGGGGCTGAGTTATAACAATCTGGGTTGTTGTCTGGTTTTAGTTTGATCTGTTCTTGTCAGTTGTTGAGTGTTTGTATCCTGTTTATGGTGAGTTCCTTTTTTTTTTTTTTTTTTTTTTTTTTGTGTGTGTGTGTATCAGGCATTTGTTTTATACAATAATTTTGACTCATAATAGGAACAAAAAATGTCAGACAAAGGGGAAAGTGAGAACTTAAATAGATTCTGCAAAATATTAGGACTATTTTTTTATAGATGCTTATTCAAGGTTGAATGAATTTAATAAACCATGTATAGATGACACTCCTACCAGTGTGAAGAAAAGCATAGTAAAAATTGGCTATGAATGGTTGATTGTGCAGTTAAATAAAATTTAGGCCCTTGAACATAGAAGAAGCTTTGAGGAGAAATTAAAAATAAATTGTTCTCTTTCTCAAAAAAAATAAATAAATTGTTCTTCTGGAAATCTTAAATTTGGCAGATGATGTACATGTTAATATAACTGTCAACAGAGTCTCATAGATCAAAACCCAGTTATTATAAGTGCTGAGTAATGTACAGTTCATTTTTCTAGACTTTTTGTTTGAAATTAAACTAGTCCATATGCCAGAAGCTTTGAGCTTATGCTATGACACTTTTCTTGAAACTTGAAACTGCACATATATATTTTCCCCCCTATCATGCTTCTCTTTGTAATGTTTGGATGAACACCTTTTACAATGGTTATTCAGATGGAGGCTGAAAGGGAAATTGAGTGGTTGAAAGATTGTTGTGTGATGATGTTGGAACCTGTGTCCAATCCTTCTGTGGCACTTGTTAATGAGACAGTTAGTGAGGTGATTGATGAGCTGCATTTGGATCATAATGAGTCAGCTAGTGAGGAGATTGATGAGCTGCATTTGGATCAGAATGAGTCAGTTAATGAGGTTATTGATGAGCTCCATTTGGATCATAATGAGTCAGTTAGTGAGGTGATTGATGAGCTCCATTTGGATCATAATGAGTCAGTATTTCTAGCAGGAGGATATGATGGTAAATCATGGTTGTCATCATTAGATTCATATTATCCTTCTCATGATGTGATCAAATCTCTTAAGCCAATGAGCTGTGCCCGTTCATATTTTTCGGCTGCACAGTTGAATAATGATCTTTACGTATTTGGAGGTGGTTCAGGTCAAGACGGTTCCAAGTGGTATGACACAGGTGTGAGCTCGGACCAACTCTTTTAAACTGTTTTTCTTACTGGAATTAAACTTTTGCTAACATTTTTTTATCATCTTTCTGTGAAGTTGAGTCATACAGCCTAGCAAATGATCAGTGGACCTCACGCCCTTCACTGAATCAGGAAAAGGGAAGTTTAGCTGGAGCTACTATAGATAACAAAATATTTGCCATTGGTGGGGGGAACAATGTGGAATGCTTTTCAAATGTTGAAATGCTTGATTTGGACATTGGAAGATGGATCCCAACACGGTCGATGCTACAAAAGGTATTATAGATTGCTTAGCTTACTTGTTTTTCAGTCACTTGTGTTGCTTAAATCAAGCCTCATTCTTATTTTTGTGTTTCTTTCCCTTAAGGTACATCCTTTTTTTTTCCTCAAATTATTTATGTTTGTGCAAACTTATCAACACTTTTTCATCGGGTATGCTTTTATTTTTCCAGCGCTTCGCTGTTGCTGCAGTGGAACTGAACGGCGCTCTTTATGCTTCTGGTGGTTATGATGGGAAGGATTACTTGATGTAAGATATCACTGGTTTGCTGACCAAACTGCTTACTACTTTGAGATCATGGCTGCATTTAGGAATGATCTTTTCTTTGGTTCAGTTTCTCTCTAAACCTGTATGTTCACATCTACATGTATGAACTTAGAGATATATTCATAAGAACATATCTATATGTTTTTCCCAGAACAACACTTGTGGGTGCACATCCCTCACACACATGTTACATGTTGGCAGAATGCACTTGAGAAAAAAAGAGGCATGCACACACAAACACACACAAACCAAATGAAAGACATAATAGTTTGAGAAGGTTTCAATACATTAAAGAGAGAATAAAACAAAAGATCAATTGCATCTGAAATCTTTTCTTTTTTTTATTTTTACATGTACATTCTGTATCAAAGGTTCATTGAAATTTTCTACTGACTCAGGTCTGCTGAAAGATTTGACCCTAGAGAACACTCTTGGACCAAAATTGCGAGTATGAATACAAAGAGGGGCAGCCATTCTCTGGTTGTTTTGAATGAAAAGTTGTAAGTTTTTTTTTTTTTTTTTTTTAAATTATTTTATTTTTACCCTATCAATGGCCTTTCACATAGGTGTCCAAAGAAATGCATGCTTGTGTACTAGATTAGATATGAATATTGGATACAACTCATTCTGTCCAACATTAGCTGTCTGGGAAGCTATATGTATTAATCTTCAGTTGAGGAATTCATATTACTAAGTTTGCTACTACTCTTTTATACAATTTTTTTTTATTGTGATAGGAAATTTCACATAGAAAATAAGAAATAAATAGTTTAACATTTATGCAATATGGAGAGCTACACTAATGCCAAGTTGCGAAATAATGTCCATGCATCGGAGATACCTAATTCCAGTTTGATGTGCCGATAATGATTCAGGACAGCTCTGGAAAGATCCACCAATCACTTTTGTAAAGAATTTAATGTCATTTGAGTGTTATGTGTTGGGGGGGTATAGTGAAATTATGGTCTTCAAGCACGTGTTAAATCACATTCAATTGGATTTTGATATTTTAATCTCAGCACATTTATGTCTTCACCATAACCGCCTTCTTTTACACACGTTCAATTGGATTTTGATATTTTAATCTCAGCACATTTATGTCTTTCATTATAACCGCCTTCTTTTTTTCCCAGATATGCTCTTGGTGGATTTGATGGAAGTAGAATGGTTTCAAGTGTTGAAATATTTGATCCCCGTCTTGGGTCATGGATGAGTGGGGAATCAATGAAAAATCCAAGGGGATATTTTGCTGCTGGTGTCATCAACGAATCTATCTTTGTAATGGGAGGGATTAAAGTTGGCCAAAACATTCTTGAGACGGTAAGTTACATTTTGCTATGGTTTCCCTCGTGCTCATATATATATATATATATATATATATTTTAAGATCAAATTACAGATACCACGTGATATATCTTTAAAATATGGAACTACTTTATGCATTATTTGAGACACTTTTACCTCTCATATGGTTAGCTCCAGCTAGGATGATGTGACAAGTGTCAACATCACGTATTGAAAAAGAGTTGAAGGGAAAAAGGAAAAAAAAAAATCATTCTACGTTTAAGTTGTGTGAATACACAAACCCCAATAGAGAGGGAACTAGAAATATTTTTATATAATTCTTTTTTCAATAGATAATGTTAGCACTTACAACATTATAAATTTTAGTTAAAGTTTATGAAAATGCCTCGGGGGAACTAAGCATCATAAAATATAGCGCAACGTAACTTCATGTTTTAAGGGTGTACCACATGGTGTGTTATATTTACCCTTTTCTTTTTTTTAAATCTCATCAATATTCTGCTGAGTTTCAATTGCAATTCGACAGGTTGAAACTTACAAGGATGGTCAGGGTTGGCAAGAAACTCAGACAACGACCATTGGGAAAAGGTGCTTCCTGTCAGCTATTGTTATGAAAGGGATTAAGATCCCGTGTAATACTTAGGGTATTGCATCTGGTGCAATTCACCCTATCCGGGTGCAATACCTAGGGCACTTTCACGGTATTGATACTATTCATTTGTATAGAACGATAGGTTGATTGAATTCTACCAAAAAGATAGGTTGATTGAGTGATGGGCCTGATGCCCATTAAGATAGGCACTTTGTAGAACCGTCTCAGCCATTTTGTTTTTGTGGAAGGCTATGGGATGAATGGACATACGTCAGAAAATATTCTAACTTTAGCGTGAATCCCATATCTTAGTAAATATAGCATAGTCATCAACTTTTGTTATTTCCTACCAAATCTTTTTAGTAAAAAACCCTGTCAATTTGATATTCGAGTATATCATTACGCAACCATGAGTACAGCGGTCAGCTGTGAATATCTAGACTTGAGATATTCCAGCATGAATGCAGTTAGGTGTGATGACATCGACCAAAATAAAAACATTGTTGGATGTGTAAATCATGATTAAGACTGGACGTTCCCATTTATTTTTGGAATCGGAGACATAGGGGGCATTTGGTCATAGAGTTCAAAACATAGTATTCAGTGTTTAAAAACTGAACACTAGTGTCCAAAAACAGAAAATAGCGTTTGGTGAACCATCCCTGTTCAGCTGAAGTTTGAAAAACATTGTTCAAAAACATGGGCTTTTGAAAACATACTCTGGGCTGTTTTTAAAACAACAAACACTATGTTCAGTGGCACTTCGGTAATAAACTTTAAAACTATTATGGGCCCACCTGATCAGCCTTATTATGGGCCCACTCTATGACCAAACGCCCCCATAGTATGTTTGGCTTGTCTCCAATTTCAAAAATAAATGGATATATATATATATATATATAGAGAGAGAGAGAGAGGTCCTTTTTCCTTAGTTAATTTTTTTACAAAATCTCCTAAGCAGTACTAAACAAGATGTGAAGAGGATGCCTCAACGCAAAAAGTGCCTTAATAATTTACAACATCAGGAAGAAGGGTATTTTCGAGTAGAGTAGACTATATACCACTCCTGGTTTCCCCTTCAAAACCAAGTGCATATAAACTTAGATAACGATTAAATTATCAATACGAAGAAAAAAAAAGGGGGAAGAAAACATTTGAAGGGCCAAAACTTAGCACTGCACAATACAAAAGCACTGATCCGGAAGATTCCAACGCTTCCATATTCAACAACAATGCAAAGGCAGGCATCTTTAAGAGGACTAGATATTAAATAGGATTTTCAGAACAAAGTCAGAGGAACAAGCAGTTCTTCCATCATCTTCTTAAAAGACATCAGCCCATAGACATACCATGCGAATTTCCACAGCTGAAAATATATGAATTCTTTCACCATTTTAGGCTTTAGAATGCACCAACCTAGCAAACAAGCAATCACAGATATGAAGATTGAGGAAACAAAGTATTCAAATAAAAGATTTAAACTTTAGGGTTGAAACATACATTTATGATAAATGCTTCCAATGGCATCCAACTTCAGTGACATGGCCAAGCAAATAACTTGAAAGAGGGGAGAGGTAACCAGAAGTGATTCTTGAAATAAAATTGGAGGTTTATGCATAAATGAGCTGGCTCCTCTATCTTCAGCTTTCTTACAAAAATCAACCATTCTCCAGTACTTGAAAATCAATGACTCATCTCCAGTTAAAAATAAGCCTAACCTTATTCCATATAAAGCTGGTCTAGACCCTTAAGCAAGATGAATATCTTTCTCAGGCCTTCCAGATGAGTGAAATGACCATAAGGTCTACCGTCATTTGATCCATTGATTCTTAGATAGCAGATAGCTTAGATTGAGAGAGAATAATGTTTTGAATTGCCATGGCAAGATAAAATTTACCATTCAGTGTTCACTGATCATGGAGAGATGAACTTCCCTTTCTTGGCAAAGATATGTTAGCTCACGTTCTGGACCCCCGTATTTTTTGACAGACAGAACATCCTCAAACAAGCATTCCATACCCATACAGACCCTCAACGTGAAAGAAATTGCATTGGGGGTTTTGTAAAAGGGCGCAACATATGTGAATTTCCTTACCTCATCACTGCTTCCAAAGAGGTTCAAATCCAAAAAGACAAACTGAGTTGACTCATCATCCATACTCATTCTCAGCCACAATTTATTCTCATTTGATGTATTATGAAGGGTAATGTCACATGGTATACCAACAGGTAGTCGTGAAACAAAAGGAAGAGGATTTTCAGAGTCATTATCAGGAATAGTCAGTTCTGCCTTTATCTGATTTACTCTTCCGCAAAGCACAAACTGTGAAAGGGAGAAATGTTTAAGCAATTCCTTGAACATAAATGGATTGCAGGAAGCTTCACTACTAGACGTTTCATTTAGGCAGAGCAATTTTCCAACCTCACTAATGAAAATGGTTGGTTCAATAGTTGCTGATTTGAGGATGGATTCAACACGTGACACTGTAGTAGATAGCTTTTTCAAAGTAGCAATATGGCAGCAGATTTCAACTTTACACAACCTGAGAGTACAGGTCAGAAGTACCAACTCCAAGATTTGCAACTCCTGTTCCATAGACAACCCAGTAAATCTACTTCTCAGTTCTCTAAGCCTCATGTCTAGTTTTCCCAATATAAGGTCCAGTTCTCCCAATCCAGAAGAACAAAGCTTTTTTGCAGGCAGGAAGTGTTCCCATACCTTTGCAAGCTGCTTAATTACCTGGAGATATTGTAATGTAAATGCTACAGCACCAACAGTCCCAACTGAGTCTGAGGTGAATGTTGCCAATTCTTCCTTGAAATTCCTGCATTAAAGGGTGGGAAAAAGGATCTTATATTGTAAAGTTGTAAACAAATCTGGCAATCAAGGACATGCATGGGAAAAGGAGCATGATATCAAACATTTTAAATTTTTTGGCCATTCAAAATTGAGATATCAAAATTTTTTAAAATCAGATCCACGTACATAATTCAGAAGGTTAATCATGCAAGACCCACCCTGAGAAGACAGATGTCACTCAATCCCATGAACCAGCCAATGTCTCTTTCTTAATTAAGCACCCTAGCTTAGGGCAATATAACAGATTGATCTACATCTAAAGCTGAGAACCTCCCATGTCTCCCTACACAGACTTAAGATGATATACAGCTAAAAATACAGAAGGCTAAGCAAAATTTTAAAAGCAGGGTTTAAGACTTAGGACCCATATATAAAGCACTACCCCATGCATGAAGACAATACATGTTAACACCCCTATGTATAACCAGAAAACATTTCAACAGAAAGTAATACAATATTACAACCTCAGAGTCCTTAGTACTTCATTGGTGAACCCTGAATGTATTGATGGCCAAATATCTTTGACCTTTGCAAGGATAAGATTTATGGGCTTCATTACTTCATCATGAACCTCGACCTGGAATCCTCCCAGTGGAGCTGCTAATTCCAATGGCTCCCTCATTGTCCAAGACTGAAGTTTGGAAGCCCCATCTTTTTCTTGCTGCAATGATGTCCTAGTAGAACCATCGATCTCATTGCTAGTGTCATTTGGAATCTCTATATTAGCTACAGGTAAGCATGGCTCCCCCCTTCTGATGTTTAACTCTGTGGCAGAGAATGTTGTTGATATACTGCATTGAGACAAGTAAGCCAAAAGGGCATTTTGATCCATAATATCAGTTAAAGCACGAGAGATCCTTCCTAGCAATGTAACAGCATAAGAAAATATTCTAGGTGCGATACTGCAAACATGCTCTCCATGTGAGAGTGGAGCTGAAATGGCCAGAACTAGTAATGCAGCCACCCTTGCGCTATCAAAGCCCAACTTACCTTCAGAAGCTTGATCTATCTGAAGTAAAAGGAAAGACAGATTATGATTAAAAAATCAATAAATTTATCTCATAGATACCAAAGTCTGCAGCTGAGCTAAAAAGGGGTTTACCCACACACAAAAAAAGGACACATTTGAGAAAGAAATTCATACCATTGATGAATAGAAACAAACTTGAAAAACAGAAATGATAATAAAAAGAATGCGAGATCAAACTAGAAAGATTTGAACTTTGATTCTAGGTTTACTTCCATTGCTGTTTAATGCCATCTTTATCTAACTTATTTTTTCATATTTTACTAAAAAAAATAATGGAATATGTTGTAATCCACACTTCAAACCCAATAAGACATAACAATGGCCTGACTGAGAGGACTTTTCAGTAGTATTCAGCATGGAAAAGTATAACATGATAAAAATTGCTGTGTTTTTTTAAATACTTTGCCAGAGAATGATTAAGTTTTTAGTTCAGACACCTGCTATCCCCCCCCCCCCCCCCCAAAAAAAAAAATTTAAAAATAAAACCCCACTTGGGGCACAGATGGTCATGAATATCTAGATAACAAATTCAGCAGAAGAAGATTCAAAACAATGCTAACCTCCTCCGAAGCCTCATTGATAGTGGAGACAACAAATTTCCCATGATTACAACCAGTGTGAAACAAAACAGAGAATATGTCAGCTTCATCCTGTGAAGAAGTGATATGAATCAGTCAAGAGATAACAGAAAAGGGAATGGGGAAAAAATGGAAGTTTGATGAGTCCGGCAAAGCAAACCTGTGGATGTTTTTCCAAATTTTCAATGAGGCTATCAAAAGATAATCTAAACAATTCCATATTTGGCAGCTTCACCAGTTTAAGTATTTTCCTAGTAGCAGATCTTATGAGCGTATTACTGTCCAGTAGAGTGCCAAGAAACTGCAACATCAACATTATGCACATGATCAGAATAGTATACGAGTATAATTGGAAATCTAATCAGGGATCTCCTGAAGGATCAGAAATTCACCATGTGCATGTGTGTTCCTTGCACCTTTAGATGGCCATAGGTTGCCATATGCAGCATAGTTTCCAAAGCTTCTAACCGGACAAACATTGAATCATCATTTAGTACATCCATTAACAAGTTTAATGCTTCACCAGCAAACTCAGCAGAGATGATGGTAAGTGTGCGCAAGGAATGACAGGCAGACTTTCTAACCTTCAGATTTAGCACAAACAGCAGCATAACAAAAGAAAACTCATAAGAGAAAGTGGATCTAATCCCTACAGAACAGAAAATTTAAACAAGATCTCTATGCTTGGGCCAGAAAACTATTGACAAATATCACAAGTTTCCTAAAGTAATATATCTGGAAATCATCTCATGGTTTCGAAAGTAATGTATCTAAAAAATAGATGTATTCTCCCCCACTATCTACCTTAAAAAAAGATATATTCATATGGTGAGAATAATTGCACAAAATGTAAAAAGAAGAATCCAACCCAATCAGAGTGCACATTGGCAACAAAATCAATTTATTACAAAAACACACACACACATGTCAACGGTGTCACAAATCATAATAGCATGGCAAGTGGCAACAAAAGCATCTATAGAAGGAAGATAGGGTCTGAGGTTATATTGATTAAAAAATAAAAAAGATGCCCCTATATCAACACTACATCCACAGTTCTACATAATAGAAAGAGTAGAGTGCAACAAGTCAGGCAACAAAAGTTACCTCATAGAATTCATCCTCAAGCCCATGCACCAAAACTCCAGCTACATTGCATGCCAATATTTCAAATTGTTCAGCGGGGCACTGCCCAAGGGATCTCTTTTCCTTTGTGATCGCTAGGACTCTCTTAGATAAGGTTTGCAAAAGAATATCCTCAGATACCACATTTATCTTCCCAAGGGCATCAAAAGCTTCAACCCGGACCTCCATGCTCATATCACGTCCCATAGAACAGAGCTGCAAGCATACACAATGCATTGGATATCATGGTAAGAACTCCACAGAATGCTTCAATAATTGGACAAAAGAACACTCACATTGAGACAAGATGACAGGAAGGGGATGTCCTACCATTCACCCGATGGAAGGTAAGGGTGCGATTTATTTCCGTGAAGATCTCCTAGATAAAATTTGACTCAATCAGGTTAGTGCAACTATCAAAATTGCAAGGGTGTGGATAGTTATTAAGAAATCTAAGAAAGAAGAGACGGAAAGAGCATCTATCATGCAATACAGTTAAACTCATGAGATGCCTAAGACCAAACTCAAGCACCTATGCGATAAAATGGGGTCAGGTTACACAAGCACCACGGACAGTTCCTTCCTGTCTACCTGCCTCAACACAAGTAGACTTTGTCTTCAAATTTTTACAAGGTTACTTGATGGAAACAAAAGCTGGAATTGCAAATTGATCTATCTTGAGAAAACCAAATTAGCAAACCATTAAGTCCAATTTGTTTAAGATGCAACAATAAAACTACTGCAGCAACATGAACAAAGACAGTTAAGTAATACCACAAAACATAATTACTTACAACAAAGTTACATAAGCATTCACACGTTGATCCGTCAGGAACAATAACACGATCAAATGTATTACATTAGCAGAAACGCGCAACATAATATAAATTATACAACAAAAATCTTTATCAATACCTTGACAAATAAGTCATCCGACCAGTACAGTTTTGTCTCTGGGTTGGATGCTACAAGGATCAGACCCCAAGCACTGACCTGGATCATCAACGTAGAAAAAATCCATTAGCATTAAACTCATCCACAAGTCTTACATATTACAATGTAAAAAACCAACCATTTCACCAATCCCATTCAACAAATAACATATAAGCCTTGCGCTCTAGTTCTCATTGGTTAAACTCAAAAGAATACTGCTTCCTTTTACCTATAATATGAGCTAATAAACCAAAAATTTCAACTAGTTCACCATATACAAAATCCTAAATAATCTCAGTGTAACTCAAATAGTACCCAAGCATTAACTGTTAGATAAAACATTAATACATGGTAAATTTCAATCAGTTTGTACAACTCCAAAATGTGCCATAACAATAGTTCAAATTGAGAGCATTTTTAATTAGTAATATCAAAATGCCTATTCAAAGACCATAACTAATTCAAATTTCATTAAACACAAAACCAACTCACATTTCAAGCAAAACAAAATTGCAGTATACACAAATTTCAATGAAGAAATTAAGCAAATAAATCAAAACATAGAGTATTCAGTGACTAATATCTCACCGCACGAATCGCAGCTGATCTCACTTGATCTTCCATATCACCGAGAAGCTCAATTGCACGGCAATAACAACCGTTGATCATACTGCGATCTTCGATTATACCGGACTTGCTCACACCGACGAGTCCATCCAGAGCGATTTTCCTCACGTAAGGGTACGGATCCTTAGTAAACCCTAGAAACAGAGTAAGCAACAAATACGGACTAATTCTGAACCTCTCTGCATTTCTGAGAAGCCACGATCGTACGGACGCTGAGGGACCGAAGCAGAGGGAAACGAATAGCCGATCGTCGAGCTCGTCAATGACGGAGGACAGTGCCGGATCGGTGTTTGATATCGAGGCGAGCGCGTCGAGTGACTCCGCGGCGAGGCGAGTCGACTCGGAGGAGAGGAGCGAGTTGGAACGGACCGAGTCGAAGAGGAGGTGCGAGAGGTTGGAGTGGCGGGAAGCGAGTTCGGAGAGGAGGTTGAGAACGAGTGAGTCGGGAGTGAGTTGGAGAGAGCGAGTTAGGGTTTCGAAGATGGAGGAGATTTTGGATTGAGGAGTGGAGGGGTTTATGATGAAGGATCTGAAGGAAGCTAGGGTTTGAGGAGAGAGAGGTTCAGACGAGCTCGGTACGAGTTCTTCCATTGAGAGAGGGAGAGAGAGAGACTATGGAGTTTTGGTTTGAAAATTGAAACTGAGAAACTGAAATATATGCTGCTGTTTGGTAGAGTTTAAGCGCGAACTATAGTCACAAATAAAACAGCTATGCTACAAGTCGTTTAGTGAGTAGCTTGCTCACCTGAGTAATGTAAAGGTAGTACAACAAAATGCAAAGAGGAAATTGCACTTTACCTACCTGTGGTTTGGCCCGTTTTAATAGTGTCAACCCGTGGTTTAAAAGTTGTCACTTAACCCACCTAAGGTGGCCTCCGTTAGACACCCGTTACCCATCTCTGCATTTTCCGTTAAAAAATCTCCTTTACTATATAAGCCAAAATTAGAACTGAATTAGAACCCTAAAAAAAAAAAGGAACAAGCTCTCTCCCTCTCTCTACCTTAGAACCCCCAAAAATCCCCAAATCCATAATCTCTTTCTCTCTTTACTTTGATTGCCAAAGTGAAATCCCCGAAAAATGAATAGTATATAACAAAAACTAGACCAATTCCAAGAACTGTTTCGTTTTGAGTCTTAGAAAAGCTGATAAACGCAGAATCCTCCGGCCTTATCTCCAACACATCCACACGGTATCTGACGAAATCAAACAGCTAAAGCCTCGAGATTTGAAGTTGTATGTGAACATCAAAGACCAGCAAGGCAACGGACGATGGAGATTTGTTCCTTTCACGCATTTTCGACTTTCAAAACCATCTCTATGGAAGAAGATCTCAAAAACAAGGTAAAGTCCGACCTCGAATCTTTCCTCAAAGGCAAACAGTATTACCATTATCTAGGCCATGTTTGGAGGCGCAGCTTTCTCTTGTACGATCCTTCGGGGACAGGGAAATCGAGCTTCGTGGCAGCCATGGCTAACTTCTTGTCCTACGATGTTTACGACATCGATGTCTCCAAGGTCTCGAAAGATTCGGATTGGGTTTTGAACAAAGTTGGTCTAGCTGCAGCCGTCGCCAACACAGCAGTACTCCACCTGCTGAAGCTCCTGGACTGGCTAAAAGTGGCGCTATTTTGAACAGAGTTAGGTTCGCTGCTGGATCTGTGGCTTTAGCAATATTAACCCACAAATCCATTAAACCCAAAAAATTTGAACAGATTGCTGGGTTTTTTTTTTTTTTTGCAGATTTTTTTTTTTACTTGCAAATCTGGGTTTTTTTTAGAGAAGCCAGCAAAAGAAAAAGGGTTAGAGTTTTATTTTGTGATTTTTCTATGAAGAATTATGTAGTAAATTTTTGGATTTAGCAGTGGAAGGCTAGCGAATCTGTGGGTGTATGTTCACATGGATTTGTGGCTTTGTTTGTGACTGTAGGTGTATTAGTTTTCTTTTATGTTTTATGTAAAGAAGAAGAAGGGGAAAAAAGAGGAGAGAGACATAAAATATAATAAAAAAGACACATTTACCCCTATTTTTAACGGTAAAAATAGAGAAGTGGGTAATGCGGGTCTAACGGAGGCCACCTCAGGTGGGTTAAATGACAAATTTTAAACCACGGGTGTGCACTGTTAAAACGGGCAAAATCACAGGTGGGTAAAGTGCAATTTTCCTAAATGCAAATTTTGTGCCTGTTTGGTAACGTTGTTTGAATAACAATTTTTGTTGTTTAAACAACACAACAGGTATTTCCACAACACTTTTTCACCCACACGTATTTTCACAACACTTAAACAACGTTACTAAAATAACATTACCAAACGGGCTTGTTGCGAAAGATTTACAAATTGACGCGTGAACTTGTGTGATTGATATCTCATTAATTTGTATTTCAAAGCTAACAGTTTGTAAATTTGAATTGCCCCAAACATTAGTCAAAGACTAAACTTAGTTTGGTTTCTATTTGAAATAGTTGTTAATATAAGCGATGCACAAGAATTTTCACATGCACTATAAAATAAATAACATTTTTTCCCTATTCAAAAATATTGGAAATCCAAAAAGTGTTATGAATACAAATGTTATGACTGAATAGATTGAAGTGGATTGAAATTGAATAAATGGATCAAAGTGGACCAAAATAGGGTGAATGGACTAAAGTGGGCCAAATTAGATCAAAGTCGCCTGAAATGGACTGAAATGGACCGAAGTAGACGAAATTGGACCAAAATTGACCAATATGGATAGAAGCGGACTGAATGTACCTAAATAGACTTAATGGACCGAATTAGACCAAATGGACTGAAATGCTATATTGATGTGGCTCAACAAAAATATAGCAACAATAATACTAATGATGATTAGGGGTGTCAATTTGAGTTAGCGTCTTGGGTTTGTGTCGTGTCAAGGTAGAGGTATTCGATTAAATGCCTCAACCCAAACCCAACCCATTTAATAATCATGTCATGACTCTTCAACCTTAACCCGACCTGTTAATAAAGTGGGTTGACACGATTCGACCCACTTGACACGCTTATAAAACGGACTGTGTTGGGTTGACATGAATGTAACACAACTCATTTCAACTCACTTAATATCAAATATAACATTTATATAGAAATAAGTTCTTCACATCCCGAAAGTAATGCAGATACTTCAAGTCTTCAACCCACATTCAAAATAACATAGTTTAACAAAAATATAACATCTATCTAGAAATAAGTTCTTTACACTTCAAAATAAGTGCATACATTTCAACCCAAATTCAAAATAACATAGTTCAACAAAAATATAACATCCACTCGCCAAATGCTAAATATCAATATTGAAAGAGTTGGTGCAAACAGTATACTGATCGTGACTAGGGTTTATAAAGTTTCAATTTTCAATTTATCACTTGTAAGTTTTTGTAATTACTCACTTTTCTTTTTAAGTTTAAAATATTGGTTTGATATAAAAGGTATTTGACAAATTTAAAATAAAATGAATATTTATTTGTTATACGAGTTAAATAGGTTGTGTTAAATGGGTCATTTCGAGTTGACACAAATAAATTGGCGTGTCAAACATGTCTATTACAGGTCACGTGGGTTGGCCCGCTTATGACACATTTCTTATCATGTCACTTTTGGATCAACGTGTTTATAACCCAAACCCACTAAGGCCCAACCCTAATCTACAAAAATTTGTGTCGTGTTCGTGTCATATTCGCAGGTTGGGTCAAACATTGACACCCCTAATGATGATGTGTTTATGGTAATAATAGCACTTTCAATATTACTAATACATAAACCATGTGAACATCAGATGATTAAATCTATTAGGCTTTAATTGAAACACTAATACAAGAATTGACGGGTTGAGTGCGACTTAGATAGACTAATTTAGTAGCTCGAGCATGCAGTTTAATAATACTAAAAGCAAGATTCACGACATGTCATGAAACTCATGATTAATATAATTGACAAAATTATGAAGCGTGATTAATTAAGCAGGAAAAGTAACCCAGACAATAGTAGAGTAGCAAAAAAGTCAATATTTAAATCGAACATACAACAAAATGATAAAACTAGGATGAAACCAGAGTTGAAGACAATGTGAGGATGATAGTATCTTAGAGAATGGGGACATGACTTTGAGTGATGCATGCTTATGGGGTTTGATAATTGATTAGTACAATTCTCATGCTACAAGCAGGAGTTACTTCAAGCAGGTGATCCTACTAATTGACTGAAAACAAAGGCTGTTGGTAATGCTCTTAATTATTTAGGTGAAGAAGATGATAAGATGGGTTTTGAATATTAAAAACTGATAGTTATAACTTATAAGGGCAGGATGAGATGATCCTTAAGCTCAAATGCCTCTCCCATTTATACTAGTGAAAAAGCTTACTCTACTGGAATGGAAGTTAACTTGAGTGACCCAAGACAATGCAACTTCTTACATAGACCAATTAGTTAGCATGGTTGTATGTCTGTTTGTCACTAGCTTTTTCGTTTAATATTTAGTTTATTTTGTGGTCAAATTATAACTTACCCATCTGTGGTTTGACCAAAATTTAAGTTGTTTACATGTGGTTTGAAATTTGATACTTTATCCACTTAAGATTGGCTTAGTTAGAGTTTCGTAACCCACTTCTGTTAAAAACAATTTCTCAACATGTAATTTTGCTCCACTTTTATATCTCTCCTCCAAAAACATAAAAAACATAAAAATACAAGATCAAATAAGATAAAAACAAAATTCAGCGGAATACTTACATTATGAGATTTCAAACCACAGGTAGACAACTTAAATTTTAGTCAAACCTTAAGTGGGTAAAGTGTCAAATTTCAAACTACAAGTAGGCAATTTAAATTTCAATCAAACCACATATATATAAATTATAATTTACACTTATTTTGTTTCCATACAACTTTTTAAAACTTTACATTTTTTAAGGTATAATGGTATAAGTATACTTTTTTTTATTTGATTTGATTTCTTTTTCTTTTTTTTTGGGTGAGAAGAAGTGCAAGTTGACTTTACTCTTCAAAATTGTTGGGAAGGACTATTGCTAATTATGGTTGTTGGAAAGCAGCTTTAGCATTAAAAAAAGTGATGCTCTTTCGAGGGATTCGGGGAGGATTGAGCATTAAAGCCCGACTAAAGTACTAAAAGGTGGAGTAAATTAACAGAAGATTATGGAAAGCACGAATCGCATGCTGAGTGGCGGGCTCCACACCCTCTAAACCTGTCTATTATCGAACGCATATTGTGTTGCATCACTGTCATGTTGTTGCCGAACTCAAATTCATGTTCCCATTCCCACCAACCCACTTTCCTTCAGTCACTCCAAATCAAGAATCCAGAAGGACCAGAACTTTTATGGGACATGATTCTCCCCCAATTAATCCTTTAACTTCCTCCAATTGTTTGTTAAATGTGCAATGTGGTGGTATTTATTTAATTTTTAAATATCACATGTCTTACGTCTAGATAAAAACTTAAGGAAATTTGAGGATTCAATTTGGGGGAAGGATAGTTCCAATAAGACCATATGGGTTAATGGCCACAAACACGTGTTGATTTGTTTGGGAGCGTAATGGACAATGTTAGAAAGAGTCAATACACTATTGCTTTTAAGCATTTTATGCTTAGGAAGTATTGTTGTTTTGCTAAAATGAATGATATAATTAAGCCAAAATATCATTTTGGTTCATATATTTTGATATCACTGTCAATTTGGTCCTTAAACTTTAGTAACAATCACTTTGGTATATGTTATTATCAAATATCAACATGCAATAATTTGGTCTCTATCGTCAGTTCACTAACAAAAATTAGCTACAAATTGATTGCAAATTAAAAATAACATTGATTAAATTGACTACTAATAAGATATAGAGACTAAATTAATAGTAACTTAAAAATGTAAAAACTAAAATAATATTTTCGCCTATAATTTAACAGGCCAAGCAAGTTGCAGCCTTTTCATTTGTTGAAATATGGAATCCCAACAATGTGCAGTGAAGTTTATTGATTTCTTGTCATACCGAGTTATCCATTAGTTTCATTGGGCGTGAAGCCCCAATCCCGTGTATTGAACTAGTGATGTCCTTTCATTCAAAAGAGCTTGTGCTTAATTGGAAAATCCTAGCACAAAAGTAAAAAATAAAGACAAAAATTAATAAAGCCCCACACAAGGAGTAACAAATGTGTGAAAGACAATTGAAAACCTAAGATTCCGTTTGGCTGGGTGAATTTTAAGGAAAATGAAAAGAGGAAGAGGGAAAAGTGGAGAAAAAATGATAATTTTGTGTGTTTCGTTAAAAGAGAAAGGGAGAAAAAACTAATGGGCCTAAGTGTTTTCATTTTGAACCCACCCGTTTGGTACATGTGTTTAAAAACTAAAAATTGTTGTTTGAAAATATTTGTGAAAATACGTGTGGGTAAAAAAGTATGTAGAAATACGTGAAATGTTGTTTAAAAACTGAAAATGGTTGTTTAAATACACAAACCAAACACTTATATCTCCCTAAAATTGGAAGAAAATTGAAGTGAAAAACATAGGACTTCTGGTGTGAACAAATTTTTCTTGTGCAACGATCATGTCAGTTTCTTTTTGGCTTTTCTTCCTATTTTTTCTTCTTCTTCTATTTTTTTCAAAATTGTCCCCCTTGCAACCTGGCCTTGTACGGCTCTTGTCACTTTCCTTTGTCCCTTGGGCAACAATCTTTTTTTTTTTTTTTTTTTGTTCATCTTCTCCTTTTATTTTCCCTAATTTGTTTTGATTTTTGTACTTAAAAAAAAAAAAAAAAAAATGAAGTTTCATACATGCACAATTTTTTAATAAAAAAATTAATGTATATCTTTAAAAAAAAAAAAAAAAATCTAATAGAACTATTTGAGTAAATTTATACAAACTTTATTTTTTATCTTCCTTTTTTCTTCTTAGCCAAACACAAATAAAGGACTAAAATCTAGTCCTGTCCTACCCTCCGATTAACTTATTCTGCCTTGTTCTTGCCCCACTCATTCATCACATCGGGAAGATATTATTCCTATCCCATTTGGAACGGTTGGCTTAGACCTCCCCACGGGATAAGGAAAAGCCATCCATATTCCATAATCATAATGTCAAGTGGAGAAAAAATGATAATTTTGTGTGTTTTGTTAAAAGTGAAAGGGAGAGAAAACTAGTCGGCCTAAGTGTTTTCTTTCTGAACCCACCAAAATATAATCTCCCTAAAATTGGAGTGAAAACATAGGACTTCCCGTGTGAACAAATTTTTCATGTCAGTTTCTTTTTGGCTTTTCTTCCCATTTTTTCTTCTTCTTCTATTTTTTTCAAAATTGTCCCCCTTGCAACCTGGCCTTATATGGCTCTTGTCACTTTCCTTTGTACCGTCGGCAACAATCTTTATTTTTTTTATTTTTGGTGTTCATCTTCTCCTTTTTTTTCATCCTTTTATTTTCCCTAATTTGTTTTGATTTCTTGTACTTAAAAAAATAAAATAAAAATGAAGTGTTATACATGCATAATTTTTTAATAAAAAAATTAACGTGTATTTAAAAAAAAAAAATCTAATAGGGCTATATGAGTAAATTTATACAAACTTTATTTTCTATCTTCCTTTTTTCTTCTCAGCCAAACACAAATAAATTACTAAAATCTAGTCTTGTCTTACCCTCCGATTAGCTTATTTTGCCTTGTTCTTGCCCCACTCATTCATCACATCGGGGAAGATATTATTCCTATCCCATTTGGAACGTTTGGCTTAGACCTCCCCACGGGATAAGGAAAAGCCATCCATATTCCATAATCATAATGTCAATTGGTTAATTGCTTAATTAATAATCCAAGGGCCAAATTTAAATTATAATCCATTGGATATATTATTATATTTTGTAAACTTTTATTTCCTTCATGATTGATGTCCTGAAATGGATAATGTTTGTTTTATAATGAATAAAATTAAGGTTAAAATTAATTTACACCATCTAAATCTGAGGTTACTTATCTCTCAAAAAAAATAAAATAAAATAAAATCTGATGTTACTTTTAAACCGGTTCCCATACTTTCAAAAATTAGAATTTACTCATTCAACTATTATAATTATGTCGATGTACTCCTTTTGTCCTAGTCCATCACGTTTTTATTATTTTTCGTTTGAAATGAAATCGTTCTTTTATTTTATATATATATATATATATATATATTTTGTGGTTTAACAACAAAATTATGACTGATTATTTACATGAAGGACGCTTCTCAAAAAAAAAAAAAAAAATTTACATGAAGGACACATTGATATATCTGTAATATTCATTGGTGTAAATTGCAAGCTTTCACAGTGAATAGACTTATTTAAAAACGACCATAAACTTAACGTGTGTAAAATAATATTTTTGCCAAAAATTGTTTCAATTTTTTTCACGAATCCAAGGTGTATATGGTGCAACATTATTTAAAATCTCATTTAGAAAGAAGATACACAATTTTTAAAAATGTAACACTATATGAGCATTCATATTCATGAAAAGCAAAATTATTATAGTAAAATTATTTTTTCCAGCTAAAAAAAGGGGTTAAAAATTATCTATCCGCTACTAAAGATTACGAGGGGTCATTGAGTGTTCCTCAAGAGGTTTTGCTTGCCTTGTACACGTCTTAATAAATTATTATTATTATTATTATTTTTTACATATTTTATTATCATCCCTTTAATTGCTTTTTTTCCTTCTCTTTTTTGCAATTAATGAATGTCCTCACTTTCACTTTCATTTATACTTACATTAATGTTAAAGTCACCTCATTAAGAATGGAAAAATACTTCAAACTTGTCCTGCTCCCATCCTACCTAGGACTGGTTTTTCCTGCCTTGAAGCGGGAATAAGATCCTCTCCATTTCAAGTTCTATCTATTTCATCAATTTCATAGCTATGGTTTTATTTTTTGGATTTAACAGTATACAGACAGACTATCATGTCATTTGAAAATTTTAAATAATATGGTTGTATATAACTATGCATACTTTCAAATGTGTAAAATTTATAGGGGAAATTGCAGTCAACCCACCTGTGGTTTGGCCTGTTTTAACAATGCCTACCCGTGGTTTGAAATTTGTCACTTAACCCACCTGAGGTGGCCTCCGTTAGACCCCCGTTACCCACCTTTGCCCTTTCTGTTAAAAAATCTCCTTTACTATATATGTCAAAATTAGAACCTAATTAGAACCCTAAAAAAAAGAATTGAGTTCTCTCCCTCTCTCTAGAACCCTTAAAAATCCCGAAACCCATAATCCCTTTTGATGGTGCAAGAAAAATATCAAGTCAAATCAGTCGTCCATAGCGCCGTCCATAGCATGTACAAAACGGGGAACGAGTGGTTAGTACACTCGTCCGTGATCGTTCACTTTCGTCCTCCATTCGCTCGTCCATACGAGGACGAGCAAGCAGTGAACCTCGTCCGTCATTGAAGAGGGACGAGGCAGGTTCACCAAGAGTGAGCACACTTCCAACCAAGAATCATGATTGAAGAGTCACACTGTTTGAATCTCAACGCAGGTCCCGAAGAGGTGACTCCTATGACAGTTATGGAAGTTACCCTCTGAACCCTCCAAACTCTACGACGATTGGAAAGAATAACTGATTTCAGATCACTATATAAAGACCCTTGTACGCAGAGGTAAGGGGACCTTTTCTCTCTTTTAGAATTCCGGATAAAAAAATATTTGAAGTCTTTGAAGTCTTTCTTTCTACTTAAAATCACTGACTTTACCATCGGAGGACCCTAGACCGGCCTCCACCGGTCTTTCTCTGACTGAATTTGTTGTTTCCAGGACTTGGCCTTCAAGATCAGCAGCATCCGAAGAATTTTCAGCCCACTATAGCATGTACAAAACGGGGAACGAGTGGTTAGTACACTCGTCCGTGATCGTTCACTTTCGTCCTCCATTCGCTCGTCCATACGAGGACGAGCAAGCAGTGAACCTCGTCCGTCATTGAAGAGGGACGAGGCAGGTTCACCAAGAGTGAGCACACTTCCAACCAAGAATCATGATTGAAGAGTCACACTGTTTGAATCTCAACGCAGGTCCCGAAGAGGTGACTCCTATGACAGTTATGGAAGTTACCCTCTGAACCCTCCAAACTCTACGACGATTGGAAAGAATAACTGATTTCTGATCACTATATAAAGACCCTTGTACGCAGAGGTAAGGGGACCTTTTCTCTCTTTTAGAATTCCAGATAAAAAAATATTTGAAGTCTTTGAAGTCTTTCTTTCTACTTCAAATCACTGACTTTACCATCGGAGGACCCTAGACCGGCCTCCACCGGTCTTTCTCTGACTGAATTTGTTGTTTCCAGGACTTGGCCTTCAAGATCAGCAGCATCCGAAGACTTTTCAGCCCACTGATCCTTTAGAACTTATCAGTTGGCGCCGTCTGTGGGCTTAGCTCTCGGTGACCGTCCAGAAAGTTGGACGTTCTGCACTTCCTTCAGGTATGCCTTCTTTTGACTCCTCAACCAAAGTCCTCAACTCCCTCACCTCCTCCGTAGTTTTGGCAGCCACTTCAGCCCATTGTTTCGCCTCCTTCTTCAAATCCTCGATCCTCGTCTCTAATAGGATCCTCGTCTTGTCCAACCCTGTGGCCTGCCTAGACGCCGCTATGAACTTTGACATGCCCTACAAAAGAAAGGGGGAAAAAACACAACCACAAATCAAAGTTAAAAAGAGATACGAAGAAGGAAAGTTAGAATTTTGGTCAAGACGAGATATGAGTGTTACCTTGAAAAGGTCGTGAACACCAGAGTGTTCAAATTCCTTAAGGGACATATCATAGCAGACATGTATATCCTCGTCGGTCACAGCCTTCTTGAAACGTTCCCAAGCCAGGTCCTCGTTTTCAATAATATTCGAAGCCATTTTAGAAGGCTGAGACGAAGTAGACTTGGACGGAGTGGTTTGGGATGGAGTGCTCTCAGTTGGAATGGACGAGTCCACGTCGAATACAGGTACAGGCTGCTGGGACGAAGGAAGGGTAGGCTTGACCACCTGGGACGAGCTAGATTTGGACTTTTTGCCTCTTCGACTGGGGAGATTTCCTAAGTCCAAGCTCTTTGGCAATGTCTTCCTTTTTTCCCCTGTCACAGGACGAGCTTGTGTTTCAATCTCAAGACGGTCCCCCTCAGCAGACACCTCTTTTCCCTTGTTCCCTTTCATTGTCGCCATTCCTAAAAAAAAAAAAGAAGAAAGGAAGGGTGAAAATACTTGAGTTGAAACGAAGTAAATGTACAAAGACACATAGAA
The DNA here is from genome assembly GCA_019022515.1 of Quercus aquifolioides. Lineage (NCBI taxonomy): Eukaryota > Viridiplantae > Streptophyta > Magnoliopsida > Fagales > Fagaceae > Quercus > Quercus aquifolioides. The sequence goes on from CM032325.1 coordinate 38,273,162, forward strand.
CTTGGGACTTACTTCTTCTTACTGTGACCTCGTGTGCAATTGCTTCGTCAGATGGGTTAGGGCCCAAACTCCACTTGGCAAGTCGTCTGAGCGAGACCAAAGAATGGAAGTCCCTATCCGCGTGTAGACGAGCCCTGTGGACGCGGTCACGGTGGAGTTTGCTCAAGGACGGTCGTTTAACAGCTGAAATGGAACAAGTAAAAATTTTCTTAATTAATTAGTTATTAATAAAAAAAAAAAAAAGAGGAGAAGGGAAAATCAGAAGAAAAAGGGGAGTAACTTACCCTCAGGACGAAGGTTTCCTAGGTCCCCGGTATAACGACCAAACGTGTCCCGGCCAACGTCTACAGGATTTCCAGCCCAGAAGCCGGAGACGAATAAGAATTCCGTCTTCCATCTTCTGTCAGACGAGGCCAGGGACTTGATCAATCTACAATCTCTACCCCTGGCTGTGAATTGATGAAAGCCAGGGGATTGGTGTATCTCTGAAGGTTTGTAACAATAGAGGAACTCGTCCACAGTGAGAGGACGGTTCTTTCCAAATACTTCACCCCACAAAATTTGCATTGAGATGATTAATCTCCATGCATTTGGGTTGAATTGGCATATCCCTAAACCTAACTTAATTAACAACTCTCTAGTAAAGGCGTTTAAAGGAAATCTTAAACCCCCTAAAAGATAAGCCTCATAGACGCCTATCCCAAAGTGGGGGTTGCAACACCATTCCCCCCGGACGGGCAACCTAGGGTTAAACTCGTCTGGAATTTGGTACCACTCCTTAAGATTTTTCAATCTTTGCTCGTCCGTCCTAGAAGGAATATCTATGGCACAACTATAAACAGTTATCTCCTCGTCCAAAGGACCATAAGGAGGGGCAGTGGACGAGGTACCAGCTTGGGACCCTGAGGCCTTCCTAAGCTGCTCCTGTACAACCTCTATAGGAAGCCCAGGAACGCCAGAAACATACCCCTCGTCCGTGGTGTTCCCTCCGCTACTATCACTACTACTACTAGAACTGTTGTAGCTACTCTCATCATTGTACTCGTCTATGGCCTCATCTACACTATCGCTAGACGAGGAAATGACAACCTCAGCCATCTTGACAAAAAAAAAAAACTAACTAAAAACTAAGGACGAGAATTAGAGAAGTACCTGGGTCTAGGACGAAGGGAAGCTATGGACGCGAGAAGCTTCTAGACGAAGATCTAGGACGAGGAAGGACAAGGAGGAAAATTGCAGGAATGTGAAGGGTATCGGAGGAATTCCCCTATTTATAGGCAATTAACCTGGGCATTTGAATCGACGCCACCAATACGAGGCTGACACGTGGCACCTGCCTCGAAAAACTGAATCGACGAGACTTGTCGCCAATGAGAGACCGACACGTGGCATCTTTGATCTTTAGGAAAGCTCGTCCATCCAGAGGAGTAAATTATTATATTTCCTTGGACGACACATGGACAAGGGGGCAACTGATGGTGCAAGAAAAATATCAAGTCAAATCAGTTGTCCATAGCGCCGTCCATAGCATGTACAAAACGGGGAACGAGTGGTTAGTACACTCGTCCGTGATCGTTCACTTTCATTCTCCATTCGCTCGTCCATACGAGGACGAGCAAGCAGTGAACCTCGTCCATCATTGAAGAGGGACGAGGCAGGTTCACCAAGAGTGAGCACACTTCCAACCAAGAATCATGATTGAAGAGTCACACTGTTTGAATCTCAACGCAGGTCCCGAAGAGATGACTCCTATGACAGTTATGGAAGTTACCCTCTGAACCCTCCAAACTCTACGACGATTGGAAAGAATAACTGATTTCTGATCACTATATAAAGACCCTTGTAAGCAGAGGTAAGGGGACCTTTTCTCTCTTTTAGAATTCCAGATAAAAAAATATTTGAAGTCTTTGAAGTCTTTCTTTCTACTTCAAATCACTGACTTTACCATCGGAGGACCCTAGACCGGCCTCCACCGGTCTTTCTCTGACTGAATTTGGTGTTTCCAGGACTTGGCCTTCAAGATCAGCAGCATCCGAAGACTTTTCAGCCCACTGATCCTTTAGAACTTATCAGTTGGCGCCGTCTGTGGGGAAGAAATTGTTTGTCACGTTTAAACTTCATTTGTTGAGTTCGTGATTTCTTTCTCAGACAAAGGGCTGAAATGGTTCGGACCAGATCAAGGGTCACCAGTCCAGGCCCCCAAGAGAGTAGAGACGCTTCCAGCAACCCCCGTCGTGCCCAACAATCTGCACCAGCCATGCAACCCCCTCCTGGTCAGCATGTGCAAGCAATGGCTGCCGCTATGGCAGAGTTGACTCACCAGAACCAAGAATTGAGAAGGGAGATTTCCCTTAAAAGCCAACGGCATGAGGCCTATGGAGAGGACCCTGGGCAGAGTCAAGGGGATGGAAGACACGCAGAACTGGAGAGCCAATCAAGGGGTACCATTCCAAGAAGGGTACCACACTTGGAAAAGGAAGTAGATCAGATGAGGAAAATTATGGATGAGATGAGGGAGAACATGAGGAGGACTAACCCCGTGGAAGACCTAGTTCACCGAACAGACTCTCCCTTCACAGCCTCTATCAATGGCCATCCCTTGCCTCCGAAATTTAGGATGCCTTCCTTGGACTCCTATGATGGAACACGAGACCCTTTTGACCACATCGCCACTTTCAAGACTACCATGCACCTTCAAGGAGTTCCTGATGAGATAATGTGTAGAGCCTTCCCCACCACCCTCAAGGGACCCGCACGAGTGTGGTTTAGCAAAATACCCCCCAATACCGTGACGTCCTTTGAGGAGTTAAGCAAGCTGTTCGTCAACAATTTTATTGGAGGGCAAAGGCATAAACGCTCTTCGTCTAGCTTGCTAGCCATAGAGCAAGGAGAAAACGAGAGTTTGCGGTCCTTCATCACGCGGTTCAACAGGGACGCCTTGGCGGTGGACGAGGTGGACGATAAGCTCCTTCTGGCGGCATTCCACAATGGGGTTCATTCTGACCTGTTTATTCACAAGTTATACGAACAGGCGCCTCAGACCATGGCTGAACTCGTTCATTCAGCCCAGAACTTTATGAACGCGGAAGATGCTATTATAGCCAAGAAGAGGAAGAGAGTTGAAAGAGCGGAAGCCAACCCATTGCGCCAGCCGGAACAAGGTCCTCGTCCCAAGAAGGGGCGAACAGAAGATAAGAAAGACCGAGAGAAGAAGGCAGGTCCTTCAGCGCGGAATCAACAGTACACCCCTTTGAATGTGCCACTCGAGCAAGTCCTTATGCAAATCAAGGACGAGCCTTCCTTGAAGTGGCCGGAGAAGCTGAAGGGAGATCCCAACAAGCGCAATAGGAACAAGTATTGTCGTTTCCACAGAGACCATGGCCATGATACGGACGAGTGTTTCGATTTGAAGCAGCAGATAGAGAATCTTATTAGGCAAGGCAAGCTGAGAAATTTCCTTGGACGAGACCATAAGGACGAGAAACTGAAGGGGAAGGTAGAGGAATCATCGCGACCGCCGCTCGGAGAAATAAGAGTCATCATGGGGGGAAGTATAACCGGACAGTCGTCCAAGACAAAGAAGGCATACCTGAAGGAAGTGCAGAACGTCCAACTTTCTGGACGGTCACCGAGAGCTAAGCCCATGGACGAGCAGGCGATGACCTTCACGGACGAGGAAGCTGAGAGAATCCACCACCCTCACGATGACGCTATTGTTATCACTTTGCTTATTGCTGATTACACAACCAGAAGAGTGCTGGTAGACAATGGAAGTTCAGCAGACATTCTGTATTATCCAGCCTTTCAGCAGATGAGGGTTGGACGAGATCAGCTACGTCCAGTGCACTCGCCTTTAGTAGGTTTTGGAGGAACGAAGGTACAGCCTGTAGGAACTGTCACGTTGCCAGTGGTGGTGGGAGCATACCCACAACAGTTGACTACCGATGTGAATTTCATAGTAGTAGATTGCTCGTCCTCTTACAATGCCATAGTTGGAAGGCCGACCCTAAACAGGTGGAAGGCAGTTACATCTACATACCATCTGTCATTGAAGTTCCCGACGGAGCATGGGGTAGGGCAAGTACAGGGAGACCAACTAGCAGCAAGAGAGTGTTATCTGGCCATGTTGGCTACAGACGAGCAATTTCAAGCAATGAATATAGAAGAAGGGAGAATTGTGGCAGAGCCCATAGAAGCATTGGAAGATATTTCCTTAGATGAAAATAACCCTGAGAGGTGTACTAGGGTTGGAGCAGATTTGGATGCGAAAATTAAGAAGGACCTCACTTGTTTTTTAATAAGAAACAGGGATGTGTTTGCTTGGGGTCACGAAGACATGCCGGGTATAGATCCTAGCGTCATTACCCACCGTCTGAGTGTTTGCCCTTCCTCCAAACCAGTGCGACAAAAGAAGAGGGTGTTCGCCCCTGAGAGGGATAATGCTGTTAAGGAGGAAGTTCAGAAGTTAATTGTGGCGAAGTTTATTCGAGAGGTATACTATCCCGACTGGTTAGCCAATGTTGTCATGGTCAAGAAGGCAAACGGCAAGTGGAGAATGTGTGTTGATTTCACAGACTTAAACAAAGCTTGCCCCAAGGATAGTTACCCGTTGCCGCGTATTGATCAGTTGGTAGATTCTACTGCCGGCCACAAGTTGCTCAGTTTCCTGGATGCTTTCTCTGGTTATAATCAGATTAGGATGGATGAAGCAGACCAAGAGAAGACGTCCTTCATCACCAGCCAAGGACTATTTTGTTATGAAGTGATGCCTTTCGGTCTGAAAAATGCAGGAGCAACATACCAACGACTGGTCAATCACATGTTTCGTCCACAGATCGGGCGGAATATGGAAGTCTATATAGACGATATGTTGGTGAAAACCCAAGACGAGGAGAGGCATTTGGACGACCTGCAGGAAACATTCGACACACTGCGGCAGTATCACATGAAGTTGAACCCTAACAAATGTGTTTTTGGAGTGTCATCAGGGAAATTTTTAGGATTTATGGTCTCCTACAGAGGAATCGAAGCAAACCCTGATAAAATTCGGGCAATATTGGATATGAAGCCTCCGAGCAATGTTAAAGAAGTCCAGTCCCTCACCGGACGAGTTGCCGCCCTCAACAGGTTTGTTTCCAAAGCTACTGACAAATGTTTGCCATTTTTTAAGGTTCTTAAAAAAGCATTTGAATGGACCGACGAATGTCAAAAAGCTTTTGAAGACTTGAAGATATATCTCACCAAAGCCCCGTTATTAAGCCCGTCCGTGCAAGGAGAAGAGTTGTACTTATATTTGGCAGTCACCCCACACGCAGTAAGTTCGGCTCTAGTGAGGGAAGAGGGCAAGGTACAAAGACCTGTGTATTACACAAGCAAAGCATTGAGGGGAGCAGAGGGACGATACCCGTTAATGGAGAAATTGGCTTTTGCATTGATAACAGCCTCCAGAAAACTCAGGCATTATTTTCAGGCTCACGTCATTAACGTCATGACAGATCACCCACTCAAGAAGGCAATGAACAAATTAGAGGCTGCAGGACGTTTGATTCAATAGGCCGTAGAGCTCAGTGAGTTTGATATAAAGTACCAACCAAGACACGCCATAAAAGCTCAAGCTCTGGCAGATTTCATTGCTGAGTTTACGTTAAGCTGTGATGATGACGGTGAAGATGAAAAGAGCAAGAAATGGGTCGTCCATGTGGATGGCTCATCTACACTGTACGCAGGAGGAATAGGCGTGGTTTTACAATCTCCAGAGGGGGACAAACTAAGACACAGAGTTCGTTTGCAGTATCAGACAACTAATAACGAAGTTGAGTACGAAGCTCTTCTAAAAGGCCTGGAATTGGCCAAGTCTGTAGAAGCGAAGTCACTCCTCGTCTTGGGAGATTCCCAATTAATTATGGGCCAAGTGAGTGGGATGTATGAGGCTAAGGAGGAACGAATGAGGAAGTACCTTAACAGGGTAATGCGCCTTATAAAAAAGTTTGAGGACGCCAACTTTGTTCAAATCCCAAGGGAGGAGAACATGGAAGCTGATGCCTTAGCAAAAGAAGCTTCAGCGAGTGAAGCCGTGGGTAAGTTCGATGAGATTCAATACATACCGAGTATAGACATCCCAGAAGTACAGCAGGTGGAAAGTAGAGGAAATTGGATGGCCCCAATCGTGTCATACTTAAGAGACGGACGACTTCCAGGAGAAAAAGATGAAGCAAGGAAGTTGAGGGTAAGAGCAGCCAGGTACGTTCTTATGGACGAGATTCTCTACAAACGAGGTTTTTCCCAGCCATATCTCAGGTGTTTGGCTCCAGACGAAGCAAACTACATATTGAGAGAAATTCATGAAGGAGCCTGTGGAAATCACTCAGGAGCCAGGTCGCTCATCCACAAAGTCGTCCGTGCAGGATATTATTGGCCAAACATGCAAGCTGATGCTAAGGCCTACGTCAAGGCCTGCGATCAATGTCAAAGGTTTAGCAACGTCCCCAGGCAACCATCAGAGTATTTAACTCCAATGACGGCCCCATGGCCTTTTGCGCAGTGGGGACTAGACATCCTGGGTCCTTTTCCACTAGGTGTAAGGCAAATGAAGTTCCTCGTCGTTGGAATTGATTATTTTACCAAGTGGGTAGAAGCAGAACCCTTAGCTAACATCACACAACAGAACGTCAAAAACTTCGTATGGAAGAACATTGTGTGCAGGTTTGGGGTACCCAGGGTGCTGATATCTGACAACGGACGACAGTTTGACAATGCTTTGTACAAAGATTTTTGCCTACACTTTGGGATTCAAAATCATTATTCCTCGCCAGCCCACCCACAAGCTAATGGACAGGCTGAAGTTGCAAACCGATCCTTGCTAAAGATAATCAAGACTCGGCTTGAGGGGGCAAAGGGAGTGTGGCCAGATGAGCTACCAGGTGTTCTTTGGGCATATAGGACCACAGCGAGAACCCCCACAGGAGAGACTCCTTTTAAACTAGCCTATGGAACTGAAGCAGTCATACCTGCAGAAGTGCACATGGCCAGTTACAGGGTGGCAACCTATCAGGATGAAGCTAATGAGGAGCAACTCCGTGTGAACCTCGATTTAATAGACGAGGTAAGAACGGACGCTGAACAAAGAATGGCGAGGTATAAGAACCTGATGGCAAGGCAATATGACGCAATGGTGAAACCGAGGCGATTCAGCATAGGGGACCTCGTCCTGAAGAGGGTTTCCTTAGCAACCAAGAACCCAGCTCATGGGAAGCTGGGACCTAACTGGGAAGGCCCCTACAGAGTTATAAACTTCAAAAGGCAGGGATCCTATTACTTGGAAGCCCTTGATGGGAGGAAGCTGGAGCATCCTTGGAATGTGGAGCACTTGAGGAGGTACTATCAGTAAATTGCCAGCCTAAGGGAGCATGACTCTGGACGAACCCAGGGATTACATAAAAACTTGTTTATTTATATGTTTTCAGTGTGGTTTGTTATGTTAAACATATGGACGAAATTATGGTTTGGTTTGTATTTGTTCTAATAAAGGCATTAGCCTCTAAAGTGCATGCCTCGTCTATCAACAATATCTATGTTATGAACTATGTTTGTGGAATGTACATAATGTTGTGTAAATTTATGTTTTCCATCAATTCTTGTTCATATTGACTCTTGAAAAAAAAGCTTAAAAGCTCAAGACGAGAAAATTCTCTGGACGCGGAGATGTAATCTCAAGCTTTCCTAGAAAGCGAAATCAAGGCACACTCGTCCAAATCAAAGGACGGAGTAAAACTAATGCCCAATCGAGTTGCAAAGTCCAAGGCGTTCTCGTCCATAGGGTGGGCAAGGTAAAACTTTATACCTAATCAAGCCATGGACGAAGAAATGCTTGGCTGTATTTCAATCTTTTTAAGGCCTTTATTAAAACGATCCAGTCCATGGACGAGAAAAATGTAAGGCCTTCACTTCATAAACATGAAGATCAGCCAAGTCCACGGACGAGTAATGCTCACCTTTATCAGTTCTCAACAAAAAGCCCATGGACGAGTAATGGTAATTTCTATCATCTCACAAGTCCATGGACAAGGAATGTTGATTATTACCTTTTTATATGGACGAAGTTGAGTTAAAAAATAATAATGATAATATATATATGAAACTCGTCCGTACACATACAAAAGAAAAACGACATTCATTAAGAAAAGGGTGGATCTCATACGTCCAAAAAACCCTTGGTAAATAAACTGATGATTGTTTAAAACCTCGTCCAAAAACCTTGGACGAAGTAAATGTATTGAAGTTACATAAAAAGGTCTCAAAACGGACCAAATAAAAAAAATATTAAGTAGAGGGAGCGACGTTGGAGGCGTCCTGAGGAGGCAAAGTTGTAGCATCGTCTTCAACATTGACGTCGTCGGAGCCAGTCTGAAGGAGAGAACTAGTGGCAGCAGCACTCAGATTAAGTAAAATGGGGCTGAAGTCTACGCTAGGGAACTTTTCCATAGCCTCCATTCTGAAATCTTCAAACCCTGCTGCATAATTAGTGTCCAACACATCAGTATATTGTTTGGACACCTTAAATTCAGCCACTGCGTCTTCCTTCGCTTTGGAAAGGAGAGTGCCATATTCATCATTCTTTTTCTTGAGCTCCTCAAGACGAGCGTCCTTCTCCGCAGCACTGGCTTTTGACTCCTCAACCAAAGTCCTCAACTCCTTCACCTCCTCCGTAGTTTTGGCAGCCACTTCAGCCCATTGTTTCGCCTCCTTCTTCAAATCCTCGATCCTCGTCTCTAATAGGATCCTCGTCTTGTCCAACCCTGTGGCCTGCCTAGACGCCGCTATGAACTTTGACATGCCCTACAAAAGAAAGGGGGAAAAACACAACCACAAATCAAAGTTAAAAAGAGATACGAAGAAGGAAAGTTAGAATTTTGGTCAAGACGAGATATGAGTGTTACCTTGAAAAGGTCGTGAACACCAGAGTGTTCAAATTCCTTAAGGGACATATCATAGCAGACATGTATATCCTCGTCGGTCACAGCCTTCTTGAAACGTTCCCAAGCCAGGTCCTCGTTTTCAATAATATTCGAAGCCGTTTTAGAAGGCTGAGACGGAGTGGACTTGGACGGAGTGGTTTGGGATGGAGTGCTCTCAGTTGGAATGGACGAGTCCACGTCGAATACAGGTACAGGCTGCTGGGACGAAGGAAGGGTAGGCTTGACCACCTGGGACGAGCTAGATTTGGACTTTTTGCCTCTTCGACTGGGGAGATTTCCTAAGTCCAAGCTCTTTGGCAATGTCTTCCTTTTTTCCCCTGTCACAGGACGAGCTTGTGTTTCAATCTCAAGACGGTCCCCCTCAGCAGACACCTCTTTTCCCTTGTTCCCTTTCAATGTCGCCATTCCTAAAAAAAAAAAGAGAAGAAAGGAAGGGTGAAAATACTTGAGTTGAAACGAAGTAAATGTACAAAGACACATAGAACTTGGGACTTACTTCTTCTTACTGTGACCTCGTGTGCAATTGCTTCGTCAGATGGGTTAGGGCCCAAACTCCACTTGGCAAGTCGTCTGAGCGAGACCAGAGAATGGAAGTCCCTGTCCGCGTGTAGACGAGCCCTGTGGACGCGGTCACGGTGGAGTTTGCTCAAGGACGGTCGTTTAACAGCTGAAATGGAACAAGTAAAAATTTTCTTAATTAATTAGTTATTAATAAAAAAAAAAAAAAGAGGAGAAGGGAAAATCAGAAGAAAAAGGGGAGCAACTTACCCTCAGGACGAAGGTTTCCTAGGTCCCCGGTATAACGACCAAACGTGTCCCGGCCAACGTCTACAGGATTTCCAGCCCAGAAGCCGGAGACGAAGAAGAATTCCGTCTTCCATCTTCTGTCAGACGAGGCCAGGGACTTGATCAATCTACAATCTCTACCCCTGGCTGTGAATTGATGAAAGCCAGGGGATTGGTGTATCTCTGAAGGTTTGTAACAGTAGAGGAACTCGTCCACAGTGAGAGGACGGTTCTTTCCAAATACTTCACCCCACAAAATTTGCATTGAGATGATTAATCTCCATGCATTTGGGTTGAATTGGCATATCCCTAAACCTAACTTAATTAACAACTCTCTAGTAAAGGCGTTTAAAGGAAATCTTAAACCCCCTAAAAGATAAGCCTCATAGACGCCTATCCCAAAGTGGGGGTTGCAACACCATTCCCCCCGGACGGGCAACCTAGGGCTAAACTCGTCTGGAATTTGGTACCATTCCTTAAGATTTTTCAATCTTTGCTCGTCCGTCCTAGAAGGAATATCTATGGCACAACTATAAACAGTTATCTCCTCGTCCAAAGGACCAGAAGGAGGGGCAGTGGACGAGGTACCAGCTTGGGACCCTGAGGCCTTCCTAAGCTGCTCCTGTACAACCTCTATAGGAAGCCCAGGAACGCCAGAAACATACCCCTCGTCCGTGGTGTTCCCTCCGCTACTGTCACTACTACTAGAACTGTTGTAGCTACTCTCATCATTGTACTCGTCTATGGCCTCATCTACACTATCGCTAGACGAGGAAATGACAACCTCAGCCATCTTGACAAAAAAAAAACTAAGGACGAGAATTAGAGAAGTACCTGGGTCTAGGACGAAGGGAAGCTATGGACGCGAGAAGCTTCTAGACGAAGATCTAGGACGAAGAAGGACAAGGAGGAAAATTGCAGGAATGTGAAGGGTATCGGAGGAATTCCCCTATTTATAGGCAATTAACCTGGGCATTTGAATCGACGCCACCAATACGAGGCTGACACGTGGCACCTGCCTCGAAAAACTGAATCGACGAGACTTGTCGCCAATGAGAGACCGACACGTGGCATCTTTGATCTTTAGGAAAGCTCGTCCATCCAGAGGAGTAAATTATTATATTTCCTTGGACGACACATGGACAAGGGGGCAACTGATGGTGCAAGAAAAATATCAAGTCAAATCAGTCGTCCATAGCGCCGTCCATAGCATGTACAAAACGGGGAACGAGTGGTTAGTACACTCGTCCGTGATCGTTCACTTTCGTCCTCCATTCGCTCGTCCATACGAGGACGAGCAAGCAGTGAACCTCGTCCGTCATTGAAGAGGGACGAGGCAGGTTCACCAAGAGTGAGCACACTTCCAACCAAGAATCATGATTGAAGAGTCACACTGTTTGAATCTCAACGCAGGTCCCGAAGAGGTGACTCCTATGACAGTTATGGAAGTTACCCTCTGAACCCTCCAAACTCTACGACGATTGGAAAGAATAACTGATTTCTGATCACTATATAAAGACCCTTGTACGCAGAGGTAAGGGGACCTTTTTCTCTCTTTTAGAATTCCAGATAAAAAAAATATTTGAAGTCTTTGAAGTCTTTCTTTCTACTTCAAATCACTGACTTTACCATCGGAGGACCCTAGACCGGCCTCCACCGGTCTTTCTCTGACTGAATTTGTTGTTTCCAGGACTTGGCCTTCAAGATCAGCAGCATCCGAAGACTTTTCAGCCCACTGATCCTTTAGAACTTATCAGTTGGCGCCGTCTGTGGGAAAGAAATTGTTTGTCACGTTTAAACTTCATTTGTTGAGTTCGTGATTTCTTTCTCAGACAAAGGGCTGAAATGGTTCGGACCAGATCAAGGGTCACCAGTCCAGGCCCCCAAGAGAGTAGAGACGCTTCCAGCAACCCCCGTCGTGCCCAACAATCTGCACCAGCCATGCAACCCCCTCCTGGTCAGCATGTGCAAGCAATGGCTGCCGCTATGGCAGAGTTGACTCGCCAGAACCAAGAATTGAGAAGGGAGATTTCCCTTAAAAGCCAACGGCATGAGGCCTATGGAGAGGACCCTGGGCAGAGTCAAGGGGATGGAAGACACGCAGAACTGGAGAGCCAATCAAGGGGTACCATTCCAAGAAGGGTACCACACTTGGAAAAGGAAGTAGATCAGATGAGGAAAATTATGGATGAGATGAGGGAGAACATGAGGAGGACTAACCCCGTGGAAGACCTAGTTCACCGAACAGACTCTCCCTTCACAGCCTCTATCAATGGCCATCCCTTGCCTCCGAAATTCAGGATGCCTTCCTTGGACTCCTATGATGGAACACGAGACCCTTTTGACCACATCGCCACTTTCAAGACTACCATGCACCTTCAAGGAGTTCCTGATGAGATAATGTGTAGAGCCTTCCCCACCACCCTCAAGGGACCCGCACGAGTGTGGTTTAGCAAAATACCCCCCAATACCGTGACGTCCTTTGAGGAGTTAAGCAAGCTGTTCGTCAACAATTTTATTGGAGGGCAAAGGCATAAACGCTCTTCGTCTAGCTTGCTAGCCATAGAGCAAGGAGAAAACGAGAGTTTGCGGTCCTTCATCACGCGGTTCAACAGGGACGCCTTGGCGGTGGACGAGGTGGACGATAAGCTCCTTCTGGCGGCATTCCACAATGGGGTTCATTCTGACCTGTTTATTCACAAGTTATACGAACAGGCGCCTCAGACCATGGCTGAACTCGTTCATTCAGCCCAGAACTTTATGAACGCGGAAGATGCTATTATAGCCAAGAAGAGGAAGAGAGTTGAAAGAGCGGAAGCCAACCCATTGCGCCAGCCGGAACAAGGTCCTCGTCCCAAGAAGGGGCGAACAGAAGATAAGAAAGACCGAGAGAAGAAGGCAGGTCCTTCAGCGCGGAATCAACAGTACACCCCTTTGAATGTGCCACTCGAGCAAGTCCTTATGCAAATCAAGGACGAGCCTTCCTTGAAGTGGCCGGAGAAGCTGAAGGGAGATCCCAACAAGCGCAATAGGAACAAGTATTGTCGTTTCCACAGAGACCATGGCCATGATACGGACGAGTGTTTCGATTTGAAGCAGCAGATAGAGAATCTTATTAGGCAAGGCAAGCTGAGAAATTTCCTTGGACGAGACCATAAGGACGAGAAACTGAAGGGGAAGGTAGAGGAATCATCGCGACCGCCGCTCGGAGAAATAAGAGTCATCATGGGGGGAAGTATAACCGGACAGTCGTCCAAGACAAAGAAGGCATACCTGAAGGAAGTGCAGAACGTCCAACTTTCTGGACGGTCACCGAGAGCTAAGCCCATGGACGAGCAGGCGATGACCTTCACGGACGAGGAAGCTGAGAGAATCCACCACCCTCACGATGACGCTATTGTTATCACTTTGCTTATTGCTGATTACACAACCAGAAGAGTGCTGGTAGACAATGGAAGTTCAGCAGACATTCTGTATTATCCAGCCTTTCAGCAGATGAGGGTTGGACGAGATCAGCTACGTCCAGTGCACTCGCCTTTAGTAGGTTTTGGAGGAACGAAGGTACAGCCTGTAGGAACTGTCACGTTGCCAGTGGTGGTGGGAGCATACCCACAACAGTTGACTACCGATGTGAATTTCATAGTAGTAGATTGCTCGTCCTCTTACAATGCCATAGTTGGAAGGCCGACCCTAAACAGGTGGAAGGCAGTTACATCTACATACCATCTGTCATTGAAGTTCCCGACGGAGCATGGGGTAGGGCAAGTACAGGGAGACCAACTAGCAGCAAGAGAGTGTTATCTGGCCATGTTGGCTACAGACGAGCAATTTCAAGCAATGAATATAGAAGAAGGGAGAATTGTGGCAGAGCCCATAGAAGCATTGGAAGATATTTCCTTAGATGAAAATAACCCTGAGAGGTGTACTAGGGTTGGAGCAGATTTGGATGCGAAAATTAAGAAGGACCTCACTTGTTTTTTAATAAGAAACAGGGATGTGTTTGCTTGGGGTCACGAAGACATGCCGGGTATAGATCCTAGCGTCATTACCCACCGTCTGAGTGTTTGCCCTTCCTCCAAACCAGTGCGACAAAAGAAGAGGGTGTTCGCCCCTGAGAGGGATAATGCTGTTAAGGAGGAAGTTCAGAAGTTAATTGTGGCGAAGTTTATTCGAGAGGTATACTATCCCGACTGGTTAGCCAATGTTGTCATGGTCAAGAAGGCAAACGGCAAGTGGAGAATGTGTGTTGATTTCACAGACTTAAACAAAGCTTGCCCCAAGGATAGTTACCCGTTGCCGCGTATTGATCAGTTGGTAGATTCTACTGCCGGCCACAAGTTGCTCAGTTTCCTGGATGCTTTCTCTGGTTATAATCAGATTAGGATGGATGAAGCAGACCAAGAGAAGACGTCCTTCATCACCAGCCAAGGACTATTTTGTTATGAAGTGATGCCTTTCGGTCTGAAAAATGCAGGAGCAACATACCAACGACTGGTCAATCACATGTTTCGTCCACAGATCGGGCGGAATATGGAAGTCTATATAGACGATATGTTGGTGAAAACCCAAGACGAGGAGAGGCATTTGGACGACCTGCAGGAAACATTCGACACACTGCGGCAGTATCACATGAAGTTGAACCCTAACAAATGTGTTTTTGGAGTGTCATCAGGGAAATTTTTAGGATTTATGGTCTCCTACAGAGGAATCGAAGCAAACCCTGATAAAATTCGGGCAATATTGGATATGAAGCCTCCGAGCAATGTTAAAGAAGTCCAGTCCCTCACCGGACGAGTTGCCGCCCTCAACAGGTTTGTTTCCAAAGCTACTGACAAATGTTTGCCATTTTTTAAGGTTCTTAAAAAAGCATTTGAATGGACCGACGAATGTCAAAAAGCTTTTGAAGACTTGAAGATATATCTCACCAAAGCCCCGTTATTAAGCCCGTCCGTGCAAGGAGAAGAGTTGTACTTATATTTGGCAGTCACCCCACACGCAGTAAGTTCGGCTCTAGTGAGGGAAGAGGGCAAGGTACAAAGACCTGTGTATTACACAAGCAAAGCATTGAGGGGAGCAGAGGGACGATACCCGTTAATGGAGAAATTGGCTTTTGCATTGATAACAGCCTCCAGAAAACTCAGGCATTATTTTCAGGCTCACGTCATTAACGTCATGACAGATCACCCACTCAAGAAGGCAATGAACAAATTAGAGGCTGCAGGACGTTTGATTCAATAGGCCGTAGAGCTCAGTGAGTTTGATATAAAGTACCAACCAAGACACGCCATAAAAGCTCAAGCTCTGGCAGATTTCATTGCTGAGTTTACGTTAAGCTGTGATGATGACGGTGAAGATGAAAAGAGCAAGAAATGGGTCGTCCATGTGGATGGCTCATCTACACTGTACGCAGGAGGAATAGGCGTGGTTTTACAATCTCCAGAGGGGGACAAACTAAGACACAGAGTTCGTTTGCAGTATCAGACAACTAATAACGAAGTTGAGTACGAAGCTCTTCTAAAAGGCCTGGAATTGGCCAAGTCTGTAGAAGCGAAGTCACTCCTCGTCTTGGGAGATTCCCAATTAATTATGGGCCAAGTGAATGGGATGTATGAGGCTAAGGAGGAACGAATGAGGAAGTACCTTAACAGGGTAATGCACCTTATAAAAAAGTTTGAGGACGCCAACTTTGTTCAAATCCCAAGGGAGGAGAACATGGAAGCTGATGCCTTAGCAAAAGAAGCTTCAGCGAGTGAAGCCGTGGGTAAGTTCGATGAGATTCAATACATACCGAGTATAGACATCCCAGAAGTACAGCAGGTGGAAAGTAGAGGAAATTGGATGGCCCCAATCGTGTCATACTTAAGAGACGGACGACTTCCAGGAGAAAAAGATGAAGCAAGGAAGTTGAGGGTAAGAGCAGCCAGGTACGTTCTTATGGACGAGATTCTCTACAAACGAGGTTTTTCCCAGCCATATCTCAGGTGTTTGGCTCCAGACGAAGCAAACTACATATTGAGAGAAATTCATGAAGGAGCCTGTGGAAATCACTCAGGAGCCAGGTCGCTCATCCACAAAGTCGTCCGTGCAGGATATTATTGGCCAAACATGCAAGCTGATGCTAAGGCCTACGTCAAGGCCTGCGATCAATGTCAAAGGTTTAGCAACGTCCCCAGGCAACCATCAGAGTATTTAACTCCAATGACGGCCCCATGGCCTTTTGCGCAGTGGGGACTAGACATCCTGGGTCCTTTTCCACTAGGTGTAAGGCAAATGAAGTTCCTCGTCGTTGGAATTGATTATTTTACCAAGTGGGTAGAAGCAGAACCCTTAGCTAACATCACACAACAGAACGTCAAAAACTTCGTATGGAAGAACATTGTGTGCAGGTTTGGGGTACCCAGGGTGCTGATATCTGACAACGGACGACAGTTTGACAATGCTTTGTACAAAGATTTTTGCCTACACTTTGGGATTCAAAATCATTATTCCTCGCCAGCCCACCCACAAGCTAATGGACAGGCTGAAGTTGCAAACCGATCCTTGCTAAAGATAATCAAGACTCGGCTTGAGGGGGCAAAGGGAGTGTGGCCAGATGAGCTACCAGGTGTTCTTTGGGCATATAGGACCACAGCGAGAACCCCCACAGGAGAGACTCCTTTTAAACTAGCCTATGGAACTGAAGCAGTCATACCTGCAGAAGTGCACATGGCCAGTTACAGGGTGGCAACCTATCAGGATGAAGCTAATGAGGAGCAACTCCGTGTGAACCTCGATTTAATAGACGAGGTAAGAACGGACGCTGAACAAAGAATGGCGAGGTATAAGAACCTGATGGCAAGGCAATATGACGCAATGGTGAAACCGAGGCGATTCAGCATAGGGGACCTCGTCCTGAAGAGGGTTTCCTTAGCAACCAAGAACCCAGCTCATGGGAAGCTGGGACCTAACTGGGAAGGCCCCTACAGAGTTATAAACTTCAAAAGGCAGGGATCCTATTACTTGGAAGCCCTTGATGGGAGGAAGCTGGAGCATCCTTGGAATGTGGAGCACTTGAGGAGGTACTATCAGTAAATTGCCAGCCTAAGGGAGCATGACTCTGGACGAACCCAGGGATTACATAAAAACTTGTTTATTTATATGTTTTCAGTGTGGTTTGTTATGTTAAACATATGGACGAAATTATGGTTTGGTTTGTATTTGTTCTAATAAAGGCATTAGCCTCTAAAGTGCATGCCTCGTCTATCAACAATATCTATGTTATGAACTATGTTTGTGGAATGTACATAATGTTGTGTAAATTTATGTTTTCCATCAATTCTTGTTCATATTGACTCTTGAAAAAAAAGCTTAAAAGCTCAAGACGAGAAAATTCTCTGGACGCGGAGATGTAATCTCAAGCTTTCCTAGAAAGCGAAATCAAGGCACACTCGTCCAAATCAAAGGACGGAGTAAAACTAATGCCCAATCGAGTTGCAAAGTCCAAGGCGTTCTCGTCCATAGGGTGGGCAAGGTAAAACTTTATACCTAATCAAGCCATGGACGAAGAAATGCTTGGCTGTATTTCAATCTTTTTAAGGCCTTTATTAAAACGATCCAGTCCATGGACGAGAAAAATGTAAGGCCTTCACTTCATAAACATGAAGATCAGCCAAGTCCACGGACGAGTAATGCTCACCTTTATCAGTTCTCAACAAAAAGCCCATGGACGAGTAATGGTAACTTCTATCATCTCACAAATCCATGGACAAGGAATGTTGATTATTACCTTTTTATATGGACGAAGTTGAGTTAAAAAATAATAATGATAATATATATATAAAACTCGTCCGTACACATACAAAAGAAAAACGACATTCATTAAGAAAAGGGTGGATCTCATACGTCCAAAAAACCCTTGGTAAATAAACTGATGATTGTTTAAAACCTCGTCCAAAAACCTTGGACGAAGTAAATGTATTGAAGTTACATAAAAAGGTCTCAAAACGGACCAAATAAAAAAAAAATATTAAGTAGAGGGAGCGACGTTGGAGGCGTCCTGAGGAGGCAAAGTTGTAGCATCGTCTTCAACATTGACGTCGTCGGAGCCAGTCTGAAGGAGAGAACTAGTGGCAGCAGCACTCAGATTAAGTAAAATGGGGCTGAAGTCTACGCTAGGGAACTTTTCCATAGCCTCCATTCTGAAATCTTCAAACCCTGCTGCATAATTAGTGTCCAACACATCAGTATATTGTTTGGACGCCTTAAATTCAGCCACTGCGTCTTCCTTCGCTTTGGAAAGGAGAGTGCCATATTCATCATTCTTTTTCTTGAGCTCCTCAAGACGAGCGTCCTTCTCCGCAGCACTGGCTTTTGACTCCTCAACCAAAGTCCTCAACTCCCTCACCTCCTCCGTAGTTTTGGCAGCCACTTCAGCCCATTGTTTCGCCTCCTTCTTCAAATCCTCGATCCTCGTCTCTAATAGGATCCTCGTCTTGTCCAACCCTGTGGCCTGCCTAGACGCCGCTATGAACTTTGACATGCCCTACAAAAGAAAGGGGGAAAAAACACAACCACAAATCAAAGTTAAAAAGAGATACAAAGAAGGAAAGTTAGAATTTTGGTCAAGACGAGATATGAGTGTTACCTTGAAAAGGTCGTGAACACCAGAGTGTTCAAATTCCTTAAGGGACATATCATAGCAGACATGTATATCCTCGTCGGTCACAGCCTTCTTGAAACGTTCCCAAGCCAGGTCCTCGTTTTCAATAATATTCGAAGCCGTTTTAGAAGGCTGAGACGGAGTGGACTTGGACGGAGTGGTTTGGGATGGAGTGCTCTCAGTTGGAATGGACGAATCCACGTCGAATACAGGTACAGGCTGCTGGGACGAAGGAAGGGTAGGCTTGACCACCTGGGACGAGCTAGATTTGGACTTTTTGCCTCTTCGACTGGGGAGATTTCCTAAGTCCAAGCTCTTTGGCAATGTCTTCCTTTTTTCCCCTGTCACAGGACGAGCTTGTGTTTCAATCTCAAGACGGTCCCCCTCAGCAGACACCTCTTTTCCCTTGTTCCCTTTCAATGTCGCCATTCCTAAAAAAAAAAGAGAAGAAAGGAAGGGTGAAAATACTTGAGTTGAAACGAAGTAAATGTACAAAGACACATAGAACTTGGGACTTACTTCTTCTTACTGTGACCTCGTGTGCAATTGCTTCGTCAGATGGGTTAGGGCCCAAACTCCACTTGGCAAGTCGTCTGAGCGAGACCAGAGAATGGAAGTCCCTATCCGCGTGTAGACGAGCCCTGTGGACGCGGTCACGGTGGAGTTTGCTCAAGGACGGTCGTTTAACAGCTGAAATGGAACAAGTAAAAATTTTCTTAATTAATTAGTTATTAATAAATAAAAAAAAAGAGGAGAAGGGAAAATCAGAAGAAAAAGGGGAGTAACTTACCCTCAGGACGAAGGTTTCCTAGGTCCCCGGTATAACGACCAAACGTGTCCCGGCCAACGTCTACAGGATTTCCAGCCCAGAAGCCGGAGACGAAGAAGAATTCCGTCTTCCATCTTCTGTCAGACGAGGCCAGGGACTTGATCAATCTACAATCTCTACCCCTGGCTGTGAATTGATGAAAGCCAGGGGATTGGTGTATCTCTGAAGGTTTGTAACAGTAGAGGAACTCGTCCACAGTGAGAGGACGGTTCTTTCCAAATACTTCACCCCACAAAATTTGCATTGAGATGATTAATCTCCATGCATTTGGGTTGAATTGGCATATCCCTAAACCTAACTTAATTAACAACTCTCTAGTAAAGGCGTTTAAAGGAAATCTTAAACCCCCTAAAAGATAAGCCTCATAGACGCCTATCCCAAAGTGGGGGTTGCAACACCATTCCCCCCGGACGGGCAACCTAGGGCTAAACTCGTCTGGAATTTGGTACCACTCCTTAAGATTTTTCAATCTTTGCTCGTCCGTCCTAGAATGAATATCTATGGCACAACTATAAACAGTTATCTCCTCGTCCAAAGGGCCAGAAGGAGGGGCAGTGGACGAGGTACCAGCTTGGGACCCTGAGGCCTTCCTAAGCTGCTCCTGTACAACCTCTATAGGAAGCCCAGGAACGCCAGAAACATACCCCTCGTCCGTGGTGTTCCCTCCGCTACTGTCACTACTACTACTAGAACTGTTGTAGCTACTCTCATCATTGTACTCGTCTATGGCCTCATCTACACTATCGCTAGACGAGGAAATGACAACCTCAGCCATCTTGACAAAAAAAAAAACTAACTAAAAACTAAGGACGAGAATTAGAGAAGTACCTGGGTCTAGGACGAAGGGAAGCTATGGACGCGAGAAGCTTCTAGACGAAGATCTAGGACGAGGAAGGACAAGGAGGAAAATTGCAGGAATGTGAAGGGTATCGGAGGAATTCCCCTATTTATAGGCAATTAACCTGGGCATTTGAATCGACGCCACCAATACGAGGCTGACACGTGGCACCTGCCTCGAAAAACTGAATAGACGAGACTTGTCGCCAATGATAGACCGACACGTGGCATCTTTGATCTTTAGGAAAGCTCGTCCATCCAGAGGAGTAAATTATTATATTTCCTTGGACGACACATGGACAAGGGGGCAACTGATGGTGCAAGAAAAATACCAAGTCAAATCAGTCGTCCATAGCGCCGTCCATAGCATGTACAAAACGGGGAACGAGTGGTTAGTACACTCGTCCGTGATCGTTCACTTTCGTCCTCCATTCGCTCGTCCATAGGAGGACGAGCAAGCAGTGAACCTCGTCCGTCATTGAAGAGGGACGAGGCAGGTTCACCAAGAGTGAGCACACTTCCAACCAAGAATCATGATTGAAGAGTCACACTGTTTGAATCTCAACGCAGGTCCCGAAGAGGTGACTCCTATGACAGTTATGGAAGTTACCCTCTGAACCCTCCAAACTCTACGACGATTGGAAAGAATAACTGATTTCTGATCACTATATAAAGACCCTTCTACGCAGAGGTAAGGGGACTTTTCTCTCTTTTAGAATTCCAGATAAAAAAATATTTGAAGTCTTTGAAGTCTTTCTTTCTACTTCAAATCACTGACTTTACCATCGGAGGACCCTAGACCGGCCTCCACCGGTTTTTCTCTGATTGAATTTGGTGTTTCCAGGACTTGACCTTCAAGATCAGCAGCATCCGAAGACTTTTCAGCCCACTGATCCTTTAGAACTTATCACCTTTCCCTCTTCACTTAGATTGCCAAAGTAAAATCTGAACACTTGCAAGCAAGGAGGTGTATTGAAGCTTGGTTTTTCCTTTCCTGTAAATTTTCTCACCAACCAAACAAGAGTAAATCCCTAATTTTATCAACCTGTGTTCACCACACCAAAAAAAAAAAAAAAAAAAATGATTGCTAGCAGAGAGAGAATTGCAAGCAAGCAAGTCTCAGGTCTTGGCGTCAAAGCACACAAATGTTCAGATTTCAAAGTCGCCAACACAAGCACCTGCTCCTAAAGCTTCAGCGCCATCGCCTACAGTTAGAAAGACTCCAGTGCCTGTTCCGTCTCTGGCAGTGGTGAACTCTCCACCATCTCTTCCTCCAGCTTCTTCTAAAGCTCCAGTGAGTCCTCCATCTTTGATTAGTACACCTGCCAAAGCTCCTGGATTGGCTCAGAGTGGCACCATTTTGGACAGAGTTGGGTTCGCTGCCGGATCTGGGTTCGTTGCCGGATCTGCTGGATCTAGGTTCGCTGCAATTTTGGATCTGGGTTTGCTGCCGGATCTACTGGGTTTGCTGCCGGATCTGTTCGATGCTGTTTTGGATCTGGGTTCGCTGCTGGATCTGCTAGATTTGGGTTCTATGTTTTTTTGGGTTTAGGTATTTTATTGTATTTATTCATTATTCATTCATTCACAGCATGTGATGTTTTATCATGGTATTGACTATACCCATTAATATAATTCAGCAAAAAAAAAAAAAAAAAAACCTATTAATATAATTTCTTCTTTATTCTTTTAGTTCTGCAATTGGTGTTAAATATTGTGAAATTTTTATTTTTGAAAGTCTAAGGAAACAAACTTTATGGGTTTGAATTGCGATTACACGGAAATCAATTGGTGCTTGAGTTCAATAAAATATAACACACAAAAGGATCAAGTTGCTTTAGCAAGTGTTCAGATTTCACTTTGGCAATCTAAGTGAAGAGAGAAAGGGATTATGGGTTTGGGGATTTTTAAGGGTTCTAAGGTAGAGAGAGCAGAGAGAGAGAGAGAGAGAGCTAGGTTCCTTTTTTTTTAGGGTTCTAATTGGGTTCTAATTTTGGCTTATATAGTAAAGGGGATTTTCTAACGAAAATGGCAGAGGTGGGTAACGGGGGTCTAACGGAGGCCACCTCAGGTGGGTTAAGTGACAAATTTCAAACCACGGGTGGGCATTGTTAAAACGGGCCAAACCACAGGTGGGTTAACTGTAATTTCCCCAAATTTAAATTAAACTATGAAATTGAACCATTTCAAATAGAGAAGATCATTTTCTTCTTAATAGGAAATTGGACTGAGATGGAAACCCCTAATTGCCCCTATCTTGCTCGTTACCATCCTTATTTTAAGGAAAAAAAGTGGAGGGGAAAAATAAACATGAAGAATGGAATTAGGTGAGGAAAGAAAACATAAATCAATTTTTCATATTTCCTTTTCCGAGGGGAAAAATAAACATGAAGTACGGTATTAGGTGAGGAAAAGAAAACACAAATCAAAATTTCATTTTCCCTTTTTCCTTTTTGTCCACACATTGAGAATTCTTGATCACACCTTCGAGGTAAGTAATTCTTAGGTACCCTCGAACTACAGAAAATTGTGTTCTCTCCTCTCACATTTATAGTGGAGTTTGTTCATTAAATTCATGGTAGGGTCTACCATGAATGTAAGAAGAAAGAGTATCATTTCACCTCTGAAACTACCTAAAAATTTTCTACTTTAAGCCTTTGAGGTGAATGTGGAAGAAGGACGTCCCTGTCAGACAACTGGTGGACAGTGGGTCAGGCATAAGAAGATGGGAACAGCCATTGTTGTCGTAAATTTCCATTCAAATTGAGAGATGGCTAACCTGAAGTGGCGGGTATAATATTGCCACTGCAGTAGTGGGGAAGCAACTAAATTATTAGGTCGATTTTTTTTTTTTTTTTTGCTAAAGTATGATGGTTTTTTTAAATGCACAGAAAATGACATCAACAAATTGGACATCCTTTTTCCTATTAATTAAAAAGTAGTGACCCAATGAGCATTAATTGATTGTTTTAGCATTGAAATAATGAAATGTAAAAGTAGTGTAGAGACGATTCTCGAAAAAAAAAAAAAAAAGTAGTGTAGAGTGAGGCAGATTGATGGACCGTGTGGTCCGTGTCTACCATTAAGGCACTAAAAATAGCCCCATAGAGCAAATCAAACCACCTCCACCTACTTTACTTACGTGTATATTCAAAATTATACTTGAGCTCTTTTTCATAACCACAAAATTATATTTGACATCTTTGTGAAGGCTTTTTTTTTTTTTTTTTTTTTAAAAAAAAAAAAAATTTAGAAAAGGGGTTCAAATTCTAGATGTTTTCATTAAAACATTAGAAAGTGTCAACCACTTAAAGTTATATTATAAGACTCTTAAGGTAAAGCTTTTTTATTTATAGAATTGAATAGTGTCAAACTCGCATGTTGATGTTGTTGCTAAAGCACATTCTCTTTCTCTAAAATGTGAAAGAATCGAAAAACTAAAAACACATCGGACAAGAACGTTAAACAAGTGATTTGGACAGAATTTCCATCTTAAACAACCAAAAACTTACATTCAAAGAACATGAAAAGTTGGGCATTTTTGCACCTTTGTACATCTCTTTGTCCTGCTGTTTTTTTTTTTTACCTAATCAACTTCTTTAAAATAGACTACACATTTTTTGTCTTTAAAGGAGAATTTGAATCCAAATTCTTTGTTAGTGTGAAGATTGGACCATATCACTAAATTTCAAGATTCTTTAACTAATCCCAAACTTTTTTGAAATGCTTGTTGAGTTCAACAATATAGTTGTGGTTTGGATTCAGCGTTTTGCGTTTTCTCTCTTCTTCTTTTTTTTTTTTTTTTTTTGATGCATGCGTTTTAGAGACAGAGAGCACTATTTACGCATTATTCACGGGACCTACAACCACTTTATTCAGAAAAAAAAAAATTAAAAATAGGTCTCACGACACTATTCACACATTTAAAAATTATTTTGCTACAGTGTTTTCAATTTTCAACAAAATAAATTATATTCAAACGGACCCTATAGTACAACAAAAGTACCCGTGATAATCCTTTTAAGAAAAGTAAACTTAAACTGCATTAATTAACGTGGGATAAGCCAAAGTACAAACCACATATTTTTTTGATGAACTGAAAACCCTTGTACATCTCTTTGTCATGCTGTTTTTTTTTTTTTTTTACCTAATCAACTCCTTTAAAATAGATTACACATTTTTTGTCTTTAAAGGAGAATTTGAATCCAAATTCTTTGTTACTGTGAAAATTGGACCATATTACTAAATTACAATATTCTTTAACTTATCCCAAACTTTTTTGAAATGCTTGTTGAGTTCAACAACAAGGTCGGCTGAACCGTAAAAGCAATAGATGCAGTTGCTTAAGGCCCCAAGTAAAAAAAAGGCCCCCAAATTTTAAACAATAGTGTTATTTATAATTAATAAATAAAATAATATTTTTTTATCAAATGAAAAACAAATAAAAAAGAAAGAAAAATGCTACGCCCACAATATTTTTCACAACACTTTTACAACAAATGCTAAATAATAGGTTGTTACAGCCTATTATTGATGGTAAAAAAAAAAATTATAGTGGTGTTTTCAAAAAAAAAAAAAAAAAAGAAGCAACTTAAAACCTAAGATTTGTTTGTGAAAAATATTGTGAATGTTGCACTTCTAAAAAATAAAACAATAATAAGAGTTGAGTTAACAAACTTTTACTAGTTTTCATCTAGGTCTACCATTAACCCCACTTTTTTACTTACCACTATCAATTTGCCACATCAACAAGTGTGAAAAGTTTTGTCAAATTTTTTGTGTCTATAAAATTTCTAAAAAAAAAAACTATACGTTGTTTATGTTAATTAGTAATAATTTTGCATTTAAAACAATATAATCAATTTTTACCTTAGGCCCCTAAATGCATAAAGCCACCCCTGTTCAACAATATAGTACAACAAAAGTACCCGTGATAATCCTTTTACTAAAAGTAAACTTAAACTGCATTAATTAACGTGGGATAGGCCAAAGTGCAAACCACTTTTTTTTTTAATGAACTGGAAATCTTTTATGAACAAACGAAAGCAAAAAATCTTTACTAAGAATAAAGTACAACCACATACAAATTAGACGCGTCAACTTTAATACTTTTTCATCGGTCCATGGTGGATCAAATTCAACGATTCAATGCAGAAAATAACTTCATCCACCCAAAAAATGTCTCTGTCTCACCTGTCACACAACTCACACCCAACCAAAAAACAAAACAGAACTACAAGGTTCTGTTCTGTGACCCAATATCTACCCTCAACATTGCACGAAAAGGCAAAACTTAAATATAATTTTTCAAGTGTAACATATTAGATTTATCAAAGTATTTAATTTTTCAATGGCAATTAAATTCAATTGTGTTTGAATTTTATTTAAAAACTCAATATACTATATCTAAGTTTTAAGCCAACAAAAGTTGCTAGTTATTACCGTAATTTCAATAGCAATGTTATATAGTCGATCAAATTTTACTAATTTTTATTTGTATCAACTACTAACATTATTTATTTATTTATTTGTACTTACGATTAACGGTCTACTACGTCACCTAGCTTGTATCAAATTTATTGCGTCTATAAACTATAAACTTTCTCATGCATTAGAAAGGTAACTATCACGGCACAATTTAAGTGAATAATAATGTGTGGTCCATGACGAGGGCCACCAAAGGAATCGGCTTGTTGAAGTAACTGGACCGCAAGTTATGCCTTTTAGATTGGAAATTTGCAAATTGCAATTTTGTAGTCGTTTTCGCCTTTTCGGTGAGTGGATATTTTTCGACAATTAGCGTAAGCTACCCTACATCCAGTTATCTTCTCCTAAACTTTAAAGATACAGTAAGGTTTGAGCATATTAATTCTGTTTTATGGTGGTTGCTATTTAATATCTTTTAACAATTTTTAATTTTAAAAAAATTAAAATTTTTTTTTCTTCAACTTTAAGGTCAATTAGTAATCTATAAGTATAACATATATAAATTTAAAAACATTTAACTTTGGTTGACCTCATAATATTTTAGTAATTTTATTACAAAATGAGTTTTTAACGCCTTGCAATTTTGCACATCAATAAAAAGTTTAGATAAAAGGCCTTAATATATATATATATATATATATATTGATTTTATTTATTTTATATTTAAAGCTTCAACTCTTCTCCAAAAAAAAAACCCTCAATTAGAAATCTTGCCATATCATATTTTGTTTAAATAGTAGAATAAATAGTTACATATACAAACACAATTATAATATAAAACTATTAATTAATAATTTTTATATTTATATATTTATTAAAATTCCATTTAAATATACAATCACAGTAAGTATCTATTAATAACAACCATAATTATAAAATTCATATTTTATATACATACAAATCAAATAAATGTGTATTAATAATGTGGGGCCCGTGGGCCTGGTGACCTCGACCCACTTTACATTTGGCCCAAGGCCCATGCCGAGGAAGAAGGATCGTCCGGGGATGGTGTATGAAGGCCTAGGCTTTTTAGATCTCCGCCGAGGATATCCTTGTCCTCGGCGGACCGAGACTAATTCCAGGTGGGGGAACGGGCCCAGGACAGGTTGTCACCTCCACACTAAATGCGCTCACCTAACCCTCTGGCCGCACTAATGGGGATGTGACCCCTGGACAGGGCAACATTGGTCATTGTGAATCACTTGAGTACTGATAAGGCATCTGATGGGACGGACGGTCAGAGGGAAGGCGAGTGGATGATCAACAGATGGAAGAAAGAGATAGGAGGAAGAGGACTATATAAGAAGAACGAACAAAGGAGAAAAAAGGGGGGGGGGGGAGGAAAAAGAAAAAGGGGATAGATGTCAAGCTCCACGGATCAATGCTGAGGAGCAACCTTAAAAGAAAACTTGAATTCACCATTGGGCTTTGTTCGTCTGTAAGGGCCAAGTTCTTCAATCCACTCTCTAAAAATGTATTGTTTGGGTCCAATCCAAATTGAGTCCCTACAATTGGCGCCATCTGTGGGGAGAATTTATGCACCAGCAGACGCAACGGACCATCGTTCCTAAGTAACTAGCTTGCGGAAGGTTAACGACCAAGCTTTTGCAAAAAAAAAAAAAAAAAAAAAAACCCATTGCAGAAAAGTAGAAGATTCAAAGGAAAAGAAAAGAAACATCGCAGTATTTTATTAAATGAAAAGAAAACGTACAAGATACAAACAGAGGCTCAGACAAGCTTGTTTTAAAGCCAATTCTACAAACAGAGGCCCAGATGGGCCTGTTTTAAAGCTAACTAAGGGGAAGGGGGCTGAGGCCGGCCTGTTTCAAGGCTACCAACAACTCCCACGCCGATGCGGTGGTCCTAGCACGAAGAGAGGAGCAGATGCAAGGGCGCCTGACGGCCCTTCCCCATGATGTTCCCTTGATTCTCTCCCAGCCCCATGGGGGTTGGCCATTGGAGACGGCAACACTCGGGCACCAGACATGACGTAATCTTGTACATCTCCACCGACGTAAGCGCACACCGGAGAAGGGCGTTATGTACTTCAGGGACCTCCCTCTTGGCCGCTATGTACGGCACCATCAGGATGACACTCAAACTTTGCCGCGCCGGAGGTCTGGCGCGGGCCATATCCACAACGGTTCTCGGTCGAGGGAGGAGGACCTTCAACCTGTGTGCCCTCACTCCCATCCAAGGCCGTCCCATTTCTCTGAACTCTTATCACAATTCTAGTAAGGTTATTGAGGGGGCTTCGAAGGTTGATAGGACATGTTTCTTGCTTTGTTCGTGGAGTGTAGAAGGACATTTCCCCCCATATAGCTTTATATGGAGGATGGAGATTGATGGGAACTGATCTACGCAAAATTCGAAAGAAGAATTATCGATGACATTAATCCTAACCAAATTCCAAGGCGGTTATCAGCCGTTTGATCTGTATCAATCCACGAGGATATTAATGAGAGCGCGCCTTGCGTGTCGAAACGTCAAACGCGGAACGCGAACAGTCAGGAGGCGCCTCGTAATTGAAGAGGGCAGAAACTTGAACTGAAGGCGGGGTTACTGCCACGCGTAGGGTGAGAATTCCCAAACCACTCCTGCCCAGGGCACTGAGGAGTCAAGGGTCCGGTCCACAGGATGGAACACTTCCGATGAAGCAGGGCCGAGGCTATCATCACGATAAAAATAATATTCCCAGCGCCGAGGACAAACTCCTTTACCCCATACCTGGGTACTAGACAGAACCAAGGTCTTGTATGGTCCTCGGACTCAAACCTATGGGGAAACTAGCTACTTACAGAATAACAGAAGTGTTAGACAGAACCAAGGTCTTGCATGGTCCTCAGACTCAAACTTATGGGGAAACTAACCATTCAAATATACCTGGGTACTAGACAGAACCAAGGTCTTGCATGGTCCTCGGACCCAAACCTATGGGGAAACTAGCTACTTACAGAAAAACAGAAGTGTTAGACAGAACCAAGATCTTGCATAGTCCTCGGACTCAAACCTATGGGGAAACTAACCACTCAAATATACCTGGGTACTAGATAGAACCAAGGTCTTGCATGGTCCTCGGACCCAAACCTATGGGGAAACTAGCTACTTACAGAAGAACAGAAGTGTTAGACAGAACCAAGGTCTTGCATGGTCCTCGGACCCAAACCTATGGGGAAACTAGCTACTTACAGAAGAACAGAAGTGTTAGACAGAACCAAGGTCTTGCATGGTCCTCGGACCCAAACCTATGGGGAAACTAGCTACTTACAGAAGAACAGAAGTGTTAGACAAAACCAAGGTCTTGCATGGTCCTCGGACTCAAACCTATAGGGAAACTAACCACTCAAATATACCTGAGTACTAGACAGAACCAAGGTCTTGCATGGTCCTCAGACCCAAACCTATGGGGAAACTAGCTACTTACAGAAGAACAGAAGTGTTAGACAGAACCAAGGTCTTGCATGGTCCTCGGACTCAAACCTATGGGGAAACTAACCACTCAAATATACCTGGGTACTAGACAGAACTAAGGTCTTGCATGGTCCTCGGACCCAAACCTATGGGGAAACTAGCTACTTACAGAAGAACAGAAGTGTTAGACAGAACCAAGGTTTTGCATGGTCCTCGGACCCAAACCTATGGGGAAACTAGCTACTTACAGAAGAACAGAAGTGTTAGACATAACCAAGGTCTTGCATGGTCCTCGGACTCAAACCTATGGGGAAACTAACAACTCAAATATACCTAGGTACTAGACAGAACCAAGGTATTGCACGGTCCTCGGACCCAAACCTATGGGGAAACTAGCTACTTACAGAAGAACAGAAGTGTTAGATAGAACCAAGGTCTTGCATGGTCCTCGGACCCAAACCTATGGGGAAACTAGCTACTTACAGAAGAACAAAAGTGTTAGACAGAACCAAGGTCTTGCATGGTCCTCGGACTCAAACCTATGGGGAAACTAACCACTCAAATATACCTGGGTACTAGACAGAACCAAGGTCTTGCATGGTTCTCGGACCCAAACCTATGGGGAAACTAGCTACTTACAGAAGAACAGAAGTGTTAGACAGAACCAAGGTCTTGCATGGTCCTCAGACTCAAACCTATGGGGAAACTAACCACTCAAATATACCTGGGTACTAGACAGAACCAAGGTATTGCATGGTCCTCGGACCCAAACTTATGGGGAAACTAGCTACTTACAGAAGAACAAAAGTGTTAGACAGAACCAAGGTCTTCCATGGTCCTCGGATTCAAACCTATGGGGAAACTAACCACTCAAATATACCTGGGCACTAGACAGAACCAAGGTCTTGCATGGTCCTCAGACCCAAACCTATGGAGAAACTAGCTACTTACAGAAGAACAGAAGTGTTAGACAGAACCAAGGTCTTGCATGGTCCTCGGACTCAAACCTATGGGGAAACTAGATACTTACAGAAGAACAGAAGTGTTAGACAGAACCAGGGCATTGCATGGTCCTCGGACTCAAGCCTATGGGGAAACTAGCCACTTGCTAAAGAACAGAGCATTAGTAAGAACCGAGGTGAGGTACGGTCCTCGAATTCAAGCTTGAGGGGCGTCTGATTGCCTCATGAGGCTAAGTCTAGAGCAGAACCAAGGTATTGAACAAAACATTAAAGTATAACAAGTAAAAAGAAGCATCAATCAAAAAACTAAAAGCAAGCTATTGAATATATATATTTCAAATAGAAAGTGTGTAGTTTCGTTACAATGTCGCCGAAGCAAAAAGCAAAATGAAATAAAATAGAAAACAAATAAGAGTGTCCTATGCCATCAAAGCGGGTTGGTCCAACGAGATGGCCTACTCCCCCAACTCGGTAGGCAGTTTGTTTGGAGAAGCCTGTTATAAGGCCTCGACTAACACCTAAAGACCCTGACTCAGAGGGGCTACTTCAGAAGACCCTTCCACGGTAAAAGGAATCTGGGGAACAGTAAGTATGGCTTGGGAGTCAGCAGGGAATCTCACCTCATCTTGGGGCACTTCTTGCCTGTTGGTCCCAGCCCTTTCAAACATTCCATGGGGCCCAGCCTCCTCAATAGGTCTGTTAGCTGAAGGTGTGTCCTCGGTTGCTTTGGTCTGACTTTCACCTACCACCGGTAATGTAGTCTCCTCCTCGGAAGTAATGGGGATAACCTCGCGTATTGCGGGGGGGTAATATACTTTTTCTGCCCTCCTAAGGTCAAACGAGGCATCAACTCCCGCTTAGTTGAGGGCTTCGGTCCAGGTCTAGGAACAAAAGTGCCTGCATACTTTAGGGATTTGGGCCTTGAAGGTAGCTTCAGTCTTAGCCACGCCTTCGGTAAAGGTCTCCTCTTCTGCTTGTTCTAAGGAACGCTCAGCGTCTATTCTCGTAAACATAGCCTCTTCTTTGGCCATCACGGCCTCATCCCTGGTATATTCGGCAACACCCTTCGTCCAAATCACCTCGGCCAGCTTTTTCTTCAAGTCGGTGATGTCCTCTTCGGCGGATCGCAATCGGCCCTCAACCTCTTGCAGTCACTTTGTATGATCCTCGGCCTGCTTCGTAGCCGTGGCTAAATCAGAGGCCGCATTATCCCTGGCCTTTGTCATCTCCTCCAAGTTCTCGATTGCCTTCTTGAGATCAGCCTCAGATCTCTTAAGGGTGCTTGCGGCCTTCAAGAACTTGTCGCGCTTCTGCGCGAAAGCGTTACTCTGGCCGTCAACCTCCTCGTCTAGCCTGAAAACCGCCTGGATAGCCTGCCGACCAAAATAAATACACCATAAAGGGGAAGGGAGTTGCTAGGCAATAAAACTGAAATGAAACAACCCAGTATCTGAGGTTTGACCATGCCTAGGTATCTCTTGAGGTTGCTAGCAACCTCTGGCCCCCTTATGCTCCTGAGCTCAGCCATGTCTGCGGGGAGGAGGAGGGACCTCTCCAAGGCATCGGCTACGCGAGCATCCTCACCTCCTCGAAAATCCCGGATAGTAGCGTTATCCATTAAAGGTTCTCCATGGAGCATAGCAGTGGGTAGCCAGGCCTGGGGCTCGGACTGTTGAACGACTTCTTTCCCCTTTCGCTGACCTCCGAGCCTCAGTTGTTTAGAGGGTCGCTGGGCTTCATCTTCCTTAGAGGGGGAGTGGGATCTACC
Organism: Quercus aquifolioides; assembly: GCA_019022515.1. Classification (NCBI taxonomy): domain Eukaryota; kingdom Viridiplantae; phylum Streptophyta; class Magnoliopsida; order Fagales; family Fagaceae; genus Quercus; species Quercus aquifolioides. The sequence continues at coordinate 38,304,855 of CM032325.1, forward strand.
CCCATCAACTAGGTCTTTGCCCTGGGAAGGCCTCTTTCTTTTTGGATTAGAAGACTCAAGCCAAGAGTCCGAGATTGGAGGGAGGGAGGAAGACCTTGCCTGCGCGGGTGGAGCCTTAGATCTGGGTAGAGGGGGCTCAGGCTGTAACTCCCTCGGCTCGCCTTTCCCAGATTTGCCCTCAAGCAGGTCAAGAAGGCTAGTTTAGGGCTTTCTCTTAAGAACCATCTCTGTCTGGGTATCCCTCGCAGGCTGAAGATTGGCTTCGGACAAGTGGAGCTCCCCTAGGTCACTGGGAGAATCCTCGGATTGTTCAACTCGGTTGAGTACACTGAATTCGTCCTCAGACGAGCTTAGTTCAACTACTTTCTCTTCTTTCTCAAAACTCCCTTCCTCGGTCTCTGCCGCTTTATGGGACGAGGAAGAACCTGCCAACGGAATGCCTTCCGGAATGGAGGATCCTTCGAAAAAGGCAAAACCGTCCTCTACCATCGTGATTTGCCAAAGCCGAGGATCACAAACCCTGATAACATGCTTTGGGACCGGGAATAACTTTTGAGTTGGATCGCATCCGAGGATTTTGTGGGCGGCTCTAACTTGGTTATCAGCCTCGTTTAGAAAAAGCTCCGCCCTAAGAACGGTTTCCAAATCCTCATTGTTGACCAGGTGAAAATGACGCGCGAAGGCGTGCGAATCTGCAAAAAGAGAAACAAAACTCCCATGATTAATCAACCAAAGAAGATATACTACAAAGAAAAATACAAGAATCTGGATCACCTCCTACTTCGAGTACCCTACCTGGCTCTCCCTCCACTGTCGGGCAGTAGAGACCGTCGTGCCATTCCCCAGACGCAATGAGAAAATCCTGAGTCAGCCCCTTACTAGAATCGGGAAGGCACTGAATAAGTCGAACCCTATCATCCATCATCTTCATATAGTACGACTTACCCTTCAGGTGTTGAAGGTTATAGCACCAATTTACATCGTGGTGGGTTAATCTCAAACCCATCTTCTCATTCAAGGCGTCTACGCACCCTAGTATCCTAAATACATTAACGGCACACTGGGTAGGAGCCAGCCGAAAATGCCTAAGGTAACCGCTCGTCACTAGCCTCATGGGGATCCTCATACCTCCCTCTACGAAGGTGACTAGGGGGATCACAACTTCACCCTCGTTTCTCTTAATATACCACTCCCCTTCCTCACAATACCTCAAGCTCACATTACTGGGTATCCCATAATCGGCAATGAATTTCTTCATCATCTCGTCGGACTCAACTAACTTCTTGAATTTACCCATTCCTAGCAATGACTAAAGGATCCGAAAGAGAGAAGGAGAGAGAGTAGAATCAAAGAAAATTTTGAGCTACTGAAAGAATGAGACTTACAGAAATGTGGAGATTCTCCTCGGACAGGCTTTTCACGCTGGAAAAGGGCGTTGGACAGTGTGGAAGTTGAACCAGATTCAGAGTATGTGCACCGAAGTTCGTGAGTGCGCAAATAAGGAAGCCAAGCGGTTCAAACGAGTATTTATATCCCCAATTTAAGTTCACCAAGCGTAACTTCCCGCCCATAAAAGCAGGAAGTCCCCGCCGAGCGATTACCATCACACCGTTGGAAGTGGGAAACGTGGAGCCGCCAAAATTTAATGCGAGCGCACACTGAGTCTCGAAGCGCCAAAAACGTACATTAGGCAGGCGAAAAGTCTCCAGCGCTGACGTGGACCGAGGTTGGGTGAATCATGTAGAGGGCCCGGGGATATCAAAACCCTCCTCCCCGTCCGAGGGAACGGGCAGCAGGATTTTAAGGGGCTATTGTGGGGCCCATGGGCCTGGTGACCTCGACCCACTTTGCATTTGGCCCAAGGCCTATACCGAGGAAGGAGGATCGTCCGAGGATGGTGTATGAAGGCCTAAGCTTTTTAGATCCCCGCCGAGGATATCCCTGTCCTCGGCGGACTGAGGCTAATTCCAGGTGGGGGAACGGGCCCAGGACAGGTTGTCACCTCCACACTAAATGCGCTCACCTAACTCTCTGGCTGCACTAATGGGGATGTGACCCCTGGACAGGGCAACATTGGTCATTGTGAATCACTTGAGTACTGATAAGGCATCTGATGGGACGGACGGTCAGAGGGAAGGTGAGTGGATGATCAATAGATGGAAGAAAGAGATAGGAGGAAGAGGACTATATAAGAAGAACGAACAGAGAAAAAAAGGGAGGGGTGGGGAGGAAAAAGAAAAAGGGGATAGATGTCAAGCTCCTCGGATCAATGCCGAGGAGCAACCTTAAAAGAAAACTTGAATTCACCATTGGACTTCGTTCGTCTATAAGGGCCAAGTTCTTCAATCCACTCTCTAAAAATGTATTGTTTGGGTCCAATCTAAATTGAGTTCCTACAAATAACTTTCATTTTTTTCAAGTATTTTTTTTAATTAAAAGATAAGACAAAAAACATCATTCTTTTAGATAAAAATATAAAATCATTTTTTTTTTATTAAACTTTTCCATGAATTGCACATGTTGCTTACTAGTATAGTAATATGATGGTCCAATACCCAAACTTAATTAAAAAAACATTTACTCATATCATTGGATCATCTTGATAATTTTGAATTACAATAAAGTGTAGTAGAGTTTCATGACATGTAATACATACATAAATTTAGGGGGTGTCAATTCGGGTTAACATGTCGAGTTCGTGTCGTGTTGAGGTAGGGGTATTCAACTAAATGCCTCAACCCAAACCCGACTCATTTAATAATCATGTCATGACTCTTCAGCCCTAACCCAACCTATTAATGAAGCAGGTTGATACAACTCGACCCACTTAACATGTTTAATAAACGGGTCGTGTTGGGTTGACACGAATGTGACACAACCCATTTCAACCCGCTAAATTTTTTTTTTTTTTTTTTTTTTTGAGATAAAAGATAGAAATTTTATTTGATCAAATATGCAAAGAGTATATAAGAACCTTGTAAACAAAACAAGAACCTTTGACGCTTTGCTAACAGCAAAACAATTATGCAGGAAAACAAACTATTTCTGCATAGACCACACCAATACACCAGAACATTACATAGACAAACAAGGGTATTTAACCCTCTGCTAACAGCAAAAAAAAATGCAGAATTATGCAGAAAGCAACTTCTGCAGAATTCAAGAACAATACATAGAAACTTATAAAACAAGCAGAGGAGTCAGACAACTATTACAACATTATTGGACCTATACTGCAGAAGCAACAAATATGCAAAAAAACAAAATAGTTTTTGCAAAAACAAATAATTATGCAAAAAAATAACACTATGCAAAAACACATAAGATATGCAGAAACTATCAAACCACATTCAATTACTGATTGAGCAACTACCAAATGTTGATACTCCTGTAAAAAACCAAGTGCTCCATCAAGAATGGACTTGGGTTGAATTTGGATATTTTCAAAATAGTATTTATTTCAAGCATTCCAAATTGCCCAAGCTGTCACCGCCCATCATTCCAACTCCTGTTGAGAAAGTTTGTCCATCAACCACCAAAATAGCATGAATATATCTTGAGCATCATCTACAAAAAGAAGGTGACAGTTGATGCATGGAGATGAGAGCCCATTTTGTACATGGCAGAAAATAAAGCTATCATCTGCAAAAAGAATGTGAGAAATACATACCTCATTTGTACATGATAAAATTCCATGAATGCTCTGTGATGCCACTGCCTTCCTAATCAAAGATGAGAGCCCTTTTGCACATAGAAGGAACAAATATGGGGATAGTGGATCTCCTTGTCTTATACCCCTAGAAGGGGTAACAAATCCCTTAGCCTCTCCATTAACAATCATAGAATAAGAAGTAGTAGTCACTATTTCCATTGCTAATTGCAGCCATCGAGCATCAATACCCAATTTAAGCATAATATGTCTCAAGAATTCCCATTCAACCCGATCATATGCCTTATTGATATGTCTTATCTTCCCTGTTCTTTTATTCCTCATCCTGTGTAATACTTCAAATGCTACAGTAGTATTATTAGTTATTAACCGGTTAGGAACAAAAACACTTTGTGAGTTTGATATTACATTGGGAAAGACAAGTTTTAGCGGATTGGCTAAGACTTTTGAGACAATTCTAGATACAACATTGCCTAAATTGATAGGTCGATAGTCAGAAACATTTTTTGGATCATCCTTCTTAGGTATTAGAACAATATGTATGTAATTCATCTTATGGAGCATATGACCTGAATTTAAAACAGACAACACTGCATCAGTTACATCATTGCCTACAATGTGCCAATACTTTTGGAAAAAGAATGGAGACATACCATCTGGCCCGGATGATTTGGATGGGGTGCATGTGAAAAAGAGCCAGCTTTACCTCATCAGGTGTATACGGTTGAAGCAGTGTTTGGTTCATATCAGGAGTAACCACTCTATCAACTGAGTCTAGAACAAGATTCAGATTAGTCGGAGTAGTAGAAGTAAATAAAATTTTGAAGTATTTTTCAGCCACACTTGCAACCTTATCCTCAGTATTGCACCATCTGCCCTGGTCATCCAAAAAACCTGAAATGTGATTTTTTCTACGTCTCTGGCTTGCTCTCTGATGAAAATACTTTGTGTTCTTATCCCCTGCAGGTAACCAAATTGATCTAGATCTCTGCCTCCAAAATAATTTCTCCTGTAATAATAAAGCATTTATCTCATCCTTCATTTTATGGATCACTTCCAGATTATCTGCATTATTCATCATTGTAAGATTCTCTAATTCCAATTTTCTTCTCTTCTAGCTTTGTCTTCGAGTTTCCCAACTATCTACTCCATCACACCAAAGACATACAACTCTTCTTAATCTTTTCAAATAATCTACATATTGGGCTACCCGTGGGTATCACCATTCCAAGCTTCATGAATAATTCCCTCACATTCCGGATGCGTTGCCCACTTCTCTTCAAATCTCTTGGGGATTTTTTTCCTATGTGCCCCTTGTGTATCCATATTGGTTGTGACTTGTGAGCATTATTGGATCATGATTAGAATAGGATGCTTGAAGATGGGTAACCTTGCTGCATGGGAACAAAGCGTTCCATTCAATTGTAGCACATGCTCTGTCTAGCCTCTCCTGAACAAAGGCCTCTCCCGATCATCCATTCCGTTATGTGAATATATTCCCATGGACGCCAAGGTCAACTAAGCTACACTGCAGCAAAACACTCCAAAACTCCTCCATTAATTGGTTTGGCCTTGGTATTCTCCCTTAGTTTCTCATCAGAAGATAAAATCTCATTATAATCACCAATGCACAGCCATGGTAGTGAACTTCTAGATTGCAAATTTCTCAAATATCCCCAAGATTCATGTTTACGATGTTCTTTTGGTCTCCCATAAAAGCTAGTAATTCTTCATGGTGAATTTGGGTCAGTCATAACACGTGCACCAACATGATTGAAGGAATAGGCCTGAACATGTAGATCAACTTCTTGCTTCCTAATTCAAGCTAAACCACCAGCTCTCCAAATACATGGGACTGCAAGCATCAATTGATACTGTAGGTTAGCTTGAATTCTTTTCATCTCATCTACTGTTTGTTTTGTTTCCATGAGAAACAAAATTTTGGGAGCTTTTTCCCTCACCAAATGAGAGAGAACAATGACTGCACGGAGGTTCCCAAGCCCCTGGTAGTTCCAGCTTAAGATATTCATCGTGCTTGGCGGGGTTGAATCTTAGCCTCCACCGTTGTGCTTGTTGAAGAATCATTCCCAACCTTTGAACATTTCTTGTCTTCATTGGGTTCCACCTTTTTTCTACACTTGTTTCCCACCCCACTGGTAGCATTCTTCGTTTTTGCCTTAGACGTAACCTTAGGATTTTTAATTTTTCTCCACTTACGTATTTGTGGCTTACCTTGTTGTTGTTTATCAAGTGACAGGGAGTTTAAGTCCAACTCATCAAGGGCTTCACTAGCAGGAGGCATATTTTCATTCAAATCCTGCTTCTCATACAAGATAGGTACACTAATCAGGCTGTCTCCAATAATTTTGGGGTCCTTCTCTATCCCACTTTCACAATTTAAATCCATGATATCACGGTTTAAAAAACTACCATTCGATGGATTAGGAAATTGGGCTTCAATCTCGCACATACCCGTGAAAGCAATTACCTGTTGCTCAATATTCTCTATAACCGTTGCATGGTCATCAGTGTTATCTTGTAAGGTCCCTGGTTCTGAATTATGTGGTGGTTGCGGCGACAGATTGGTATCTCGGTTGCCATCATTCTCCTCCCTGTTTCTCCTTAGTGGGCTAGGTGGTCTGTTTCTATTATTATTAACATTCGATTTACAATAACCTACTCTCAGCCAATCACCATACAAACTATCTCTACTGATGTGACTACAAAAAATACTTCAGATTCATCCAAGAGGCTCGTCCTGATCCAGAGCATGCCCGTTAAAATGCTCATCCAGGACGAGATCGTCCTGGTAATGTTCTGGTCAATCTCGTCCTGGAGAGCACGTCCTGGGTGAGAAATCATAATTCATCACCGCGAACCGTTGCCAGCAATGGTTAGAGAAAATAAAGCCAAGCAATATAACTTCCATGGCAGTTACGGGAGTTATTTTCAAGTTTTCTGGACTCCGCAACAATGGGGGAAGTTACAAAAAAGAAATAACCGCTTCATACACACTATATAAGCATTCTGCGAGAAGGTAAAGGGATTTAGACATTTTTTCCATTATACTTGGAATCACAAAAAGATACTAACTTTGCCATCAGAGGGTTCTTGGCCGGCCTCCACCGATCTCCTCTAATTTTCTTGTTTCCTTTTTCAGAATTCATCAATAGCCTTTGGATCATTCATGCCCGAGATTTTCAGCCTACTGATTTCCGAGAAACTATCAGTTGGCGCCGTCTATGGGGAAGAATATTTGTCGCCCTCGAACTTCATTTGTTAAGTTCTACGATTTCTTTCTCTGACAAATGGCTGAAATGGTTCGGACAAGATCAAAGGCTACTAGTCCAGGCCCTCAAGAGAGTAGAGACGCTTCCAGTAACCCCCATCGTGGCCACCAAGCAACGCATGTCATGCAACCATCTTCTGTCCAACACATGCAGTCAATGGCCGCAACCATGGCGGAGTTAACTCACCAGAACCAGGAATTGAGAAGGGAGATTAATCTCAGAAGGCAACGGCATAAGGCCTATGGAGAAGAGCATGGACAGAGCCATAGAGATTGAAGAAATGCAGAGCCGGAAAGCCAATCAAGGGGTACTACACCAAGAAGGGTGCCACACTTGCAAAGGGAGATGTACCAGATGAGGAAAGTTATGGATGAGATGAGGGAGAACATGAGAAGGGCAAACCCCGTAGAAGACTTGGTTCACAGAACTGATTCTCCCTTTACGGCTTCCATCAATGGCCATCCCTTGCCACCGAAGTTCAAGATGCCTTCTTTAGATGCATATGATGGTACTCGTGATCCCTTTGACCATATCGCTACCTCTAAGACTACCATGCATCTTCAAGGGGTTCCAGATGAGATAATGTGTAGAGCCTTTCCAACTACCCTCAAAGGGCCCACGCGAGTGTGGTTCAGCAAGATACCCCCAAACTCGGTAAATACCTTTGAAGAATTGAGCAAGCTATTTGTTAATAATTTCATTGGAGGACAAAGGCACAAATGTTCCTCGTCCAGCCTGTTAACCATAGAGCAAGGAGAAAATGAGAGTTTGCAGTCCTTCATTACTCGTTTCAATAGAGAAGCCTTAGCTGTAGATGAGATGGATGACAAGCTATTGTTAGCAGCCTTCCATAATGGGATCAACTCTGACCTATTTATCCACAAGCTTTATGAACAAGAGCCCCAAACTATGGCTGAACTCGTCCATTCGGCCCAGAACTTCATGAATGCAGAAGATGCAATTATTGCCAAGAAGAGGAAAAGAATGGAAGCGAATGCTCAACGCCACTCCGAACAAAGTCCTCGTCCAAAGAAGGGACGAACAGAAGACAGGAAAGACCGAGACAATAAGAAGGCAGGTCCTTCAGCGCGGAATCAACAGTATACGTCGCTAAACATACCGCTGGAGCAAGTCCTGATGCAAATCAAGGACGACCCTTCTTTGAAGTAGCTAGAGAAACTGAAGGGAGATCCTAACAAGCGCAACAGGAACAAGTATTGTCGCTTCCATAGAGACCATGGGCATGACACAGATGAATGCTTCGATTTAAAACAGCAAATTGAGAATCTCATTAGACAAGGGAAATTGAGAAATTTCCTTGGACGAGATCACAAAGATGAGAAGTTGAAAGGGAAAGTAGAAGAGTCGTCGCGACCTCCACTTGGAGAAATAAGAGTAATTATAGGTGGTTCAACAGGTCAGTCGTCTAAGTCAAGAAAGACATACCTGAAGGTAGTACAGAATGTTCAACTCTCTAGACGATCTCCCAGGACGAGAAACACAGACGAGCAGGCGATCACTTTTACGGACGAAGATGCGGATAGAATTCACCACCTTCATGACGACGCTATTGTCATCACCTTGGTTATTGCTGACTACACAACCAGAAGAGTACTGATAGACAATGGAAGCTCGGCAGACATTCTGTATTATCCAGCTTTTCAGCAAATGAAGGTTGGATGAGACCAGCTCCGTCCAGTACACTCGCCTCTAGTGGGTTTCGGAGGAATGAAGGTACAGCATGTAGGCACCGTTATGTTACTAGTGGTGGTGGGAGCATATCCGCAGCAGGTAACCAAAGATGTAAATTTTCTCGTGGTAGATTGCTCGTCCTCTTACAATACCATAATTGGAAGACCAACTCTAAATAGTTGGAAGGCAGTCACGTCCACTTACCACCTATCAGTCAAGTTCCCTACGGAGCATAGGGTAAGACAAGTGCAGGGAGACCAACTGGCAACAAGGGAGTGTTATTTGGCCATGCTCGCCATGGACGAGCAAGTGCAGACGATGAGCATCGAAGAAAGGAGAATTGTGGCTGAACCCACCGAAGTGTTGGAAGATATTTCCTTAGATGAGAACAACCCTGAGAGATGTACCAGGATTGGGGCAGATCTAGAAGAAAAGATTAAGAAGGACCTCGCCCATTTTTTGAAGAAAAACACTGATGTATTTGCTTGGAGTCATGAGGATATGCTGGGTATAGATCATAGTGTCATCACCCACCGTCTAAACGTATGTTCTTCCTCCAAGCCAGTGCGACAAAAGAAAATGGTGTTTGCCCCTGAGAGAGATAATGCTATTAAAGACGAAGTTCAAAAGTTGATAGCGGCAAAGTTTATACGAGAAATGTACTATCCAGATTGGTTGGCCAATGTAGTAATGGTCAAAAAGGCGAACGGCAAGTGGAGGATGTGTGTAGATTTTATTGATCTAAACAAGGCTTGCCCCAAGGACAGTTATCCATTGTTGCGCATTGATCAACTAGTGGATTCTACCGCAGGCCATAAATTACTTAGTTTTATCGATGCTTTCTCAAGATACAACCAACTAAGGATAGATGAGGCTGACCAGGAGAAGACATCCTTTGTTACTAGTCAAGGCTTATTCTGTTATGAAGTAATGCCCTTTGGCTTGAAAAACGTTGGAGCAACATACCAACGACTGGTCAACCACATGTTCCGTCATCAGATTGGACGAAACGTAGAAGTCTATGTGGATGACATGTTGGTGAAAAGCCTGAACGAGGGAAAACATCTGGACGACCTATAAGAGACCTTTAATACACTCAGGCGGTACAGTATGAAGTTGAATCCCAGAATTTCTTGGATTCATGGTTTCACACAGAGGGATCGAGGCAAATCCGGAAAAGATTAAAGCAATTCTAGATATGAAGCCTTCACAGAGTATCAAAGAAGTCCAGTCTCTTACCGAGCGAGTTGCTACCCTCAATAGGTTTGTTTCTAAAGCTATTGACAAGTGTTTACCATTTTTCAAGGTTCTAAAGAAAGCGTTTGAGTGGATGGACGAGTGCCAAAGAGCCTTTCAAGATTTGAAGACGTACCTCGTTACGGCTCCGTTGCTGAGTTCGTCCGTGATGGGAGAAGAGTTGTTTTTATACCTGGCAATGACCCCACATGCAGTGAGCTTAGCATTGATAAGAAAAGAAGGAAAAGTACAAAAGCCAGTGTACTATACTAGCAGGGCATTGAGGGGAGCGGAAGGACGATATCCGCTAATAGAAAAGCTAGCTTTCGCACTTATCACAGCTTCCGCACTTATCACAGCTTCCAGGAAGCTGAGGCACTACTTCCAAGCCCATGTAATCAATGTTATGACAGACCACCTGCTCAAGAAAGCCATGAACAAGTTGGAAGTCGCAGGACAATTGATCCAGTGGGCTATCAAACTCAGTGAGTTTGACATCCGATACCAACCAAGGCATGCTAGAAAGGCTCAGGCCTTGGCGGACTTTATTGCGAAGTTCACACCAAGCTGCGATGACGTAGAAAGAATGGAAGACAGTAAAAAATGGGTCATCCATGTAGATGGCTCGTCCACACAACATACGGGAGGAATAGGAGTGGTTTTGCAATCCCTCGAAGGAGATAAGTTGAAGCATAAGATTCGTCTGCAATACCAAGCAAGCAACAATGAAGTTGAGTATGAAGCCCTCCTTAAAGGGTTGAAGCTGGCTAAGTCTGTGAAAGCGAAGTCAATACTTGTCCTGGGAGATTCCCAATTGGTCACGGGCCAAATAAATGGGACGTATGAGGCAAAGGAAGAATGAATGAAAAAGTACTTAGAAAAAGTGCTACGGCTTGTAAAGAAATTCAAGGAAGCTAACTTTGTTCAAATCCCAAGGGAGGAGAATGTGGAAGTAGATACTTTAGCGAAGGAAGCCTCAGTGATTGGAGCCATGGACGAGTTCGATGAAGTTCAATACATCCCAAGTATAGATCTTCTGGAAGTGCAGCAAATAGAGAATAATGAAAATTGGATGACCCCAATAGTATCGTACTTGAAGGACGGAAGGCTTTCGGAAGGGAAGGATGAGGCCATAAAACTCAGGGTTAGAGCAACCAGGTATGTCCTTATAGACGAAGTTCTGTACAAGAGAGGCTTTTCTTAACCTTATCTTAAGTGTCTAGCTTCGGACGAGGCGAACTATGTGTTGAGGGAAGTTCATGAAGGAGCCTGTGAAAATCATTCAGGAGCCAGATCACTCATCCACAAGCTCGTCCGTGCAGGGTACTATTGGCCAACTGTCCAAGCAGATGCAAATGCTTATGTCAAGGTATGTGACCAATGCCAACGATTTAGTAATGTCCCCAGACAACCATCAGAGTATCTCACCCCGATGATGGCCCCATGGCCATTTGCTCAATGGGGCCTAGATATCTTAGGTTCTTTTCCACTTGGAACCAGACATATGAAATTCTTGGTGGTAGGGATAGAATATTTCACTAAATGGGTGGAAGCAGAACCCTTAGCGAATATCACGCAGCAGAATGTAAAGAACTTCGTCTGAAAGAACATCTTGTGCAGGTTTGGGGTGCCCAGAGTGTTAATGTCCGATAACGAACGACAATTTGATAATGCACTTTTTAAGGACTTCTGTGAACACTTTTGAATTCAAAATCATTATTCCTCACCTGCCCACCCAGCAGCAAACGGTCAAGCTGAAGTTGCAAACTGATCCTTGTTGAAAATCATCAAGACTCGACTTGAAAGGGCAAAGGGAGTATGGCCGGACGAGCTACCAAGTGTTTTATAGGCGTACAGAACGACGGTGAGAACCCCTACAAGGGAAACTCCTTTCAAGCTAGCCCATGGGAGCGAGACAATTATACCTGCGGAAGTGCACATGGCCAACACAAGGTGACGGTGTATCAAGATAAAGATAACGAGGAACAACTCCATGTGAACCTCGATTTGATAAATGAGGTAAGGACGAAAGCAAAACAAAGGATGGCAAGGTACAAGAACCTCATGGCTAGACAGTATGATGCAATGGTGAAGCCGAGATGATTCAACATAGGAGACCTCATCTTGAAAAGAGTTTCTTTGGCAACCAAGAACCTAGCTCATGGGAAATTGGGACCTAATTAGGAGGGACCCTACAAAGTTATCAACTAGAAGAGACAAGGATCCTACTACTCGGAGGACCTGGACGGGAGGAAATTGGAACATCCATGGAATGTTGAACACCTGAGGAGGTATTACCAGTAGAGTGCTAACCTGGATGAGCGTTATCCTGGACGAGCTTGTTTATCTACATATCTTCAGTATTATTTTATAATGTTATTTTATTGTTATTATGATGTGGTTATGGACGAAGTTATGGATTTGCTTGTATTTGTTTAACTCTTTAGAAGGCACTAGCTCATGAGCATGTGCCTCATCTATGATCAATATTTATGCTATGTACGTAATGTTGTATGAATTCCTGATTTCCATACTACTTTTGTTCAAATCAACCCATAAGAAGGCTAAAAAGCCCAAGACAAGAAAATTCTCTGGACGTAGAGAATTAACGTCAATAAGCTTTCCCAAAAGCAAAGCTAAAGGACGAGGTAAAATTTTAGCTTCACTGAGTAACAGTAAATTCAAAGGATATCCGTCCGTAGGTAAAGTGTAGTGTACGTCCAACCCATGGACGAGGAAATGCATAAGCACGTGTTTATTGATTAAGATGCCTACTGAAACAATTCAATTTGTGGACGAGTGCAAGGTTGTCTTATCTTCATAAAAGGTGAAAACCAACTAAGTTTAAGGACAAGAAATGCTGCTAATCACCATTTCACAAAGATGATGTTATAATTTGCAAAATTCTAAGTATGACAAGAAAATGCATGGCATTGCTCCTATGGACGAGTAAAACTTTGAAAATATAATATCAAAAAGAAATCTCATCCATACAATAATAGAGAAGAAAATCTATTATTTAATGGCGGACAGCCAACATCCAAACACCCTAACAAAAATAATTGTTCAGTAGCTCATCCTAAAAACCATGGACGAGCTTAATGTACTTAAGTTACATTTAAAAATAAAAAAATAAATAAAAAAAAAAAAAGGGAGAAAAGTACAAGGCTTAAATCTCGACTTTAAGCAGGAGGGGCATTGTCCTTAGGTTCGTCCTGGGGAGGTAGGGTGCTAGCATCATCTTCAATGTTAACGTCTTCTGAGCTTGTCTGGATGAGGGAGCTTATGGCAGCACCAAGATTGAGCTTTATAGAACTGAAGTCAAGGTTAGGGAAGTTCCCAATGGCATCTAGCCTGAAGTCCTCAAACCCAGCTGCATAGTTCCTGTCCAGCATATCAGTAAATTGCTTGGACGCCTGAAACTCTGCAACTGTGTCTCCCTTGGCCTTTTCAAGAAGGGCACTCAGCTCGTTGTGCCTCTTCTGGAGGTCGTCAAGACAAGTGTCCTTCTTAAGGACGTTAGTCCTTAGCTCTTCATTAAGGTTTTGTAGCTCCTTCGCCTCGTCCTTAGCTTTAGCAGCCACCTCAGCCCATTTCTTGTTCTCGTCCTTCACCTCTTTGATCCTCTTCTCCAAGAAAACCCTCATCTTGTCTAGATCAGTTGCCTGCCTAGACGTAGCAATAAGCTTGGACATTGCCTACAAGGGTTAAGATTTGGTTAGAACCAAACAAATACATATTTTAGTGGTTGATAAAGACGAGACATATAAAAAAAATTAATTTTTTTTTTTTACTTACCTTGAAGAGATCATGAACACTAGAGTGCTCAAAATCCTTTAGGGACATATTGTAACAAGCTGCCACGTCCGCGTCAGTCACTGCTGTTGTAAACCTCTCCCAAGCCAGGTCCTCGTTCCTAAGAAGGTGCTGAGGAACTTCTTTCAAAGGCTGAGACGAGGAGGGTGCGTGAACTGTGGATGGGATCTTCTTAGACGGAGGGTCCTTAGGCTCCGAGTTAAGTATCTGCACTGGGGGCTCCGGATCAGGGACGAGAGGAGTAGGTTGAACGTCTTGATGCTTGGACGACTTGCTTTTCTTCTCCCTACTGCGCCTACTTAGAAGATCACCCAAATCAACCCTTGACGATATATTTTTTTGTTTTTTGCCTGCCGATGGACGAGTTTGAGGTTGCACTCCCTGCTTAACTACCTCATCCATCACCCCCTTGTTTTTGTTTTCTTTCATCGTTGCCATTCCTAAAAGTAAGGACGTCAATTACCAAAAAATGATGATAAATAAAGAAAAGGGAGGAAAAGAAAAAAAGCTTACGTCTACGGACTGTAGTCTCGTGTGCAAGAGCTTCGACGGAAGGCTCAGGACCTAAACCCCAGATGGCAAGATGTTGAAGACTTACCAGAGAATGGAACGCCCTATCAGTGTACAAACGAACCTTCTGGACGCGTTCAATGTGAAGTCTACTTAAATGAGGTCGTCTAGCACCTGTAACAAAAAAAGAGATGGAGGGCTTAGAGTTAGAATTTTTAAACAATTACAAATAAAAATGAAGACAATAAATAGCAAAGATAGGATGAGCATACCTTCAGGACGAAGGTTCCCTAACTCCCCTGTGTAGGGAGGAAATAGGTCCCTGTCAACCTCAGTAGGGTGTCCAGGCCAGAAACCTGAGACAAAGAAGAACTCCGTCTTCCAGTTCCTATCTAAGGAGACTAAAGACTTAATTAATCTATAATCTCTTCCCCTGGCAGTGAATTGATAAAAGCCAAGGGATTGGTTAATTTCGAAGGGCTTATAACAATAAAGGAACTCGTCCACAGTAAGAGGACAGTTCCCCTCAAACACCTCCCTCCACAAAACTTGCATAGAGACGACTAATCTCCATGCGTTAGGATTAAACTGACAAACTCCTAAACCTAGCCTAGTTAACAATTCCCTAGCAAAAGTATTCAAAGGTAACCTAAGACCCCCTAAAAGATAAGCCTCATAAATACCTATCCCAAGACGAGGCTGACAACACCATTCTCCCTCGACGGCTAACCTAGGGTTAAGCTTGCCTGGGATTTGGTACCACTTCTTAAGTAAATCTAACCTTTTATCATCCGTCTTTGAAGCTACCCCTATGGCACAACTATAAACCACCTCAACCTCGTCTTGATTAGCGGACGAGGGAGCACTCGTGCCAGCCTTAGAACCTGACTCAGATCTCGTCCAAAGCTCTTCCTGAAAAACTTCCAAGGGAATTCCAGGGACGCCAGACTCATACTCGTCCGTAGTGTTCCCTTCACTACTGCTACCACTATCGCTATCACTAGAACCACTAAAACTACTAGGATCATTATACTCATCTATAGCCTTATCCACACTATCACCAGACGAGGAAAGCACAATCTCAGCCATTTTTAAGAAAACTTAACTAAGGACAAAGATAAGGAAAATACCTGGATCTAGAACGAGGGAAGGCTGTAGATGCAGGAAGCTTCTAGACGAAGATCTAGGATGAGGAAGGACGAGGAAGGAAATTTCAGAAATGGGGAGGGTAACGGAGGTATTCTACTATTTATAAGCAGTAAACCCTGGCACCTAAAACGACACAACCAATCAACAGAAGACACATGGCATGCACTTTGGTTAGATCAATCGACGTGATTTTTCACCAATGAGGTCATGACACGTGGCATACCAATTCACTGATGAAAACATACACGTCCTACATTTCCCTGTACGACCCATGGACAAGGGGGCAACTAATGGGGCCACAGAACGTACTCCAGATTCGTTCATAAGGCTCGTCTCGATCCAAAGTATGCCCGTTAAAATGCTCATTCAGGGCTAGATCGTCCTAGTAGTATCCTGGTCAATCTCGTCCTAGAAGAGCACGTCCTGGGCAAGCTCGTCCTGGATGAGAAATCATAATTCATCACTACGAACTATTGCCAACAACGATTAGAGAAAATAAAGCCAAGCAATATAACTTCCATGGTAGTTACGAGAGTTATTTCCAAGTTTTCTGGACTCCGCAACAATAGAGGAAGTTACAAAAAAGAAATAACCGCTTCATACACACTATATAAGCATTCTACGAGAAGGTAAAGACATTCGGACATTTCTTCCATTATACTTGGAATCACAAAAAAATACTAACTTTGCCATCAGAGGGTTTTTGGCCGGCCTCCACCGGTCTCCTCTGATTTTCTTGTTTACTTTTTCAGAATTCATCAACAGCCTTTAGATCGTTAACGCCCGAGATTTTCAGCCTACTGATTTCCGAGGAACTATCATCTACCATCCCTGATCTTTTCCTTCATGCAAGCCTTTGATTCATGTCCTAAAAATCCACAATTGAAGCAGAGCCCCAAAAGGTGTTCATACTAAAAGGCAACCCATACTCGATCCCCTTCTGGACTAATGACTGGTGCACCTCTCTGGATTGGCTTATCCAAAGGCATCTCAACTTGGATTCAGAGGAAATGGGCTTGGTCAGATGTTATGGCCTTGCAGTCAATAGCAACAACTCGACCAATTCTACTACCGATATCTCTACCTGCCTCTTCATTTATAAGATCGAAAGGAAATCGCCACACTTGCACCCATATAGGAATGTGTAAGAAATTAATAGAGAAAGCCGTCATCCCATTTTCCCATCGCCGGAGTAGTAAGAGGTGGTTATCGAAACTCCATGGACCATTATTCATAACCCATACTAGTTGGCTTTCCAAAGAGAATTTGAACTGAATAAGCCCTTCTCCCACATCAATAATCTTCAAGTCTTGACCAAATTTCCATACACCCCTTCAAAGATTTTTTGCCGCCCAAAGGTTTATGGGTTTTGTCGTGTTGAAATGACCAATGAGACTGAGAGAACATTCCTCAAGAATTTTCTCACGATGATCTGAACGGACAGGAATAGCCTCACCTTCTTCCTCCATCAAATTAAACCTTTGTAGACGTTCAATGAAATCAGAGTCCATGATGGACTTAGAAAAGACACCAGATTGTCAAGAACACTAAAAGGCAGTAACAAAGAAAAGAATAGCTAGAGAAACAAAAGAACAAGACAAGAAGAGGGAATTAACAATGAAAAGATAAACAAGAAAACTAGAAGGAATTAATAGTGGACAAGAGCAAGAAAACTATAAGAAATTTAAAGTGGAAAGATAACTAGCAGAAATTAACAGTGAATTAATAGTGGACATTACAAGTAACAAAGGACAGAATAAACAAAGTAAACAGTGAGGAACCCCAAACCTAACCATATGGAAGTCTCATCATGGCGGGGTAGAGAAAACTACTAGGTAGTAGAGGAAATCTCACCTTTAGTGAGAGGAAACGCTCCTAGCAAGTGGAGAGAAAAAGATGGGTTCAACCCGCTTAATATAAACTATAACATCCAGACAGAAATAAGTTCTTTACATTTTGAAAATAATGCATACACTTCAAGTTTTCAACCCACATTCAAAATAACATAGATCATCAAAAATTTAACATCGATCTAAAAAGAAGTTCTTTGCACTCTAAAAGAAGTGCATACACTTCAACCCAAAATAACATAGTTCAAAAAAAATATAATATCCATAAAACTAGTCAAACGTTAAGTATCGATATTGAAAGAGTTGGTGCAAGACTGATCATGACTAGAGAAAGTTTCAATTTACAACTATATCACTTGTAAATTTTTGTAATTACTCCATTTTCTTTTTAAGTTTAAAATATAGGTTGAATATAAAAGATATTTGAGAAATCTAAAATAAAAAATGAATATTTATTTGTTATACGAGTTAAATGGGTTGTGTTAAACAGGTCATTTCAGGTTGACACAAATAAATTGACGTGTCAAATGTGTCAATTGCGGGTCGCATAGGTTGACTTGCTTATGACAAGTTTCTTATCATGTTGCTTTTGGGTTGACCGTTTATGACCCAAACCCACTAAGGCCCAACCCTAACCCGCAAAAACTCGTGTTTGTGGGTTGGGTCAAACATTGACACCCCTACATATATTGAATATCTTGGCACAAACACGATATACAATGTGTAAGTGACTTCATGAAACCACTCTCTTATATCAAGTAGGATCCACATGTTGTGAGAAAATAGTTTCCTAGGGCCACTTTATGAAATAATTTTTCCTATACAAGGTCCTTCTACAGTGAACATTGTTGGGTTCTCTACACACCAAACAAAATAGCAAACATTAAAATCTCTAGCCATACTATCATCAAAGATGCCTTCTTTTAGGGGTATATATAAGGAAATTCAAATTATGGACTATTTTTTTTGGAAATACCAAGAAATACCATTTGACCTCAATGTCATAGGCATAAAAAATAACTTTAGAAAGCTATGTGAATCACATGATGTCTTTATGGCATTCTCGATATGTTGTAACAGATCCTCTAATGGAATGACTATTTGGTTGCCTTCATTACTTATTACTAGTAAAGGTTATCCATTTAATTGAGAAATAGTTACTCTCCCTAAAATGGTTATAATAGATATTTTTTAGTAGGTGGAATAAAAATAATATGCTCACTTCCACATGCACATAACAATTAATTAATTCTAATATTACAACCAAATATATTTGTCCATTTTCATATGCCCATAACAATTAATTTATTATAAGATGACAACCAAAGATATCTTTTTTTTTTTTTTTTTGTTAATCGAGAAAAGAGAGCTTGAGTGCATATTCACGGCCCTCAACCCACTTGATCATGGGGCCATCCAAGCAATAATGCAGTATGCAACTACTCGAATTCACAGTTCTTAAATTCATAAGTGTGATGGTGACGAGTTTCTTATCACTAAGTGTGTATTTGGATATAGATTAAAATTATAAATTATTTCATTATTCAATTTATTTTTACTATTAATCATGGGCCCCACTGCACTTTTTGGTACTATTTATGAGCTTCACTGTACTATTGTAACTAATTTTTACCTTTATCTACAGTATTTTTAACAATAAATTTTTAATTTTAATAAAATAAGCGGTATTCAAACAAACTTTAAGTCTCAACCTCAAAGAATCCTTTTTACACCTCCGTATTCATTATCCCTATGTTTTAGGGAGTGGGCCACCTACAACTATGGCCCCACATATTTGTGGGATCGACAATTCTTGAACAGTCCAATCTATAGAATCAAGATATTAATTGTAAAGCGAGCTCACGAGATACTACTCCTGTCTCTCTCTCTCTCTTTTATAAATATTTTTATTTTGCTATCCATGATTCTCTCTCTTTATCTCTCTATGATTGGAGCTTATTATTATTATTATTTATTTTTGTATATAA
Organism: Quercus aquifolioides; assembly: GCA_019022515.1. NCBI lineage: Eukaryota > Viridiplantae > Streptophyta > Magnoliopsida > Fagales > Fagaceae > Quercus > Quercus aquifolioides. The sequence goes on from CM032325.1 coordinate 38,324,056, forward strand.
GAAAAATTGTACGAGTACGACCGTGTCATTAAAAACGTGTCCAATGAGAGAGTGACAAGATGAAGGGGTATGATAACAAGTTTATGGACTCGAAGACATTGCGGTATATAAAAAGGCAGACTTAGCGGAACATTTTAAGAAGCACGAATCGAATTAACTATCTAAAAGCCCCTCTGCTCATTTCGAACATTTCACACACTTGTTGATACAAAAGATAAAGAGGAAGATGCCTTGTCTTTACATTTCTACCAACGTTAGCCTAGATGGAGTTGACACAGATCCCATCTTTTCTGAACTCACCAAGGCTGTCTCTACAATCATCGGAAAACCAGAAAATGTATGCTCTCTCTCTCTCTCTCTCTGTAATTCAAGTTTCTTCAAGTTTTTAATCTAATATTCACTTTAAGAAGTACTCCTTAATTTCATTCTTCGTTTTCTTAAATATATTTTTGCTAAGATAATCCTTAATTCATTCAAGCATAACAAACAAAAACTTGGTTTAGGGGGAAAAAAATGACAAATAGAATATCAAGGAGCGCTTGCTATGGCAGAAATGATCTTTTGCTTTTCTTTCTCCTCCTTTTTCATCTTTTTTTCTTTTTCAGTCTTTTACTTGTCCCCCAAAAACATTTTACCATCTGGGCGTCTCTGATATCTTCTTTGTTGTGTGGTTGTAGTTGTTTTCTTTATAAGCTTTTTTTTTATTAGTTGTCATCATTATTGTAATTTATTTATTTATTATGAGTTATTATGTTATGGGTGAAGTGACTGCATACATATCTTCACGTTTCCTTGTCTCTTACCTTGGAAGAATTAAAATTATTAGGGTAAATCTGTAGTGTATATATATATATATATATATATAATACTAATAGCTATTAATGACAGTAGATACCTTCTCCTATAATATATTAGTATATTACACAGAGAATCATGTGACTAAATATATCATTGTCATGCGCGCAACTTGGATAATTTGCTTTTTGATTACTATAATGGATACTTGGCTAAGGTAATTTAGACGCTGGTCATAATTGGTCAACTCAAGGTAATCCATGAAAATTGGCCAATATGTATTAAGGTGAAAATACATTCCCTAAACCACAAAGAGTTAGGCTGTAAAGGTAAAGGGTAAGTTACAAAATACCTATGTCAAGTAGTTTTCCTCATTTTCAATGAAAAATGTTATGTGAAGATAATTATTTGCATTTTTCTGTATTTGTTAGTTTCAAACAAAATTGGTAACTTTTCTTGTTTTAAAATAAAATAATTCTATCTCACACAAAACTAAATAAGAAAAACAACTTCATTTCAAGCAAAATTAAATTAAAAAAAAAACGTAAAAAGATAGTTCTTTTTAACCTATTTTAAGGTTACTATCAAATATAGAAAAACAATATAATTTTAGACAAAATACTTTTTCAAAAAATATTTTTATTTAAAAAAAATTCTAATATCAAAACAAACAGAGCAATAAAAACATCCTTGACAATCTTTGTAACTTATAACTTATCATTGCCAAGTGAGATTGTTGTATACAATACACCATGGGGATTCATTCTTATAAGTTATTACTTATTAGGGTTTAATAGTAAAATTAGATTGGATCTTATCTTTACCTTTTTTGCACTTAACCCCCAAAAAATTTGTTGAACAAAGAAAATGATATGTGTACAACTATGACGACTATATAAGTGTTAAAAGAAAAGATGGGCTATGCATACGGCAGAAGTGCGGTCCACTTTTAAGTCTCTTTTAAAAAAGGGCAATTGGATAACTACAAATATCCTCTGTCAACAAATGAGAACTGCACGTTTACATAGAAAAATTTGCAGGTGTACCTTTAAATTTGAAATGTCAATAGCCCTGCAAGTTAGGTCAAAATTTGTCTTATAATATACCAGCAATCGGAGTCACTCTCAAATAGGAATGCTACATTTTTTTTAGAAACAACAGGTACACGCGAGGGAGAGGAAAAAAAATTCTAACACAAAAACACATCACAACTCTACTAAAAAAATCATGGTAGGAAAGTTACATTATATTGTTTGTTTTTACTCCTTTTTTTTCTTTAGCTAAAATATAATGCACAAGTAAAAAAAAAATGAGGATTTTTTTTAGTTAAAAGTTAAGGAGAAAAAAATAGATTGAGAATGATAAGAAAATTAAAATGAATAGAAATAATAAAAAAATATCATACCAATTAAGATAGTGAAGAGTAAAACTTCGGATTGAAGAGAATAGCATAAAAAGACACACATGTGGCCGATCCTGAGAATCCATATATTTATAAACAAGTCAAGTATTAAAAGTTCTAGCTTGTTTTTAATTTTATTTTGAGCACAAGTTGAGCTTGAGCTCATCACCAAATAACAAAATTACATGTTCAAGCTTGATTTGTTTCTTTGTTGAACAAACTTGAGTTTGTTCATGAGTTACTTGATTAATTTTTTTTTTTTTTTTGTATATAGTAAAATTATGACTAAATTTTTTTTACCCCTTCACAAATCGATGATTTTTTACTATGAATGGACTGATTATAATATAAATAAACCATAAATAGTTAAATTGTGCCTCTTGTTTATGAGTTTGTTCACAAATACATTATTATATTTAAGTTTAGCTCGTTTAATAGGCAAGTCTAAATTTGAACTTGAGTTTGGTTTGTTAGATAATTAAACAAACATAAAATAAGTCTTTTTTCGAGCCGAACTTGAGTTGTTTATGAATAATTTGGTTCATTTACTGTACTAATTATTATTGTCGAATAAGTAATACATTTTGTTACTACAAGAAAATTAAGATTCTTTTATTCCTTTTTGGCAGTATGTGATGGTAATACTAAAAGGATCGGTGGCCATATCGTTTGAAATGAACAAAACACCGGCTGCGTATGCTGAGATAGTATCAATGGGAGGCATTAATTCAGACGTGAAGAAGAAGCTAATTGCTACCATTGGCACAATTTTGCAGTCCAAGCTGTCTGTTCCCAGGACTCGATTTTTCCTCAAAGTCTATGATACAACTGCTGGGCGTAATTATTCCAAGTTATGACAAATTTGTGATGATATAAAATGACATTATGATTACAACCCGTTTATGAATTTTGTCACTTTATGTGGCTTGTTATGAATATTTTTCGACAGATTAGACAGTATACCTATGATAAGTCAGGCTTGCTTGTATGATGGCTGGGCTCCATGCATTAATGTAATATCAATAAGAAATTTTATAAGCTAAAATGATAAAATGTCTCTGTTAAATTGGGGTCTTTTTTTTCTTTTTTTTTTTGGTAATCTGGAAATTTCATTAAAAGAATGTTGATCATGAGTTTATTATTATTTTTTTTAGAGAATTTCAACCTATAACATCCGCTTTTGATGATAGTTTTTTATTATCAAACCAAGATACCAATTAGTTTTTAGTGTAGGTAGAGGATTGAACACTTTACCAATTAAGTTTTAATCATGAGATCATTATATATTGAAGTGTTGCAATTATTGTGTATATTTAAACCATCAATTCAGAAAAGCACTACGTTACTTTGAGCCAAAATACCAATAATTTTTTAGTGTAGGCAGAGGATTGAACACTTTACCAGTTAAGTTTTAAACATGAGATCATTGTATATTGAAGTGTTGCAATTATTGTATATATTTAAACCATCAATTTAGACAAGCATCATATTACACGTTTAAGCCAAGACACTAATCAGTTTTTAGTGTAGGTAGGGGATTGAACACTTTACCTGTTAAGTGTTGCAATTATTGTATATATATTTAAACCATCAATTCAGATAAGCACTATGTTACACGTTTGAGCCTATACAAAATCAACATCAACCATTCATCATTGAATATATAATTCACATTCTATACAATACTCTTTCTCAAAAAAAAAAAAAAAAAAATCTATACAATACCGATATTAATATATACCAAGATCACAGTTTGGAGATTGAGAAATGACTGTCAATGACTATCATTTTTGAAACTAAATTATTAAATTCATCATATTTTAATAGATTAAACTTTTGGATCTTTTTTTTGTTGGGATCAATCATTATATATATATATATATATATATAAATTATTTTTGAACGATCGATAATTTATCAAAAATAATTTCATCCAAGCTCTGGGCCTTCTTTTTCGTCTATAATTTGTGCACCTCTCTGAGATTACATGATGAGGGCCAGGCTAGACTAAGCGTGGCCTACAAAAAATAGGCCGAACAAATTTTCAAGTTCTAATTGTGACCCGTATTGGGCTAGTACTGCAGTCCTTTTTTCCATTTTTTACACAAGTAAATTAATTGGAGGTCCATTGCAATAGTATTCCAAGAGAACATTTGAAGTGAAACAAGTTCTTTGTGGGTTTCAGCTAGTTCAACTGATAAAGTCTCTGATGATTGAATAAGAGATCTGGGATTCAATCTCTGCCTACACCAAAAATTGCTTGGTGTCTTGATCTGATAATAAAGAACTATCATTAGGGGAGCGGTCAGATGTAACCATCCAAGTAAAAATATTAATTAACTATATATAACAGTCACACTTCATTCATTAAGGATGTGGTGTCTTAGTTCTTTATTAGACTATTCTATTTTTTGTCCATAAGATATCTCAAAAATCCCGACACGTCATTCATGCGATAGAGAAATAACTCAATCTTGAGTAATTATTAGGTACTTTCGAGATACATTAATAAAATATTTTTTTCTCTCACATTCACAATGAACCTACCATGAATTTACTAGTGAAATATATCATGAATGTGAAAGAATAAAACACTACATCAGCATCTCAATTTGAGAGTACCTAAAAATTTACCCTAAAATCTCAAAAAAGAAAAAAAACAAAAACAAAAACAAAAACAAAAATCTGTGGGCCGCATAGAGTTAAAAGGAAATTTCCAGGCCCAAATGTGACGGGGACATAATACCTCTCAAAGGTCTCACTTCCACTATAAAATGGATGGATTGTTTATGCATTGAGGTTTGTGATTGATATTAGCGGTTGTTGGCAGTAGACAGTAAACAGAGACCAGGGAGCGAGCGAGTCACAGAGTGAGAGACAGAGAGAGAAACGGAGAAAAAACAAAGAGAAAGTGAGAAAAGATGCCTTGCCTGAACATCTCGACCAACGTTGGCCTTGAAGGCGTCGACACCTCCTCAATCCTCTCCGAAGCCACCTCCACTGTCGCCAAACTCATCGGCAAACCCGAAGACGTACTCTCTCTCTGTCTCTCTGTCTCTGTCTCTATTCTACAGTTTTGTTAATGTCGACTTTCTGTTTTTCTCTTTCATTTGATTTTTCAGATTTCCGATAAAACATTCCTTGAAGCCATTACTGTTGTTTGTTTGGGTTTTTTTTTTTTTTTTATGGGGGGGGGGGGTTCTTTATGATTTTTTATTAGATGAGTGAAATTAACGCTTATATTCTTGAAAATTTTGATACATGACTTGAATTTTAAGCAAAATGTTTGGTGACACTTGCTATTCTGGTCTATCAGCGATCGATTTGTGGCTTAGGTGATATTATGGGCAAAGAGATACACATTGTTTAAGTTTTAAGAGAACTCTAAACACAGTCAAAGGAATTGTGGAAATGACTTGTGTTTTACTCGAATATTTTGATAGTATATTGTACTAGATTTGTTCAAACATAAAAACAACCTAACTTCTTATAAAAAATAAAAAAAACATAAAAACAACCTAAGTTATTTGTCTTTAGACAGGCTTGCTAGTTGGTAAATTACATGTATTCCAGCTGAAATGGGTGTTGCTAGGTCTATTTATTTATTTTTTGGGGTTGGGTTTGTTGACTTCATTTTGTGGAAAAGAATACATGTGGCCGATCTTGACAAGTCTTGTTCAGGATTCATAGCCGACCCCAAAAATACTGGGACCAAGGCTTTGTTGTTGTTGTTAGCTGACTCCATTTTGTGTTATTTATTTAATCATTACTCTGAACCTGGACAGAGGATAGGGATAGGGAAACGTAAGAAGGATGGAGCAGTGAGTTTGTGAGTGAGAGTCTTGTTGGTGATTACTAATAGTTGGGTCTATCATTTTCTCGAATACTCTTTTATGGAGCATTGATTTTGTTTATGACTGCATCAAGAGTCTTGGGGCCTTCATGTTCCTATCCTCAGTGTTGAGTCATGATATATGATACAACGAACTGTTAGTATTATAGTATGAATTGGGCTTGATTCTTGCTAGGCATTGATAAAGTTAAATTCATTTTAATCAATACATTGCTTGGGTTATGCATGTTGTAAACATTGAATTGGTTAGTTGATATTGGTACAGCAATTTAAAGACTCAGTGGACGCCCCATCCTGGACATCTTTCGTTATTGGAAATTCGGATATGCTTGTGTAAACTGTAACTCATCTTGTAGAAAAACAATTACTAATCTCAAGCATGTCCTAACTTGTTCACTTGTGTTAGTGTAGACAAAGCTTATTGGTCCATCTAGGACTAGGATGGTTTTGTTCAGAACAATGAAAACCTAATATTATGAACTGAGTCAGATATTTTTTGTTTAATTTAAGAGATTTATTTAATGAATTTCAACATACTATGCTGCGCCTGTGCTTTATTTTAGATTGAAAATTTTGATTACCATTTAGTTTAGTTATTCCTTCTTGTTTTCACATTTTCTTGTAATCAATTAAAAGAATGGTCGTATGGTTAGCCTGATATTTATCTTGTTCCGGTATCTATTCTCCGAAAGCTTTAACCTTTTTGTATCTGTTAATATGCAGTATGTGATGATTGTATTGAAGGGATCAATACCCATAGCATTTGGTGGGACTGAGCAGCCAGCAGCCTATGGTGAGCTGGTGTCCATTGGTGGCCTTAACCCAGATGTGAACAAAAAGCTTAGTGCTGCAATTGCCACAATTCTTGAGACTAAGTTGTCTGTTCCCAAGTCCAGATTCTTCCTCAAATTCTATGACACTAAGGCAAACTATCTGAACTTTCTCATGAAGAAGGGTTATATCTGTGCACTTCTTTTGTCTCATTGCATTTCTCCTTTTTGTTTAGGCACATCAATCTCAAGAATATGCACAGTGTTTGCATGCTTTACACCAGAACTAGATCATGTAAATACATCTTTACTGTTTAAAATCATCAGCAGAGATCTTGTTTGCATTTTCGGGGAAAAAAAAAATCATAACCCCCCCCCCCCCCCCCCCCACAACCACCACCCAAAAATAAAGGTCCATGGTAACAGTTGGTTTATGTTATATGCTTTAACTTTAGATGATAATAATGCTTTGTTTATTTGGCAGGGTTCTAACTTTGGATGGAATGGGTCTACCTTCTAAATTCTGTGGTACTTCGACTATGGTGTGGTGTGGTGATTCCTAATAGACTTGATGCTTTTTATTCAGATAATTTATATTATTTGGTATCATAAGTACTTTGTTAATGCTGAGGACATATCATTTCCTCTTGTGTGTTTCTAGTATTAGGAAATGTGGAGCATTTGTCTCTCATATGCTACCTTAAGCATACTTTTTATTTGGCATTGGCCCATGATGTTATGTTACTCATGGTGTACAACCCAGGTTTGAAGTAAAATCCCGTATATCATCGTTAGATTGTCAGTTGTTCGGGCTTGTTCTCTGTATTAATAATTGGCTTACTTCTTATTCAATAAGGGAATTGCATTCACCAAATGTGAAGTACTTCTAGTTCTAGCCTTCTAGGTGAGATTTGGGTGTCTCAACAATTTTTATAGTATGTTTCTGTTTCCCTTTTTCCTTAGAGAGAAAGGAGTTAATTCATTTTTCAAACTGTTTATACACTTTTTTTTTTGCTTACAACAGAGTGGGGTCTTGGGGGAGGTGGGAGAAGGTTTGAGCCTAGGTTCTCCCTATGAGGTACCCATTAAGCCACAAGATTGGTGGCACCAAATTCATGTTCATTCTGGGTAGTATCAGCTTCAATTTTTATGAACTCTTTAGTCACAGAGCACAAAATAAATAGGCTTCTTTTCTAAGTGAAAGCCTGCTTTCTTTTGTCGCCTACATTCATCCTAGCCTGCATGCTTATGAAACTCTCAAGGCATTAGAGTTTCGTATTGACTGCCCTTATTTTTTAGTCTACCATACGCCACCTTTTTTATCATTCCTGGTTGATCGATGCCTTTATTGATGAAGTGTAGCTGAGCTCAAAGTATTTCCTTGAAGTTGTTACCATTTTAGGTCTATTTATAATCCGTTTATTTTGCTAAAACTGAAAACTTTTTGCTGAAAGTACTGTAGATAAAGGTAAAAGTTAGCTAAAATAGTACAGTCATACTCATAAATAGTACTAAAAAGTGCAATAGGGCTCATGAATTAGTAGCAAAAATAAGTTAAATAGTAAAATAAGTTGACTTTTTAATTTGAAGTCAAACACACACTTTATCTTTATCTGTTAAGACTAGTTGATCCACTCCTCAATTGATGAGGTTGTTGATTATATAATAGCCCTAAGCTCAAAATTTGTCTTTGAAGTTGTTACCATATTATCTTTGTTTTGATTTGTACTTTGCCCTTATACGGTGGGAAATTTAACATATAGTGTTTGTTTGGCACCACTTATTTTTGCCAACTTATTTAACTTTTTAGTTTATTTTTACTACTATTTATGGATTCTACTGTATTTTTTAATACTATTTATGGATCTCATTGTACTATTTCAACTAATTTTTACATTTACTTACAGTACTTTTAGCAAAAAAATTTTAATTTCAGCAAAATAAACAGATCTCAAATAGATCCGTAGCCCAATCTTTGCATTAGGCACGCTCAAACAGGAAATGATACTTCTTCATTAGACTATGAGTGACCTTCACTGAAGATTTTAATTTAATTTGGTGTAGAATTCACGAGATACAAGGGTCTAGGAATGGTGAGGCTCACCTTTCATTAATTGACTTGATTGTATTCAAAGGTTTTAGTACACCCATGCTTTTTTCTTGAGATGAAAGAATTCCTTTGAGGTGACGGTTAACTGTACATATATGCCTTCCAATGTACACTGATGGCGATTAGTTTCACAATGATTGTTTTTTTCTTTTTCTTTTTTTGCTGAATTCAATGATTGTTTTTTTTTCTATCATCAAATAAAGGGATCAATGCTAGTTCAAAAAAATAAATAAATAAAGGGATCAATGAGTTTCTTTTTAGTATATGGCATATTTGTATCTAATTGATTTATTAAGCAAAATAAACTGAATAAGGTAAGTTAATCCATACATACGCAAAGGAAATTAGAATTGAATAAATTTATCATTCAATTCCAACAAGAACACCTTTGTCAATTCAATTTCGCTATAATGGAAAAAAAAAAAAAATCGTGATGTCTTTTGGATGCAAAGAAACAGAGACGGCATAACAATAATTATATCATTTGAGTAGGTGGTTTTATCTATATTTATACTATTTTTTTTATATAGGAAAATTAGAACTTTCATTAAATAATAGAAAAAATTACATTATGATAAAGAGCTTGCGTTAGAAAGTAAGGATTCTCTTCTATCCAAACCGAGAATCAACAATGCCAACATGCTGTTGGCATTGTTGATTTGTTGACTATATCTATTCTATGATTTGTTGGCTCTTACACTTTTATGTTTAAGTAGAGATCAAATTAAATGACAAATTGGTAAAAAAAAGTCTGACTCCTATTAAAATATTGCCTAAAAAATAGGGTTACCTTCTTGTTGATTTTCAAATTGTTTTATTCACTTATAAATTAGACTCTCAAAATAAAAATTATATATATAAAATAAAATAAAAACGGTTTTTTTTTTTGCTACAAAATAAACGTGTAATATTTGTTCATTTTTTGAAGTTAGCCTCATGACACTATTGGTTGTATTAGTAGTTCTAAATGCATAATATTAATAAGAAAACGTGTAAACTTCAAATTGGAATGAATGAAAAATTATGACACTATAAAAAAAAGCCTCATCGCATGCAAGAAGTGCGTGTGATGAGGTTAGTATCTTTTATGCACACCAAATTTATTGGAAGTGACCAAAAGAGAGAGTGAAAGAGGCTAAAACATGGACTAAAATGTGCATTGTCTTTATGCCCTAACCCTTGGTCAATTGGTTTCAATTTGTCGCTTCAGAAGAATTAAATGTAAACATAAAGGATTCAAAAAATCCTATTAGAATGAAATGAGGAAAAGAAGTTAATTGTGCAAAATTTAATTAGCTCCTCTTTCTCCATTATTGTTGATACTCACAAATCACAATCATAACCTTTAATTAAAGAGTTGCATGATATACAATCAGGTAGATCATATTTTAAATCACTCAAATTTGTGACATTTTTTATTTTGATTCCTTAGTTTTAAAAAGTTTTACTTTGGTTTAAATTTTTTTTATAAACATAACAATTTAATCCCTATTCTATTTTTCATTTATATCTATTAATGGAATGCTGAATTGCCGATCTCATTTTTTAAGGAACAAATATACAAGTAAGAAATGAATGAAAAGTAGATAAAGGAAAGATATTTTCCCCTTATTAAAATGAACAAAATTTAACTACAAAATTGGTTGTAGTCTTAAACTTTAAAATTGGTTGTAACCATAAGCTACAACCTTACTCAATATCTTTTTATTGAATGTAAATTTTGACAAATTCACCGTTGGATTACATCTTCTTTTTATATCTTACATGCTTGAAAAATTTCTAGGAAATTAAAGATCAATAGTTACGTCATCAAGAAAATGTTTAAATTGCAAATTTTTATAGTTTACAATTATGCATAAAATATAAGAGTTGTAGGGGAATTAGGCCCAGCAATATATATATATATATATATATATATCTATGTACATATTGGGCTGGGGGGCCAATCCGAGGACATGAAGTAGTCCGAGGAGGGGCGAACATTATTATGGGGGTTCGTGTTAGTAAGTGAAGAGGTTAGTTCTGATCATAAGGGTCCATGAGGGTGGTCCGAGGATGAATGCCTCCTCGACTGATCAAAGCCGAGGTCTGAAGGGGTAGTCTACCATCCAGGACAACGTTCTAGGAAATTCTATTGATACAGATAAACATCACAAAAGCGCAGGATAGAGAGAAGTCCTAAAATATCTAAAGAGAAAACTGCTACCATCGCATTGAATGCTCTGTAGCTAACTCTCTGGCCGCATTAATGAGGAAGTGATACCTGAACAATAATTTTCAGCCTTACAGCTACTACCAGAGATTTCAAGAAGGTGTTGATGAGACAAGGATCAACACCAACAATCTATTCTACACGTGGATGGTAGAGATGAAGGAAGAAAGAGAATATAAAACAGAAAAAAGACCCTAAAGGAAAAGGATGGAGAAATTAAGAGAAAAACACTGTAGCAATCAAGAGTTGAACTTGTAATCAAACTTGAGAAGAAATATATAAGAACCGATCTCCTCGGATTGTGCCGAGGAAGATTTTCTTTAGATTAAACCAGTCTATCTTCATTTTCTTGTTATCTGGATCCACTTTACTTGTTGTCTAATTCATTAAAGCCCAGTTTTCTAACCCACTTTCTACAAATTCATTGTATTGGGTTTTTTGGGCCTAAATCCATCCATTCCTTGGAGTAGGGACTCAAATTGCTTCCTTACAACTGGTGCCATCTATGGGGAATTTTTGGTGTTGTAATGAGTTTAATGTTCAAATATGGTAGGTTCAGGTCCGCAACAGGAGGAATCTATAGGGTCTCGACGTGAAGATCATTTCCCCCATCTTGAACGAAGAAGGGACCGGGTGGGAAGTGTGCATACCACCTATATTAGTAGAAGTCAATCTCGAACTGGGAGTCACATCTCTCATGAGGAAAATGCTAGGGACATGCAACTAAAGATTGATCGTTTGCGGAGGAAGTTGCGTCGTGAACGACGAAGGAAAACTCCCTCAAGGTCTGTTTTTTCTTCTAGTGATGAGGGGGATGGTAGCTACAGACCCAGGTCTAGAACTCCCCCCCAGTGAATCATTCTCGTGTGATGAGGATTACCACCGTAAGCATAGGAATAGGAGCCCGCCTCGCAAAGGCCTGGGGAATGACACTATGAGCAAGGCATTAAACTAAGTTTCCAGGTCGCCTTTTACATGTGGAATTAAAGGAGGAAGACTTCCTCGGCGGTTTACTCAGCCAACGTTCACCATGTACAATGGTCGAACAAATCCTATAGAGCACGTGAGTCATTTCAACCAGAGAATGGCTGTACACTCCAGGAATGAGGCCCTAATGTGCAAGGTGTTCTCGTCCAATCCGGGGCCTGTAACAATAAGATGGTTTGATGGCCTGGAAGTAGGTTCTATAGATTCCTTCAAGGAACTTACCCAGGCGTTTGAATCTCGCTTTATCACATGCAGTAGGGTTCCTCAGCCCTTAGATTCCTTGTTGTCTATGGCCATGCGAGAAGGAAAGACCTTGAAAATGTACTCAGACAAATATTGGGAGACGTTCAATGAGATAGATGGTGATTTTGATGATGTGACCATAAGAACTTTCAAGGTCGACCTACCTGCCGAGCATGGTTTGAGGAAGTCTTTGATTGGGAAACCTGCTGCTTACTCATTCCCAAGTGCAGGAGATCGTAGCAATATGATTCTCGGAGTACCGAGGTCGAACCATAAGGAGTAGGATAGATTCAAAGACAATATAATTAAACAAAAATTTGGGTAAAGAAGAAAAATACTTTTGCTTGGTGATTTTTAACAAGAATAATAATAAAAATTGATTTAAATCAATAATGTAAATACTAGGGCATCGAGGTGTTTCCCTATACCGATATGAAATTCTTTGTAATCTAAGAAATTATATATTTCATAATTGATTGTTCTTATATGATTAAATACTTATGATTCGGTTGAATTGAGACAATTCAATAACGCATGATAACCTAGATTAATAATGCGGTTAGAAAAATTTTCAGAAAAACTCATTCACTTTAAAACCTGATTTCTATTTGAAACTATTAGAAATTCATCTAAACAATAAGAAAAACATGATTGAACTTATCGAAAGCATGGAAGAACTAATACATCAAAAGAAATCTAATTGAATAATCAAATGTGTTGTTGATAAAATCCTAGAAAGAATCACATTGAACTTATGCTCGTTAGCAAGGACTTCCTCCTTCTTTTATAGTGCAGCTCTAGGGTTCCGAGGGTACCAGTGATTTCTCCCTTTTGCCCCTCAGAGTTTGTGTTGTGTCAGTTTGCTCAGGGGTTGGTCGTTTCCTTTTTTCTCATAGCTTCCTCCTTTTGGTGCGACCAAGCTGAAAGTCCCATAGCTGATTTTCCATTTCAAGCTCCCCTCAGGTCGTTGATCTTCAGTTCTTTCTTTCACCCTCCCAGCTTTTGGTTGCACTCCATTCTTGTCATTTTCTTGAATAGCTGGAATCTTTTGCTGCTGGGTTGAAAGCTCCCTCCCAGTTACCTCTTTTATGCTTTTCTCATTCTGGGGACCTTGGGGGATAGCTCCTTTGTTCATGCATTTCCTGCTTCTATACTTTTCTGATTCCACTGTCTGTCTGGGCGCATGAGACCCGCATGCTCTTTGTCTTTTATCCTGCTTCAATTTTACTTATACTGTGTTGTTCGTTCCAAAGATCCCTGGACTCTGGTGACTTCTGGGATCCCGGCCCAGCTCTTCTTATTGGGCTCCTTTTGGTCTATTGATCTTGGCCGATTGGGCCTTTCTTTTGCTTCATGTATTTTAAATTCTGTTCTTTCATGGATCGTTGGATCCCAATCCTTTGGGCCTCCCACCCTTTTCTTCTTTCTTTTTCTCTTTTCTTCATCACATGAATCCAGCCAATTATTTTCTCTAACTTCATTTCCATGAAATTGGCCCAACATGCTATTTCTTTGGGCCTTAGACTATGGGCAATTTTGAACCTCAACAAACCCAAAACTAGAAAGTTGTAGATATTTAAGTCACGGTTCCAACCCATCCATCCTTGTGTCAATTGGATTTTTGAGGAGAGAGATACACCCAAAATACTGATCTGTGCTTAAATCAGATTTTTCCTTTTCAGATTCCGCCTCTTTGATTTCTTTCCTTATTTGAAACTTCCAATCATGTTAGACGATCCAAGCACTCCAGCTGCACCTCCTTAGACATTTAAGAATGGTCCTTTAGCTCCACTTTAATTCTAGTTTGGCCTCCATTCTCTCACAAATTCCTGTAAACTCATATTTCTCACATGATTTCCTGAAAGTAGAAAATTATACACAATGAATGGCATCTAATTCAAGAAATTATGTAAAGATAAATAATAGGGAATAATGCAAATCAATGGTTAATTATAAAAATTAAGCATAGTAATAAGGAGATAACGCTCACATAAATATATAACAAATATACATTTTAAGGCGTTATCACTTGTTGACAGTGTACATCAACTTATGGACCGAATTGATAAGTATAAGCTGGTCGAGGAAGACCAACAGTAAGGCAAGGGGAAGGCTAAGGTTATCCTTCAGGAGATGAGGGATTTCAGGTCGGACTGTTACAACAATAACCGGCCCCAGAGAGACTTTACTGGGCAATCGGGTCTGCCACTGCTCAAATGGTTAACACGGTGTTCCGAGAACTAGTACACCAAGTTTTGGAGAAAATCAAGAACGAGTCATTCTTTAAGTGGCCAAACAAAATGAGAGGTGACCTCATAAAGCGCAATCAAAACCTTCATTGCCAATACCACCAGGACGAGGGCACACCACAGAAGACTGTAGGACTTTGAGGAGTTATCTGGAGCAACTGGTTAGAGAAGGGAGGCTGAAACAATTTCTACATCAGCCCAATAGACTAGGAGGTCAGGCAGGATCAGGATTTCAGGGAATGCTTTTTCCAGAGCCCTTTTGGGCACCATCAATGTCATCTTCGCGGCCCCAGGAAGAACTAGTTCTCACATTTCTAGGGTGATGTCTGTAGTCTGGCCACCTGCCAAGGACTCTAGACCTGAGTCGAAGAGGGCTAGAGTCGAGAACCGACCATCGATGAGTTTCTCTAAGGAGGACAAGGTTGGAACCGTACAGCCACATGATGATGCCCTGGTGGTCACCCTCAGGATAGGGGGATACGATGTTAAGAGGGTGATGGTGGATAAGGCAGTAGGGCAAAGATTATGTACCCTGATTTGTACAACGGATTGGGTTTGAAACCTGAAGACTTGACAGCTTATGATTCGCCTCTGGTAAGCTTTGACGGGAAAGTTGTTGTTTCAAGGGGCTAGATTTGACTACCCGTACAAGCAGGATTAGAGGTAGTGGAGGTGGATTTTATTGTAGTGGATGCTTATTCTCCCTACACGGTCATTGTGGCAAGACCCTAGCTTTATGCCCTGGGGGCCATTTCCTCCACTTTGCATTGAAGGTGAAATATTCGTTTAGGGATCAGATTGAGGAGCTGGTTGGGAGCTAGTCCATGGCAAGGCAGTGCTTGGTTGCTGCAATAATGCATCAGCCAGGAGTGGAGTCCTCGGTCTCTACTGAGGGGAGCTTATAGCAATCAAGGACTCCGGGGTTACCCGTAGAGGAGACAGTTGATGGGGTAGAGTGTGAGAATTTAGAGAAGATTATGGTAGATAATGATTTGGAAAGATTTTTTTAGATCGGAGCTCAGCTGCCTCCTCAGGAGAAGGAAGAGCTGATAGAGTTTCTCAGGAGGAACATTGATGTGTTCGCGTGGAGTGCTTATGAAACTCCTGGGGTGGATCTGAATTTTATATGTCATCATCTGAATGTTAATCCGTCCATCATTCCAAGAAAACAACCACCTCGGCGTTCATCTAAAGAACATTCTGATGCCGTCAAAGATGAGGTGATCAAACTTAAGCAGGCCGGAGCTATTAAAGAGGTTTTTTTACCCCGAGTGGCTAGTCAATACTGTAGTGGTGAAGAAGAAGAATGGAAAGTGGCGGGTTTGTGTGGATTTCACAGCTTTGAACAAGGCCTGTCTAAAGGACCCTTTCCTCATGCCTTGGATTGATCAGCTAGTGGATGCAACTGTAAGCCATCCTCGGATGAGTTTTTTGGATGCCTTCTAGGAATACCACTGGCTTTGAGTGATCAGGAAAAGATAGTTTTTGTCACTCCCACTAGAAACTACCACTGCAAGGTAATACCCTTTGGGGTGAAGAATGCAGGGTCTACCTATCAGAAGATGATGACCAGGATGTTTGAGCCACTATTTGGCAAGAATATTGAAGTTTATATTGATGATATGGTGGTGAAGAGTAAGGTGGTATCCGAGTATGTGGAAGACCTTAGTAATATTTTTGAAATACTGAGGAAACACAAGCTGCACCTTAATACTTCTAAGTATTCTTTTGGGGTTGGTTCAGGAAAATTCTTGGGATACATGGTCACTCATTGTGGAATTGAAGTCAATCCTGACTAGATTAAAGCAATTAATAGTTTGCAGCCACCTCGAAATCCCAAAGAGGTCCAAAAGTTGACAGGGATGAGTGCTGCTCTAAACCGATTCATTTCTCGGTCAGCAGACAGGTGTAGGCCTTTCTTCCAGTTGTTGAACAAGTGGAAGGAATTCGAGTGAAATGAGGAGTGTGTCCTAGCCTTCTAGTAATTGAAGGAGTACCTTTCTCGGCTACCTATTATGTCCAGGCCCGAGGTGGATGAGGTTTTGTTTGCTTACATCGTGGTGGCTTCCCATGCTGTGTGCTTGGTGTTGGTATGGGTAGATGGTGGTGTGCAGAGGCCAGTATATTATGTTAGCAAGTCGTTGCATAAGGCCGATGTGCATTACCTACTGTAGGTAGGAATGGCAACGGGTCGGGTTCGGGCCGGGTTTTTCCATACCCGGACCCGACCCGCGGGGCAAGACCCGTGGCCCAGACCCGGCCCGTTTAGGTTACCGGGTTTTTTTTCGGGGCCCGGACCCGCCTCAGCCGGGCCTCGTTTAGGGATTGGGCCCAATTCGTGGCCCAACCCAAAAAAAAAATAATTTATGCCCAAATTTGTTTTTTCCTATATTAAGCCTGCATATTCTAATTCAAGCCTAGATAACGTGACCCAGACCCAATTCGTGGCCCAACCAAAAAAAAAAAAAAATTTAAGCCCAAATTTATTTTTGCCTACATTAAGCCTGCATATTCTAATTCAAGGCCCAAATGCCAAATCAGTCCAAATCATAGGCTACTAATCATAAATAAATAAATCACCTGTTAATTATAAATCTATAAATCAATAAACCATAACTAATATCATAATCATAATTCAATAAATCATAACTAAGATTTTAAATCAATAAATTACCTAGCTAAGATAACCATTTAATCATTAATCAACAAAATCATAACTAAAATCACCAGCTAAACATAAAAATAAAATAAATCCAATAAGTCCAAGAAATAAGTATCAAAAGTCCAACGAGTCCAAGAAATTAAAAAGCTACAAAATAAATCCCACAAGTTTAGAATAATTACAAACCAACAAATTAATCCAACAAGTCTAAGAAATTAAAAAAGCTACTAAATTAATACAAAATGTTTAATCTTCATCAATTGTGATACAACTCCCATCAATTGTGGCATAACTCCCATCATCTTCATTTGGCTACCCATCATCAAGAATGGATTGAAATGTACTATCTCCCGATATAGTTGAAGAACCTACAACAATAATGAATTAAAAAATGGAATAAACTTCATCAAATTGTAACTAGCAAATATAAAGGAGGTAAATGCATTTGGACATCACAAAATCACAATAAGAAAACAAGAAATGCAAGTATTGATCAATAGATCACATTAAACAACACTATTCAGCTTCATAGCCCTAGACATACATATATCAACACTGAAAGTGCAAAGTTGAACAGAACACACAAATCAGCTGATTCATTACATTACAATTCAGTGCTCCTTTATACTAGCATCTGACAGAATCTACAATCTATATCAGCCTAACAGTTTCTTAACTACCCCTTAACTACCTCATCTCTAAGCATATTAAGCACATGCTCAATTACAGTAACAACACATTTTTTATATTACAGTAGCTACACATTACAAGATACACAGTTACTGCTATCTGCACTATCACAAGCATAAACCATATCTTAACAATATACGACATAAAAGATTAAAAATTTGTAACCTCACCCTCCACCCTTTTACTTTTTTTTTTTGGGGGCGACCACCAGCTTCAGGTTGTGAGCACAATCCAATTAGTTCAACTGACCTGGATAATTCAAAACTATTCAGATCAATACACAGCTATATACACACATAGAGTTTTCAAATAAAACCACAAAGCTATATACAGAGGATTTCTCATTAAAAATGGCTAATTTAACTAAAAACACTCAAATCCAAAGATAAACTATGAGAACCCAACAAAAATAAAAGGCACCTAGATGAGAAAAAAGAGCAAAGCAATAATGAAAACAACCACTTTCTTAATCAGACTCTCATATCAAGTATCAAATATACAGAGGACATCTCATAAAAATGGCTAATTTAACTAAAAACCACGAAAAGCCAACAAAAATAAAAGTCACCCAGATGAGAAAAAAGAGCATCTGACAAAAATGGAAAATTTCGCTGAAAACAAGGAAACCCCAACAAAAATAGAAGGCACCCAGATGAGAAAAGCATCAAATATACAGAGGATATCTCATAAAAATGGCTAATTTAGCTAAAAACAAGGAAAACCCAACAAAAATGAAAGGCACCCAGATGAGGAAAAAAGAGCAAACAAACCATTGATGAAGTAAGAGGAAGAAGGCCAGCCACGTTGGGAAGCGGCGGTGGAAATGGCGGTGGGGCCACTGAGGACAGAGGAGGAAGATGAAGAGGCAAACGACAAGTCGTTTTGCTTAGCGAAGTGGTGGACCAAGTGGTTGAGGCCGTGCAGAGGCGGCAGGACCGAGGGAGTGTCTCAGAGTGAGTTGCTGAGGGAGAGGGACTGAGGTGAGGAGGGACTGAGCTGAAATGAGGGACTGAGGGAGTGTGAGTGTCGGCTGAAGAGTGAAGAAATGAGGGATTAGGGTTAGATTAGGTTTATATATGTAGGAGGGTATTTTCGTAATTTAGGTTTCCGGGTTTTTTAATGGGTCGGGTTTCGGGTTGGGTCTCGGGTTTTTTTGATAAAACCCGGACCCGACCCAGACCCGCTTCGGGTTTTTTTTAAACCCATACCCGACCCTATTCCTAATCGGATCGGGTAAAACCCGGCCCATTAGGGTTGGGCCGGGCCGGGTACCCGCGGGTCGGGCAAAAATTGCCATCCCTAACTGTAGGAAAAAGCCATTTGGGTAGTGGTGCATGCTACACGTAAGCTCCCCAATTATTTCCAATCTCACACAGTAGTTATTTTAACTCAACTTCCGCTTAAATCACTTATTCAGAATGCTGACTACACTAGGAGGATTGCCAAGTGGGGTACAATCTTAGGGGCTTTTGATATCAAGTATATGCCTCGCACCTCCGTAAAGGGTCAAGTTCTCGCAGATTTGGTGGCCGAATTTACTGAATCCCCATTAGAAGAGAGAATAGAGAAGCAGGACATGGATAGAAAATCGGTTGGAATGGTCTCCTTGCAAGAGCTTTATCCTGGAGGATGTACGTTGATGGTGCAGCAAATCAAAGAGGATCTGGAGTGGGGTTGGTTCTAATATCTCTTGAGAAAATCACTATTGAGATATCCTTAAGATTGGGCTTCTCGGCCACAAACAATGAGGCTGAATATGAGGCCCTGTTGGTAGGGATGACCATGGTTCAGAAATTGGGAGGAAAAGCAGTGGAGATATTTTCAAATTCAAGATTAGTTGTGGGCCAAGTGAGAGGAGAGTTAAAGGCCAGGGATGTGAGAATGCAAGAATATTTAAATCAGGTTAGATACTTACAGTCAGGATTTGAGTCCTTCAATTTGCTACATGTCCCTAGGAGTGGAAACACACACGCTGATTCTTTGGCCACTCTGGCCACCTTCTCGACACAGGGCTTACCTCAGGTTATCCTTGTTGAAGACTTGTGCAAGCCTACTGAGATGAAGAAAGAGGTGGTACATATCCATCAAATTAGGGTGGGACCTAGCTGGATGGATTCTATAGTGCTATTCCTTAAAAAGGATACCTTGCTCGAGGATAAGTCTGAAGCTAACAAAGTGCGAAGAAAAGCTCATCGATTTTGGCTGTCTGAGGACCAAAAGTTGTTTAAGCACTTTTTTTTTGGGCCGTACTTGCTGTGCATACACCCTGAAGTATCAGAGCTACTTTTGGAGGAGTTACATGAAGAGATTTGTGGAAGCCACACTTGAGGCAGATCCTTGTCTCACAGAGCCCTTACATAGGGATATTGGTGGCCAAACATGCAGAAGGAAGCACAATAATATGTAAAGAAGTGTGACCAGTGCCAAAGATTTGCTCCAAACATTCATCAACCAGGGGGAGTCCTTAATTCTTTGTCCAACCCTTGGCCCTTTGCTCAATGGGGTTTGGATATTGTTGGACATTTTCCTAAGGCAGCAGGTAATAAGAATTGGTTGCTGGTCGACACAGATTACTTCACTAAATGGGTTGAAGCTGAACCATTGGCAAATATCAAGGACGTGGATGCCAAGAGATTTGTTTGGAAAAATATTGTCAATCGGTTTAGGATCCCCTACACCCTTATCTCTGATAATGGTCTTCAGTTTGATAGCAAAGCCTTCAGGAAGTACTGTTGCGATTTGGGAATTACAAATAGGTATTCCACTCCAGCTTATCCTTAGGGGAATGGACAGGCCGAGATTGTTAATAAGGTCATAGTGAGTGGACTCAAGAAGAGGTTGGATGATGTGAAGGGAAAATGGGTGGAAGAGCTGTCACACATCCTTTGGACATATCAGATCACACCTCGTAGATCAACAAGAGAGACAATTTTCAATGACTTATGTAGCCAAGGATATTATTCCTTTGGAGACTGAATTCCCAACACTGAGAACGAGTTCTTTCACTTCGAGCAACAATGATGGGCTGTTAGGAAAGAGCTCAGACTTAATTGAAGAGCGAAGAGAAAATGTAATGGTCCAACTGGCGTATTATCAGCATAAGCTCAAGTAAGGGTATGATGCCAACGTAAAGCTAAGACCATTAGCGCCTGGAGACCTGACATTAAGAAAGGTATTGGGTACTGCAAAGAACCCAGCATGGGGAAAGTTAGGGCTCAACTGGGAAGGGCCATATCGCATCACCTCGGTGGCTGGAATAGGTGCGTATTATCTTGAAGATCTAGATGAAAATGTTGTACCACGCTCCTAGAATGTAAACAACTTGAGAATGTATTATTATTAATGAAATTTTCCTCTGCCATATTTTGGTTTATTATATTATGCGTTATGCGTCCTACTATTTATTTAAATATCAAACAGAACCTTGGTCATACCTGGATCCTTGGACTACATACTTTGAGTAAATTGATATTTTAAATCATTTTTCTAAGTGTTAAATAGAACCTTAGTTATGCCTGGTTCCTCAGACCACATACTTTGGGTAAATTAATACTTCATGTCATTTTTCTAAGTGTTAAACAGAACTTTAGTTATGTTTGGTTCCTCGGATCACATACTTTGGGTAATTAATACTTCATGACATTCTTTTAAGTGTTAAACACAACCTTAGTTATGCCTGGTTCCTTGGACCACATACTTTGTATAAATTAATACTTCATGACATTCTTCTAAGTGTTAAACAGAACCTTAGTTATATTTGGCTCCTCGGACCACATACTTCGGATAAATTAATACTTCATGACATTCTTCTAAGTGTTAAACAGAACCTTAGTTATGCTTGGTTTCTCGGACCACATGTCTTGGGCAAATTCATACTTTCTGTTATTTATTTAAGTATCAAGTAGAACCAGCCATGCTAAATAACAGAGATCATTGTTATAGTGACGTGATCAGATGGACACTTATGAGCATCACTTAAAGCATTTGAAAGTATATCTATGATCTGTTTAAAAATTGATTATCATCCCTAACTCCTTAGACTTACTGATAAGTGGAGAACTAGGGGGAGTCTGATATGAATAGATGCTCTACCATTATATATGTTTTTGAGGTTAAGGTCACACTTTGTCGAGATTATGGACTTAATAGATTTAACTTGTTCTGTTGTCAATCATGTGGGGTGCAGTAACTATACTCCCACTTATGCAGATAATTAAATGGAGCTATATCTCGTTTCCACGTTGGTTAAATATTAAGTGAAACAGAAACTATGTTAGAACCAATACAAATATCACAACTATGAAGGAAGAACTTATAAGTATCATTGATCTGAGCCTTAGAAAAAGGCAAGTTGCTTACAAAAAGATCAAACTGAATTACAAGTTCAAGGAACAAAAACAATAGTTAAAAAAAAAAAAAAAAAAAAAAAACAACAACAACAACAACTCATGGTTTCATCTTTATTACTAGTTTTTCCTTAGGATTCTTGGTAGGTTGAGTGGTTGCTGCTGCCAAGGATGCTGGACCCTTACCCTTGGGGTCTTCCTTGGCAGGGACGGGGAAAGTTGCCAAAACCAGCTCATGGCTTTGAGAAACCACCCCTCCCTGGGAAGAATCCTTGGGTGCATCCGAGGGCTTTGTCATCTCAGGGGCAACCTCCTTGGGGACTTCTTTCTCCTTGTCAGATGCGCCGGTTTGCTCTGCCCCTTTATGAGGACTGCTAGGAGGAGAAGGGTCCTTGGTTAGAGCCTCTTCAACAAGGCTTGTGACATTGGGGGCTGCATCATCCTTGGGGGCTGTGGGGCTTGGTGCCTGGATTGCAGGGGGTAGTATACATTTTCTGCTCTTCTAAGTGCTGAAGAGGCCCTAACCCTTGCCAGGTTGAGTGCCTCATTCCACACCTGAAGGCAGTATGCTCTACACACCCTCGAGACCTTGGCCCTAAGGGCCTCCTTAGTCTTAGCCATCCCTATGTCATAACCATCTCGTTCGGCCTGGTCTTTGGCTTTCTCAACATCCTCCAGCTTTTTCTTTAACAGTTTGATTTGCTCCCTGGCAACGGCAAGCTCAACCTCGGCTTGGCGGAGTTGCTTGCGCTGGGTCTCGGCTTGCCTCTCTGCCCCTTCCAACGCCACCTCGGCACTTTTCCACTCCTTCTCGGCCTCAAGGAGCTTGGCGTTCAGTTTTTTCACTCTCTTCTCGACCATGTTAAGGCCTCAACAGCAGCAATCCTTCTACCTTCCTCATCCTTCATCTGTCGATGAGAAATATCCACCAACTCCTCAGCTCTAAAGGTGGCTTAGACAGCTTACAAAAGAAACTTAGTGAGTGAGCAAAAAAAAAAAAAAAAAAAAAAAACAACTTGTTAATGAATGATGGACTTAGCTTGAAAAACTCACCATAGTGAGGTCTCTCTTCAGACTTAGAAACACCTTGTGTTTCCTCATGGTCCTCAGATCGACCATGTCATCGGTTAGCAGCAGGGCTTGCTCCACATCATCTGCTATGTACTCGGCCTTCCCCTGTTAGAAGTCCTTGATTGAGGAGTTCGCAGGGAGAAGGAAACCGTCTAACACCAAGGGGGATTCTAGTTTAGAACCCTAGTGTGAAGATCACGTCCCTTGTCTTCTGGTGCTCCTTCACTCAAGGACCTCGTCCGAGTGGTTTTGGCTACCTTAGCCCCTTTTTGGGGCTCGTACTCCTTTGAAGGGATACCTCGTCCCTCCTCTACCACGTCTTTCCCCTTCTGCTCTCGTTTTCTCTTTTTGTCTGCTGGATCGGGCTGAGAGTTATTGGTGGTAGGAATGGAGGGGGGTTTAGCTTAGCCGGCCGCTTCGGGCGCCTTGCCTTCAACCTGGGACTCCATCACCTCCATAAGGCTGGCCCTAGATTTTCGTTGTATTCCCATGTCTTTTGGAATAGAAGAATCTTTTTGGGCGTGACTTGTTGGCATGGGAGGAAGGTGGTCGGGGTCACCAATTAGGGTTTCAGGGGATAAAGACTGGTTGAATCGAAATCGTCTTTCGAGTCAGAAACGTTAACGACCTCTTCCTCTTCCTTAGTTGCTGGCAGGGATGAGGTTACCTCTTCCTCAGCAGCGCGTTAGGATGGTAATGCTACTTTGGGTATGCCTTTTGGGATAGCACCGGTGATGAGAAAACCTGGAACGACAACGCTTATCTAGTGCAAGCGTGGGTCCTTGGCTTTTATAATACACTTTGGCGACTGGAAGCTTTTAGAGATGGGGGTGTAGCTGAGGATTAGGTGTGCCGCTCTTTGCAAACCGTCACTATGGACGAACACCTTGGCCTTCAGTATTTTGTCTAAGCTCGGTTGGTTGACAAGACTGAAATTAGGAACAGTAGCGTTCTTGTCTGCAAAACCATTAGGAAAAACAAAAAACATTGTCAACAAAAAACAGTACGAATCAAAGGAAAACTCATATACAAACACAAACAAAAGAAAAGGGGAAGGGGGTGGCTTTGAAATAATTAACCTAGACCTAAAGCCCCACCTGGTGTCCCCTCTTTCGTCGGGCAGGGGAGGCCATTATGCTACTCCTTTGAAACGATAAAGAAGTCCTTGTTCAGGCCTTTGTTAGAATCAGGGAGGCATTGGATGAGCCTAACCTCGGGGTACCTAGATTTTAGGTAATACCCCTGTCCCTTTAGGTGGTGGAGGTTGTAAATCCAATTCACATTATGATGGGTAAGACCTAAGCCCATTTTCTCATTAAGGGTATCGACGCTACCTAAAATCCTAAACATGTTTGGGGCACATTGGGTGAGAGCTAATCTATGAGCCCTAAGGTAATCCCTAATGACGGTGCCCATGGGGATTCTCATCCCTCCCTCTATAAAGGCAATCACCGGGATTACCACCTCTCCCTCCTGCCTATCAGTGTGCCAGTCCCCTTGCTTACAGTACCTAATGGAGACTCCTGACGGGATTCTATATTGAGCTTTAAAGCTCTCTATATTCTCCGTGGAGTCTACCAAGTAAGCAAATCTACCCATTCCTAAGAAAGGGTTGAAGGTACTAAAGGGGTACTAAGAAGGTAAAGAGAAAATAGAAGGGTCGAGGAGAAAAAGATACGGAGAAAAGAAAAGTAGATGAAAAAATATATTGAAAGATTTATAAAGACTTACACGAAGAAAAAAAAAACTATCATCAAACTGGCTCTTGGTATGTGTGAGGGTACGAGTAAATTGAGTAAGTGTGCAAGTTCAGTGTATGAGTGTTAAAGTGAGGTGAACGAAGTGTTTTGATGATATTTATATCAAAGAGAGAGTGACAAGGGGCAAAATTCCGGCCCAAGTTCCCACAAAATCCTCAGCTGTTGGATCCGCATCACGTTGTAGAACATGGGGGAACATGGAGTCGCAGAAATTTAATGAAGGCGCATCTCGGATGCCGAAACTTCAGGAGCGTGTGTTGGACAGTTAAAAGGATACCTGCGCAGACAAGGATGATGTGTGATAAGGTACGGGGTCATTGTAGTGACATCGAAATCCTCATTTCTTCCCAATGAGTCAGAGAGGAGAATTTCGAAGGGCTATTGTAGGGGCGTTAGGCCCAGCAATATATATATATATATCTATGTACATATTGGGCCGAGGGCGTAATCCGAGGACATGAAGTAGTCCGAGGAGGGGTGAACATTATCATGGGAGTTTGTATTAGTAAGTGAAGAGGTTAATTTTGATCATAAGGGTCCATGAGGGTGATCTAAGGATGAATGCCTCATCGGCTGATCAAAGCCAAGATCCGAAGGGGTGGTCTGTCATCCAGGGCAACGTTCCAGGAAATTTTATTGATACGGATAAGCATCACAAAAGCGTAGGATAGAGGGAAGTCCTAAAATATCTAAAGAGAAAGCTGCTACCACCGCATTGAATGCTCTGTAACTAACTCTCTGGCTGCATTAATGAGGAAGTGATACTTGAACAATAATTTTCAGCCTTACAGCTACTACCAGAGACTTCAGGAAAGTGCTAATGGGATAAGGATCAACACTAGCAATCTATTCTACATGTGGAGGGTAGAGATGAAGGAAGGAAGAGAGTATAAAATAGAAAGAAGACCCTGAAGGAAAAGGATGGAGAAATTAAGAGAAAAACACTGTAGCAATCAAGAGTTGAACTTGTAATCAAACTTGAGAAGAAATATATAAGAATCGATCTCCTCGGATTGTGCCGAGGATGATTTTCTTTAGATTAAACAGTCTATCTTCATTTTCTTGTCATCTGGATCCACTTTATTTGTTGTCTAACTCATTAAAGGCCAGTTTTCCAACCCACTCTCTACAAATTTATTGTATTGGGCTTTTTGGGCCTAAACCCATCCATCCCTTGGACTAGGGACTCAAATTTCTTCATTACATAAGCTTATAGATCATATAATATATAATATTTAATTGACACAAAATTTGACATGTGTATTATGAGCATAAATAATATGCAATACAATGGTTAAATTTTCAAAGTATGTAGTAATATTTATTTTATTGAGTAAGGTTATAATCTTATGTTACAACCAATTTTGTAGCTAAACTTTGTTCCTTTAAGATTTAAATTAATGAATTGGATTTTTGTTTTCAATTGAAGGACCAAGATTACACAAATCAAAATTTTTAGGAACAAATAATATAATGAATAAAATACACTTTGCATCTTCTAAGTTTGGCTCCATTTCTAAATCATAGCTCGATTTTCAAAACTTATAATTTACTGTATTGATTTTCAAACTTATAATTTATACCATTGACTATTACAATGATACGATATCAATTTTTTTTTTCTTTGGGCCTTAAATGACAATTTTTTGATGAGTTGATGGTAAGATGACAAGATGTAATGTATGTTTTAGTCTTATAGATACAATTTTCCCTATAATATATAATTAATAATAGAGGATAAAGTTTTCCTAGAAACCAGTTTGAAAGAATTTTTTCCAACCCATTGCATGACTATTTACAAAAAGGAAAAGTTAACGAATGTCCTAGGACATTGGTTTAGAGAACATGTTTATGGAAAAGAAAAAAACAATTGCCTTTTTTGATGTTTTTTTATATTTTCAATAAAATTGGTATTATTAAAGCTTTTTAAAAATAGTTCATTAACAAAGGTTTGGATTATGTCAAGTAGTTTTTCAACTAGACATTTAGTTATTGGCTACCTCAAGTATTTTTTCAACTTGACATTTAGTTTATTTATTTATTTATTATTATTATTTTTAGATAGAGTTTCAATCTATAAAGTTCGCTCCTTATCATTAGACCAAGATACTAATCGGTTTTTGGTGTAGGCAAAGATTGAACCTTAGATCTCTTATTCAACTATCAGAAACTTTATCAATTGAGTTAACCCAACATTTAGTTAGTTTGATAGAATGACGTGGCAGTGGATTTTAATCTCCACTAAAACAAATACCCTAAAAACACCCATTTAACACATAATCCTTTATAAAACATCTTATTTAAACAAATCATATATTTAGTGAGTTTTATTTCTTATTTCAAACTTCTCATATATCTTTTTTTTTTTTATGTGAATTTTGAAAATCTAACCGTTGAATTTCATATTTCTTATGTTCTTAACATGCATATCAAATTTCGTTTAAATTGGATATTATTTATTATTCGATCGATAAATTTGTTTTTTATATACAATTTTAGATCATAAAAATTTGAAATTTTAACATTTGTTTGATGAGATAGTAATTGATCTTTGATTTTCTTTAAATTTTGCGAGTATGAAGAATACAATAAGAACATGTAATCTAACAGTTAGATTTTCAAAATTCACATCCATTAAAGATGTATAAGGAGTTTGTAGAGTTTATTTGGATTGAAACTTTTTTTTTTTTTTTTGAGAAATAATTATAACATGCTGCTAACCCTGCAGCTCGAACATTTTCCTCCCTAGACCCCCAAGCACTTTGTGCATGGGAAGGTGCCAATTCAGCTACAAGACCTTTGGCTTTGGATTGAAACTTTGATCAAAGAGATCTACCCCATACCATACATACCGAATTAGTAATTACCCATCTTTGATCTTTCCTTTCCTTGTGTCGGCCAAAAGTCTCAATGCGTAACGATTAAGCAAATTAAATAACACCCTAAAATACTTCATAAGTATTGTAAAACCTCTAAAACAAAACAAAACCAAAAAACGTCCTCTCTCTCTCTCTCTCCTTATTTCCCACCCATTTCCCACGCATCTTCCTTCTCACCTTCCTTTTTATCTCAAAACTCCAAATAAAAACTCTTTCATTCACTCTTCCAATTCCCAAATTCTCAGATCCAACAAACAACCATGTCCTCCACCACATCTCCCCCAATTCTCCCAATCTCAAACACCACCGCCACCACCACCGCCCAATCGTCCCAACCACCAATCGCCACCCCAGCTTTTCGCAACTTCCTCAGCAACATAACCGAATCGGTCCGCAACAACCTCGCCCAGCGCCGCCCGTGGTCCGAGCTCGTCGACCGATCCGCTTTCTCGAAACCCGAATCCTTCTCCGACGCCACCCTCCGCGTCCGCAAGAACTACTCCTACTTCCGCATCAACTACCTCACCGTCATCGGACTAGTCCTCGCTTTCTCTCTCCTCTCTAACCCTATCTCTCTCCTCGTCCTCCTCGGCCTCCTCTCCGCTTGGCTCTTCCTCTACCTCTTCCGCCCCTCCGATCAGCCTCTAGTCCTCTTCGGCCGTGCTTTCTCCGATAGGGAAACCCTAGGTATCCTCGCCGTTTCGAGCATCTTCGTCATTTTCCTCACCTCCGTTGGATCGCTACTCATCTCAGCTCTCCTCATCGGAGTCGCTCTTGTTTGTGCTCACGGCGCGTTTAGGGTTCCGGAAGATCTGTTTCTCGATGAACAAGAAAATGTCTCCACCGGATTTCTCTCCTTCCTTGGCGGCGCCGCCTCCAACGCCGCAGTCGCCGCTGCTGCAGCAACTCCTGCCGTCGCTGCACGCGTCTGAGACCACACACTTGTTGAAGGTTCTTGTCAATTGAAAGTTTTTTAGCTTTTGGTAGACAAGAAAATAAATATGTTTTTTTTTTTTCTTCTTGACAATTTTTTGATATATAGGCGAAAATTGAAGGTCTTTGTTATGGATCTGTGATATTTGATTTGGTTTTAGGTAGAATGTGAAACTTTTGGTGGTGGATCTGTAAGTTTTATATGTTCTTTTTAATTTTCTTTATGTGATACAAATTCATTGATTCAGATCTATATGGGGTACGCGTATCAAGATTTTGTTTCTGTGCAAATTTGCTCATGAATGGTGTTGTACTTTCTACATTTCAAGGTTGAATCTTTATGCTGAGATCGAAATAATTGTGTGTATGTGAGAGAGAGAGAGAGAGAGCGTGTTTGATTCATTGACTAAATTCTTGCATTGATCATTTCTGCTTTTAGGTTTTATGCTTTTGCTTGCTGAGTGAATTGAAAATCTTTTTTGTTGGTTTGTTATTTGGATCTGTCAAAACCATTAGGAGAGAACTTTAGACCATTAGGATTTGTGTTATGCTTGGTTTTGCTGAACAAACGAAATTATCTTGTTGGTTTGTAATTTGGACCCATCGTAGGCAGGCTTCCAGTTAGCTCAACTAGTAGTAGAGTATCATTCTGTCAAATAAGATATGTGGGTTTGAATCCATCCTACATTAAAAATCAAAAATCAATTGGTGTCTTAACCTGATGAAAAAAATGAAATTATCATGGACTGAAAGAGTGGATATCATAAGTTGAAATTTTTGTGGTATCTAAGAAGAAAAAAGAAAAAGACAATAGTCAAATGTAGAGAAGTTATGGTAGAGTTGGACGTTATTAACAGCGGGGGCATTGTAAATAGTCACGGCTACTGAGTTTAGCTCACTAGAGTAACTAACAGCTAGATTATCTTTGTTAGTTAGACTACTAACGAGAGAATTCTTAGTTTGTAATTTTTGGGTATATGTGCAGTTGAGTGATCATCGTGTGTGCTGGGATCCCCTTTGTTTGCTATATACGAACAATTCTTATAGGGACAGAGTCCACTCATCAATGGAAATTTAATTTTCACATATAGAAGGTATATGTTGTGTTACCTGCATTTGAAACTAGTTAGCATTAGTTTTTTTCCCTTTATTTGTTAGAACAAGATTTTAATTAGAGGATAGTTACAATTTTGAATTTGTGAAAATCATGTCTCATCCATGAATTGTGGTCTCTTCATTAGCAAATGGAGAGGATCTTTAATCTTTTGGTTTTTCTTACTCACTGTCCAATCCCTAGACTCCCTACTACTGAGTTATCAAGCTTAAACTTGAAAATTGCTTTCTGACTTAATGAACTGAATCCTGATGTATGTTTATGGGATCTTCTGCACCATATTGTCTTTTTTTTTTTCTTCAGTAATATAGTCATAACTTTTTTAATATGAGAATTCACTTACATTGATATTGGGTCATTGACATAGCTTTTCACATTCTTCTATTTTCATAATGAAATGATTATGAAAGCTGATGTTGGTATTTTTACCAATGGGTTTCTTGCCCTCATTTTGATTTTGATGCTGATTCATTTGCATTCTATTGTCTAAATCTTGAAAAGCTAATTATAGCCAAGAAATGTTCAGTTGTATTGCCTTGTATTTGATAAATAGTCCTTAGTTCAATTTGATAAACAGCCATGTATGTTCAGTTGCTTGCTATATAATTATGATGTTGCTTAAGTTAATATAAGTTATTATGGAGAATGCTAGCAGCAGTAGTGATTGTTACCCACCTTTAAGATACTGGTGCCACTTTATATTAGAGCACCAAAAGATTGTTAGTTGTTATTTTCGATCTTCTTCTTCTTCGTTTTTCTTTTATTATTACTATTGCTTTAAATTGTAGTAGTCATGGTATTATGATCATTCTGGGTGCGTTTGTGACTTCCAATATTAAAAAAAATGGTATTATGATAAGGGTTGTGTTAACCCGTTATCCACAATTCTTTTTTACTTTTTTTCTGACAAAATTTGTCTTTTTTTGCAGTTTATGTCAAACTTTTCAGTTGTGAGGTGCCCGTTAACCACAATTTTTTAACTTTTTTCTGACAAAATTTGTCTTTTTTTGCAGTTTATGTCAATTTTTTTCAGTTGTGTAGGTACTATTTGGTGTTTTTTTTGACTTTTTCTGACAAATTTTTTTGCACTTAACAAGCAAGGCGGTGCTTGTTAACATTCGCTTATGATAATTTTTTATTGAATCTGCTGGCGATGAGTTGATCCAAGTGTTGCCATTAGGCTCAGTGGTCCCAGAGTACGATGGTAAAAATTCAGCCATTTGGTTAAGTGGTCCTGAAATGTCTTTGCCGACAAAATTGAATAGGCTAAATCCTAATTTTACTGTCATGTTCATTGTGAAACCTAATCTTGGGTGATGTTCTTCTCGCTGGATTGTTTATCATGTAGGATCTTTTTACTGCTGTACTTATTAAAAGGAATCTCTCATCATACTGGAAAGTGGAAACAAGAAGAATGCAAAGATCCAAAACAATCAATCAACCCGTGCCTTTTTAAAACTTGTAATTGTGGATTTTGGCGTTCGGAATTTTGATTCAGTTGTTATGGATCACAAAGGCGTTTCAAGCATATATTAAAGTTTTTCATCTAACATAAAGAACTGGTTAGCACGTACGAGTGGAACATTTTGCATTCAGCCGCATATTCAGTAGGATTAACATAATGTATCGCGGAAGTGGCATATTTTTTATGCAAGATTCTGTTAATGAGATTAAATTGGTGGTGCTTTTTATCTACGCTAGTTCTATCATCTGGATAATAAAAAATAAAGTTCTATCATTTGGATAAGATCTTTTTTCTAATTCCTCCAATCATCGTATCATATATATATGTATTAAAACTATCGAATAAAAAGTTTAATTCTTTTAACAAAAAATATAGAGTGATTGTGGGCTGGGTGCGATCCAATCAAATTATTCTATTTCTGGCAACCTTCTAACATTTTCCAATGGCAAGAAAGGGGTCTTCAAGGTAGGGCACAAATGTTTGTATTTTGCCTACTTTTATCATGATAAATTGAAAACAAAACTCTTGTTTTATACGGTATTATTGAATAATAGTCCAAGTAAGTTTTGAATGAGCCCCTCAAAAGCTTGATGCAAATAAATGATATTTTTTTTATTCTTTTAAAAAAAAAGTGGTAATTGAGAGAAAATCCGATTAAGAATCAAATTAGATTTTAACTGCACTACAATTTTGCACTAATTATCCCTCTAATTGCTCACCAATTTGATACTAATAAGTGTCTTTTGATATTATATGGGTTTCAATTGCTCCAAGTGTTATTCTATCTCTATATTTGTGCAAAGTGTATATATAGAATCACGAATTAAACTTAAAAAACATAAAAACACTCAATTAAAAATGTATTATACTTCTATCTAAAACTTTTGGACATGTAAAATACTTCTAAAACCTAAAATTATTTTAAATCTATATAAATTTTTTTTTTTTTTGGGTAAACTGGGAGAATAATATTAACTAAGAAGAACTGTTACAAGATACAAAAGGAACCACCCTGGTCCGTGACATCCCCAGGGAATCAGCCAAAAAAAAGGGGGTTACAGCAGGGGGAGGATATAAATTTACTTTTTACCCATTATATTTAAATCTCATGTGAACTTGTTATCATGTTATGGTTATTCTTAATTTCCACGTTATTAGCCTATTACCTAGGCAAGTAGCTAAGGTCGTTGAATCGAATCTTCAGGCCCACCATACTTACCCCCCAAATAAAAACATCTTTAGGGTTGCAGGCCCATAACAACATCCAGCACATGTCGCCGCAAGAAAAGTAGCCGTTGGGAGAGTGACCCCCCACCTCTAATGACTGACTTTGTTTCAACCCCAACCGTTACAGAGAAAAAAAAAATGGACCAATTAAAACTAGCCGTTAATATAAACTAAGAGCAAGACTAAAACTGATCCCATTTCAACTGACTTTGGACTCTGAACCCCATCTCTCTTCTAATCAAGATTCCCTTCTCTTCTCTCTCACTTCTCACATGCTTTATCTGACCCTTCTCTCTATATTTCTTCCTCTCAATCATTTCACTTTAGCTATTTAGTTTTTCCTTTCATTGTTCCTCAATATACAGTCCTCTAGATCAAAAAACTCATGGACACCAAGTTTGGGAGTCCATTTGTCACAAACCCATTTCAGTTTCTTCGCTTTCCATCTAAAGAAACCACTAATTGGTTTAGTAAAGTTTTCCTTTATACCTTGTTGTTTTTTCAAATTTTGGGTTTTACTAAACTTGTTTCAGGTGGTCACGAATGGGATGGGATAATTGT
This sequence comes from Quercus aquifolioides, assembly GCA_019022515.1. Lineage (NCBI taxonomy): Eukaryota > Viridiplantae > Streptophyta > Magnoliopsida > Fagales > Fagaceae > Quercus > Quercus aquifolioides. The sequence continues at coordinate 38,357,385 of CM032325.1, forward strand.
TACTCAAGCAGATTATCAAGCGCTCAGGGCCTTGAAACATGAACTAGTCGATTTCAAAGGCGTGTTGCGCAGCTGGAATGACAGTGGTTATGGTGCTTGTTCTGGTGGGTGGGCAGGAATCAAGTGTGTTCATGGTCAAGTCATTGCTCTCCAGCTTCCTTGGAAGGGATTGGGTGGCAAAATCTCTGAGAAGATTGGCCAGCTTCAATCTCTTAGAAAGATTAGCCTCCATGACAATGTTCTTGCTGGCAGTGTTCCTTGGTCTCTTGGTTTCTTACCCAATCTCAGAGGGGTGTACCTGTTCAATAACCAGCTTTCGGGTTCTATTCCTCCTTCAATTGGTAACTGTCTTCTCCTTCAGACTCTTGATTTAAGTAATAATGCACTCACTGGGGCAATTCCTAGTCTTGAAAACTCAACCAGGTTAATTAGACTCAATCTGAGCTTCAATTCATTGACGGGTACAATCCCAAATAGTCTCACTAAATCCCATTCTTTGATCTTCCTTGCTCTCCAGCACAACAATATCTCTGGCTCTATTCCTAATACTAGGGGTCAAATGGGAAAAAATACTTACCACCTTCAGTTCTTGACTCTTGATCATAATCTTATCTCTGGAACTATTCCTGTTTCTCTTAGCAAGTTGGGTTGGCTTGAAGAGATTTCTCTTAGCCATAACAAGCTTTCTGGGACCATACCTAGTGAGCTAGGCAGCCTCTTGAGGCTCCAAAGGCTAGATTTGTCATACAATGCTATTAATGGGAGCTTTCCTGTTAGCCTTTCCAACCTTTCCTCTCTTGTTTCATTGAATCTAGAGGGCAACCACCTTGGAAACCAGGTCCCAGAAGCACTGGACAGGTTACAAAACCTTTCAGTCCTCAATCTAAAGAATAATCAATTCAAAGGCCAAATCCCAGCAACCATAGGGAATATCTCGGGCATTAACGCAATTGATTTGTCTCATAATAATTTCAGCGGAGAAATTCCAGATTCACTTGACAACTTAGCAAATCTCACTTCTTTCAATGTTTCTTACAACAATCTGACTGGTGCAGTCCCATTGCTCCTTTCCAAAAAGTTCAATTCAAGCTCTTTTGTAGGCAATATTCTATGTGGGTATGACTCTTCTATCCCATGTCCTTTTTTATCTCCACCTCAGAACAATCCAGGACCATTTCAAGGGCCTACTGTGAAACCGCACCACCACCACCACCACCACAAACTAAGCACCAAGGACATAATTCTCATAGCAGCTGGTGCAGTCTTAGCCGCTCTGCTTCTTCTGTGTTGCATTTTGCTTTGTTGTTTGATCAGGAAAAGAGCTGCTTCAAAAGGAAAGAATGGTAAAACCGCGAAAAGTGCTGCTGCTTTGGGAAGTTCCGAGAAGGAAATTACTTCTGGCACTCATGTTGAATCCGGAGGTGAAACAGGTGGCAAATTAGTTCACTTTGATGGGCCATTTCTCTTTACAGCTGATGATCTATTGTGTGCAACTGCTGAAATAATGGGAAAGAGCGCTTATGGAACTGCATACAAGGCTACTTTAGAGGATGGTAATCAAGTTGCTGTGAAGAGGCTGAGAGAAAAGACTACAAAGGGTCATAAGGAGTTTGAATCTGAGGTTGCTGCACTAGGCAAAGTTCGACACCCGAATCTCCTAGCCCTTAGAGCTTATTACATGGGACCCAAGGGAGAGAAGCTTCTTGTCTATGATTACTTGACTAATGGGAGTCTTGCATCCTTCCTTCATGGTAAGTAGATTCAGCAATCTATTTAATTTCCCAAAATGATTTTTGACATGTTTGGGGCTATGCAAATATTAACTTTTTATAGTAATTCAATGGTCGTTAAGGTCTTGTGCAATAGTCATTTTCTAACCATGATACATTAGCTGTTATAACTGGCTATTCAATATTCATGCTAATGCAATCCGGTGGTTGAATTTAATTGAAGAATCTTAAGGTACAGTGCCATAGCTTTTTACTTTACCATTTTTAGTTCTGACATATGTACCTTATGCATGTGCAGCTCGTGGGCCAGAAACCATTATCAATTGGCCAACGAGGATGAACATTGCCAAGGGCATTGCACGTGGTTTATGCCACCTGCACGCACAAGAGGAAATGGCACATGGAAATCTCACATCGAGCAACATAATACTTGATGAGCAGATCAATGCCCACATTGCAGACTTTGGCCTCTCTCGTCTTATGACAGCTGCTGCAAACACCAATGTGATTGCTACTGCAGGCTCACTTGGCTACAATGCACCAGAGCTCTCAAAGATGAAGAAGGCCAACACAAAGACCGATGTCTATAGTCTTGGGGTGATTATATTGGAGCTCTTGACCGGGAAATCACCCAGTGAAGGCATGAATGGGATGGATTTGCCCCAATGGGTGGCATCAATTGTGAAGGAGGAATGGACAAATGAAGTTTTTGATTTGGAGCTCATGAGGGATGCGCCAATTATAGGTGACGAGTTGCTTAACACATTGAAATTAGCTCTGCATTGTGTTGATCCTTCACCAGCAGCACGGCCAGAAGTTCAACAAGTTCTTCAGCAGCTAGAAGAGATTAAGCCAGAGCTGCCAGGAAGTTCAGGTGATGAAGGTGCTGGAGTGCCAACAGCAGGTGATGATGGAGCAGTCAAACTGCCATCATCAGCAAGTGAATGATTGGTTTATTTAATTTTGGGGTTTTTTATAGTTTACTTGGTTTATAGGAGATAAGAGATATAGGTATTAGGTAGTGCTCAAATTCTTTGATTCTTATTGTTTGTATGTAAATACAAGCTCATTCCAAACATTATTTAGAATAAGCATTCTTTTCTTATGTAGGAGAATGATGTATTCTTTCTTCTTTTTTGAAACCAGAATTGGATATTCTTTCAATAAAATTATGAATTTGCAAGACGTTTTTATGTGTGATTTATGTGATTGTGTGACTACTCCATTTTTCTAACATGGCCAGTGAAGTATATCATTGATAAACAGTGGCAGTTGCTTTTGATAATGTCAAGAATGTTGGTGATGTCCCACAGAGCAAAAAAAGAGAAATTTTCAAGAATCACAATATTATCTTTGATTGCCATTGGTGCTACAAAAATGTACTTGAATGCAGTTTTTCATGTGAAATCTACGGATTTATACACAAGACTAAATCTAGGGATTAGCTCATTCTTAAACTGATATATGAATTCAGATTGGTTTCCAATTAAAATGATAGGGGATACTTCAGTGAACAGTTGATTAATTCTTGGTTAAGTATTTCCTCTATTATGTACTGTTGGCTAAAATACTATTTGCTGCACCTTCTGAATTAAAGGTTACTTTTAAATTTTTTTTTTTTTTTTTTTTTTTTTTTGATTTGAGGTTACTTTTAAATTGGTACCTTAATTATGAAAACTCGAAATTTGCACACTTGACTTGAGCGTTACTATTTCGACAATATCAATATGCTCTTTTTGTCAATATCTATTAGATTCATAAAAAAAAATTAGAAACTTCAAAACTGTTAACCAACACAAAAATGACATTTTGAACGAAAAAAAAAAATGATGTTTTTTTCGAATATTCTTTAAGTACTGGAATATAGTGAAATGATGTCTATTCTTATCACATTTGTAGTGGACCCATCATAAATTTAATGAGAAAATCTATTACAAATGTGAGATGAGAAAGTACTATTTATCATGTTTTGAGAATATTAAAAACTTACTCATCTTTTACAGACATGTTAACTACAAAAATTTTAGACTTTCCTAAGATATGCATTGACATGTTAACTATAAAAGCTTCAGACATTTCATAAGACATACATTGATATTATTATAAAGAAGAAGTTCAGCTCTAAACATATTTAAAGCCAAACTCGTATTTATTATGTTTAAAAAAAAAAACTCGTATTTATTATAATATTTGGCGGTGAAAGTTTTAAAAGTTGAGATATCTATTTTGAAGTAACCCCAAATTTAGGGATTGAATGTTTGTTTTTGGCAATTTTTATTTTTTATTTTTGGCTACTTCGTACTTTGTGTAATTGTAAAAACAAAATACATAGAACATGTCATTCCAAATTTAAGCATACAAACTTACCAGAATCCCCTTAGCTTTCTCTCTGGTCAAATCCTTCACTCTCTCTCTCTCTCAGCCATGGACGATCTTCCCATAGAGAAGATAGCAATATCAGGACCCACCCTAGCCTCCTTGATCCAACGGTTCTCCACTTCCCCAGGCCCAGTAGACGGTCTCCTATACGGCCACGTGTCCCTCCTCACTCCCTCCACTCTCTCCGACGACACATCCTCTTCCTCCTCTTCCCTTCCCTCCACTTCCACTTCCCTCCCTCCCATTTCCTCTTCCTCCCAAACCCTAATCGCCACCATCACTTCCTTCCTCTCCCTTTCCGCCGGCCACGTCAAACCCCTCCTCCTCCCTACTCCGCCGCCCTCCTCCTCCCTCCTCGGCTGGTTCTCCGCCCGCCGCCGCTCCCCTCTCCGCCCTTCCCTCCGCGAATTCTCTCTCTCCCACTCCCTCTCTTCCCTCCCTTCCCTTTCCTTCCCAATCCTCTCCTCTCGCTCCTCTCTCTCTCCTTGCATTTTCCTCCTCCTCTCCTCTCCGATCCACGACCAAACCATCCACACTCACGAATACCGCGCCTACCAATTCCGCTCCTCTCTCCTTTCCTTCGATCCCAAATCCATCGAAGTTATCAACATCGGCCCAGCTTTCCGCTCCCATTACGGTGCGTTTAGCCCTAACTCTCCTTTCCCTTCTCTGCCTTGCGACCATAGCTCCTCCATGGCTGTCGACGACGAGAAGGAAGAGGAGGAGAGGCTGAGAGCTGAGCAGACTCAGCTCGACGACTGCGCCGAGGGATTCCAGGTTGGGAGATTGAGCAAGATGATGGGAAATGAGGCCGCCAATTACTCCGCCGGATTGGAGGATTTGTACGGGAAAATGCTCGTTAAGATCGAGACCTTGGCGAGGCAAGTCGAGCAGAGCTCTGCTCTGGTTTTCGAGCAGGTAATTGTTCCATTTTCATTGATTTGTTCATGGAAATAACTTAATTTTGATTTGAATTATGCACTGTGATTTGAATTATGTGATATAATTTGATTAGTTTTTAGTGAGACAGTAACTGATATTGGCTTTGTATGTATTCAAATGATTTTTTTGGTGTAATTTTTGAATTATGTACTGTGATTACTCAAATCCATTGATTTTGAAGAATGCGGATGAATTCGAATTGGTTGATTTTGATGAATGTGGATAGATTTGATGAAGTTTCAGTAAGACAGTTACTGAATTTTGATCTAGGAAGCACGGACACCTCATTTAGGGTATCGTATTGGCAGTTTCATGTTATAATTTTTCAAAAATGCCTCGTGTGACCGTGTCATACCCATGTCCTTACCCATACCTGTGTTTGTGTCCATGCTTCCTAGATTTTGATCAATTCAGTTATTGGGTTTATATGTATTCAATTTTTTCCCCCATTTTGGTATTGAAATTTTCATCCCATTGACAATGAAATTAACGGGTTTTTATTTTTTTTTTCTTTTTGTGTTTTTGGGCAGGAAAATCATAATAGGAAGTTGAAATACAAAGCTGCTCGGTTCACTGGATCTGAATAAATGCCGTAATTTGCTGGTATCTATTTATTCCATGTCAGGTAATTTTGTTTATACCATTTGAGTTTATCTTCAAAATTGAGTGAAACAATCAGTAATCACTTAGTAAAGCAATTATTCTATATTTGGCAATCTGAAATGGCTGTACAGGTTATGTGATTCTTCTTTATATGACCAATACAGAGTTCACACTCAAAAAATTATCACCTAGAAGTCTTCTTTGAATATAAAGTAGCATGGGGAAGACATGATTCAAGTGATAAGTTTTGATCAAATTTTGTGTATTATAGTTTAAAATTAAAATGGTGCATTTTGTCTAATTAAACATTACACATATGATTTATGTAATCTTGCGCTGATGCCTAGTTGATGTACTTAAAATATTGTGTTTTGAGGCCTTGGAAAAAGATAAGAAATGTCATCTCAATTGGAGTTATGTTCTGTTTGGCAATAAAAGACAATCTAAAGCTACATTATTTATCATCTATATGAGCCACGTTAATTTAGTTGGTTCTAGATTTTATCTTATGCTCTACTTATCAACGAGTGATCGTGTACTCACACAGCCATCTTTTATAGAGGAAGTATTTCTGTATGTGATCTTTTGCTAATGATAAATAATTAAATTTCAATGCCTGAAAATCCAGGCATCTTCCTATGCATCTGTTTCCTCATGTGGGTGGGTATGTGTGTTTTGGGGTGGAAGAGTTATACAGGGAGAGGATCCACCACATATGTGGATTGGAAAAAAAGAAAGAAAAAAGCAACCCCCCCCCCCCCCCCCCCCCCCCCCCTTCTTTCTACCTCTGTGAGTAAAGCCCATGAGGACTTCCTTCTGATCTTGTCCGCTTAAGTGGACCACATTCATTAGTGGTGGGGTTGAGATACATAGTTTCAGTTCTCTCAGTTTTTCTATGAATAATGGTTCATCGAGTATAGATAGGTAGACTGTCAGCTTGTCTGTCGGTTTAACTACTTTATATGTACTGTTTCCAGGTATATCTTAGGCTTTCATTTTTTTCCCAATTTTAAAATCCTGTGTGAAAGATGGGGTTTCTGTGATAAAATTTTGTGATGTTTGCCTTTTCTGCTTCTTCCTCCATTCATTTTAAAATTTTATTTTTTGCTTCTGATATTAAATATTGAGTTTTTCAGTCCTCAACTGTAAAATTGATGCTTGCTTCTTCATTTTCAAATACATCCCTCCAGGTGCTGACCCTTGATCAAGTCACTGCCCTTCTCTCTGTGTTTTTGACTCATTCCATTCACTTCTAAAGCTCTCTGTATAAAGCTTGCCTTGGCAGCTGGAATAATGAGTCTTACTATGGTCATACGATGCATTAGCAACGGTACAGGTCATGGCCAGACAGAGCTGTTTTTGCCCCATCGTTGTGAGTTCTTTATTGAAAGGCTTGCCTTGGCGGCTGGACTAAGGACTCTTGCTATGGTCATTTCCACTTACATTAGCAACAATAGAGGCCATATTAATCATATGGCTGGATGGTGCTGTTGCTGCCTTTTTTTGTGAGTTTCTGAGGGAAGGCTTTGCCTCGGCAATTGGAGTAAATATCAATTTGCATTAGCAACAATAGAGGTCATATGGCTGGACGGTGCTGTTGCTGTCCCCTCATGATCTACTTTGGTGCTTTGAAACCTCGCTATTAGCTTGAGATCTTGTTACTGTATTTCAAATTTAAATTTGTTTCTCGTAGCTATCCTCCATTTCATTTTAGAAGAGGGAGAGAGAGAGAGAGAGAGAGAGGAAGCCATTGTATGGGATTTGGATGTTCTTTAGTTTGCAGAGCTTAACTAGGGCTTCCTTTGTTTCTCTGCTTTTCTCTGAAGCAAATTTCTATGAACTATCTCAATATGCTTCCAAATTGCAACATAAGAAGTATTTATTCATAACCGAAGATACTGCATATATTTTACAATGCTGCATAGAAATGATTCCTGAGGTAGAGGTTTGGCAGAGGTGGGTGAGATATAGGTGCCTTCTCTTGGGTGAGGGCAGAACAACCAGGAAAGAAAATGAGGGAAGGCTAGGCAAATGGAGGAGAGAAAATAATAGCCTGAAGCGAATATGCATCTACTCCAGTTAACGTGCTTCTTTAAAAAAAAAAAAAAAAAAAATCCCTCTTGTTGGCATTTCGTTATACACTAGCTTCTCAATTCCATTACCAGATAATTAGTTCATGTTTTCTCATCCAAAAAAAAAAAAAGGTAATTAATTCATTCAATTATCTGTCTCGGTTGCTAGATTTTGCTGTATTGTATTATCTGTCTTGACAAGCTTTTAATAGGTACAGTTTGTCATATTGGCTTAATCTCATTTATCAATTAATTCGTTGAATTATGGGTAAGAGTGCCTCACTTCTTGAACTCAACAAAGTTAGGAATCTCTCGTGGGGCGAAGTGGTTAAGATGTTTCAAACTCAAGATCTCATAGATATCACAAGGCTTTAGGAACCATTAAGCCAGAGTTAAAACCAAGCAACCCATGGATTGAGGTTCAAACCGAAACTACTAATTTGTAGAGATGGATAAAAAGTCAACTCAGATGTTTAAGGAAAACTCAAATGAATTAATAACAACAAGGATAGATGATGTAGGGAAAAAAAGAAAGCGTTTCACTTATAGACTTCCTCGGTCAATCCGAGGGGAAGTACAATTTGTAGATATCACAACTTACAAGGAAGCTTATATAATGTTTTTACAATCTTTTTCCTTAGACTAAAGTTTTTGGATCCCTTGTGCATAGGGGATTAGCTTCTATTTATATTGAGGTTGGATTCATTCCTACCGTCCACCTGTAGGGCAGATATGTGCACTAGAGAGGATACTTGTCCCATCCCCTATTTTCCCTTTCTTTTGAGGTTGAGATGAGTGGGTAACAGGTTGCTGGAGCACTATTCAAGGGTGTCATTTGGTTATAAATGCAGCATAGTTGTTTGGTGAAATGCATTTAATGCGGAGGGGATAGTTTTTTTTTTTTTTGGTTTCCTATAGTGTTTCCTCAAGGCTTTCAACCAGAGACTAATCACTATTCACGCTGAGTGGGCCTACGAAGGGGTAAAACGTTGGCCCAGGAAATTCTTTTCAAAGTGCAGGTAGCAGGACTCGAACTGGGGAGCACACCCAGTCGAGCTCAGTACAAGCACCTAGAGACCGAGAGCCCAACCAACTCGGCTAACCCCCTGGGTTGCGGAGGAGATAGTTACTTCTCCTAGAAGTTTCTTTCTCCCTTGTCTTAGGCTTTACTGTTCCTCTGTTGGAATGACTGTGTGTCAATAATTTATTGGTTCCATTGGTTACGAATATGTTTCCGAGGTCAATATGCTCCTTGGACTATTTCCGAGGAATAGGTGATCACTGGACAGATCCTTTCGAAATTTGCAACAACAATTCCCTCAGGCTTATCTGGGTCAAATCTTTGGATGTGGTCAGGGTGAGCTTTGCTTGGGCTGTCTCCCTTTTATTTGGGCCCATTATGTTTGGTTTGCTATTAAATCATTGGAAGCTTTTGGGCATTTAGTCCCACTCTTTGGATTTTCCCCCGCACACGTATAATGAAATTTTGATGTCATTTTTCTAAGATTTATATGAGAAATAATTGGTTTGAAATATGGTATTCTTGATCAATTTAGTTGTTTTTGCAACAATTGAAACAATGTCCAACAAAAGAGAAAAATAATTAATATTTGCATTCTATTTTATCAAAATGATATTTGCATTCTTGAGAATGCATAAAACATGTATAACTATATCACACAATTTTTAAATACATATAGTATGATCACCCCTTGTTGTCTTCAATTTTTTCTATAAAATAAAAATTTTTACAACAAAAATTATTAAAATATTGAAGGAAACTAATAACAAATTAGTGATATTTATGTCAATTTGAAATAATTCGACTAGTTATAATGATTTAAATACTTAAAGAAAGTATTACTTTGTATATACTCTTTGTTTTTTTTTTTTTTTTTTTTTTTTTTTTTTTTTTTTTTTTTTTAATTTGACAATTACAATGGGAGAGAGGATTTGAATCTTGCTAACTAATTGATATTCAAAACTCTTGGCAATTTATATATACTCGATCTATGAAAATCTACCCAGTTATTGGATGGGATATATTTTAATATTTCTTGTGGGCATAATTTTGCTAATAAGGTAGTGTGATTATGTATTTGAATTAGTGTAGTTTGTTGGTGAGGCAACACAGCATAACATAATTAAAATTTTGAGATCAATTATAGATCCACATGTTAATCCACATGACACTGATGATATTTTAATGTAATGAGAATTTTATATTTGTTGTAAATATAAAGATTTGACATTCTTTGAAAGTTTATTGTTCGAATCCCCACTCTTCAACAAAGAAATTTATAATGTTTAAATTTAGGAGTCATATAAAAATTCTTGTAGTTCAATTAACATTTTCCATCTTTCAACTATCAATTTTTTAAATTAAAAAAAAATACAAAAAATTGGGAGTCCATAAAATGATAAAACTATTATTTATAAAATATATTACTAGAGCAACCGTATCAGTCCGTGCAAATTTTCTGTCTATTTTGCAAGAAAAACTTACTTTTTCTATGTTACACACCCATTTTCATAAAACGCCCACATCAATTTGTCTATTCTATCATCTATTTTATTTAAATAATCATTTTCTCATTTTTTATTATTATTTCCCACCGGTCCCACCACGTTACCAAACTCTCCAAAATATCTCTGACACTATCTATCTCTTTATTTTCCACCTTCTTCTTGTTTCTTGTTTCTTGTTTCTTTTCTTTTTTTTCTTTTCCATCTCCTCCTTACATCTTCAGCATCTTCATCTTCTTCTTTTCATTCTCATTCATCTTCTTTTTCTTTTTCTATTTGAGTTTGATTATGGCTAGTGATTTTGGGTTTGCAATTTTGGGCAGGTTTTTCCACTACATGGATGGTGATTGGGGCTCTCCATTAACTGTTGCTGCTGCTACTTCTTCTTCTTCAACACCTTGTTCTTCTTGCCGATACACTCGCCAATCCAAGCACTGATCCACTCTCTTTGTCTCTGTTGGTGTGTCCGTGTGTTGGTGTGTTTGGTTTTGTGGTGTCTGTAGTTGATTTTTTGGTTGATATTTGATTTTGTGTCTGTGGGAGTGTGTATCAGAGGAAAAAAAAGATGACGAGGGCGTTGGTTTTGCAGATGGAGAAGAGATAGGAAAAAAAAATGAGCGAAATTAGAAATTATTAAAATAATGTATAGAAGGACTATAGTAATCGTGCATATATGCACAATTACTTTAGCACTTGTATATTTATGTACAATTTTACACTCTGTGAGTGTTTTTTTGGTCAAAACGTACAAAATGAACTCTTTTTTATATTTTACAAAATTATCCATGGACTGTGGTTGCTCTCATACGGAATAAAGACTTAAAATATTTTATCATTTATTTAAAGGAATATAAAACTTTTTATTTTTTTAACATATCATGAATTGGACGACAAGACAGTTTTTTATTTTTTATTTTTAATTCCGTTGCCTTTTATCAATTTATCTTTTTCGGTACAGAAAGTAGCCGCAATTTCCCAGAAGATTGGTTCGTTTGATATATGCATTTAAAAACTAAAAATGGTTGTTTAAAAATATTTGTGAAAATACGTGTGGGTAAAAAAATATGTTAAAATGTGTAAAATATTATTTAAAAACTGAAAATAGTTGTTTGAAAACACAAATCAAACACCCCCTAAGAGCTACAGTTTTTAGTTTTTAGTTTTTACACGATGCTTTTGGATAACTGAACATAATGAAACTTTACTAAAATAAACAAAACTAAAACTTGGCTGGAATGGACCTGGAAGGTACGAGAACAACGAGGACAGGAAAAATCTTGTACACCAAGAAAACGAGGTGCGGTACCTGTAAGCAAAATTGTCCACATATATTTTACGGCACAGCTGCAAATCAAATTGCTTTTGCTTTCTACGTCAACAAATATTACTTGATACTATCTCTGAAACATTAACTTACTTAATACTATCTCTGAAACAGTCCTCTGTTTAACAATTCCTTCGTCGCCAAGTTTTAAAAGGTGACAAGTCAAAGATGCTAAGAACGACCTTGAGATATCTAGTAGCTCAAAACAGACAACATATATATATACCCTACCACACCAAGAGGGTAAACCTTTTCACAAAGCTTACACAGAAAGAGAGAGGATAGCAAAAGTGTAATACAAAGGGAGCCACGTTGAACTCGCATGAAGTCTGAGATCGTTGACGAGTGAGTTTCATTTTCGACAAGAATTTGTCATGTAAGTTTCACTAAGATAATTTTACATCTCTCTAGCTTTTTTTTTTTTTCTCTCTAAATTATATTAAGTATGAACCTCCTTGTCTATCTTTGATATGGGTTTCTTAGATTTCATTATTTTGTATGAATATATGATCTGTACTTGATTTCATACTCATTTGGTCCTAGTCCTTTTTTTATTTATAGGTAATATAAAAATTATTATTGATGAAAATGGAAAAAGAAACATACAATGTGTTCATGAGAATGAACACAGCAAAGCACAAAATAGAACACCACAGAAAACAATCAAGAGACTAAACTAAGAGAAGAAAAAAACTGAACAATAGAAGAATATTCTATAAAACCCCAGCACCGAGACCAATCAAAAAAAGGCTTCTCTGGCACAGGCCTATTAACTCAACCAAAGACTTCTCAAAATCTTCAAAGGCCTGTAATTAAATTCCAAATATCTGAATCAGGTTTCCCAAGTAAAAAATTTAGAATTTTTGGCCCATGCAGATCTCGAACCTGCAACCTTCGCGTTATTAGCACAACGCTCTAACCTGGTCCTTAGTCCTTGGTCATTACTGGTCTTTTACTATCTGCTTTGTGGATATGCATTGTTTTGCTTTCTTGTTGCTTACTATATGTATAATTGGATTTTTTGGGTTTACGTACACCATAGTACTATACAATTATCACCGGTGGGTGGTAGTGACTCTATAAGTACAAAATTTTTGTGGGATAGGTGACAAGGGCCGGGGTAAGAGAAAGCTTCACACATACAATTTTTTTTTTTTTTTTTGTTTGTGGAGAAACGCATGTATACACTTATAAAATGGACTTTGTCTCTTGAAAGGGAGGAATTTATAAACTCATTCATTTGTTGTTAAATAAATTTTAGAGTTATTGTACATGGTTAAACTGAATATTTATTTTTATTTTTTTTGGTGGTGGGTGATTTCAGGGATAGAAAATCAAGAAAGAGACGTAATGGGTGTGATTCAATAGAAGAAACTTTAGCAAAGTGGAAGAAATTAAACAATCAATATAATTTTGGAAAAGATGGAGTTGATGTGACACGTAAACTTCCGGCCAAGGGCTCAACAAAGGGGTGTATGCCAGGAAAAGGCGGCCCAGAGAACTCAGGTTGCAAATATAGAGGTGTTAGACAGAGGACTTGGGGCAAGTGGGTGGCCGAAATTCGGGAGCCGTTTAATGGGGACTCTGCACTGAGAAAGAGTAGCCGGCTTTGGCTTGGTACTTTTGACAGTGCTGTTGAAGCAGCTCTTGCTTATGATGAAGCTGCAAAAGCTATGTATGGTAATTTGGCTCGTCTAAATTTCCCCAAGTACTGTGAGGAATCAACGTACTCCAATGTATTGTCCTCAGGTACATTTAAAAGCTCACCAAAGGAATTGTCAGATAGGTATGGTGTTTGTGAGGTTAAGGAATCAAAGATGAATAATCTGTCCCCTGCAGGCAAGCTTTACCGTTCCAAAGTTGCTGTTAAGGAATCAGAGGAGAAACAAAACTGTTCTGAGGCGTGCGTGTCAAATGAATCAACAGAGGAATTGAAGGTAACACCAGAACGTTCTGACCAGTTAAAAAAAGAACGTTCTGAGGGTTGCATACCTGGCTGTTCTCAGAATAATGAGACTGAGGAATTGAAGCTAGAACACACTTTGAGACAGCCTAGAAAAGTGAAATGTAAATTAAGATCTGATGCTAACCCTTCAAATGATGTTGAAGTTGAAATGTCGACAATGAGCAAAGAAATGAAGGGAGAACTTATAGGAGGTTTAAAATCCAGTGGTTTCAATGATAAACATAATAATCGATTGCATTATGAGCCCATAGATGCGGCCTCCAAGACAAGTATTCATTGCAAGTTTTCTGATGATGCTGAAATTGACATGATGGAAATGAGGGAAGAAACTAATGGAGAATTTGCAGAAGTATTAAATTCTGACGATGGTTTCAACGGTATTTATGATTTCTTGCATGGTGTGACCACAGATGTGGACTGCAATCCAAGAACTGATAATATGGCGATAATGAGAGATGAAAAGATGGGAGAATTATCAGAAATATGTAAATTCAATGACTATATTGATTTCCACAATACTTATGATGTATTGCATGATGCACCTATAGATGTAAACTGCAATCAAATAAGTTATTGCAAGCCTTGTAATGTTGAAGGTGAAATGCCGATGACGAAGAAACAAATGAAGAGAGAACCTTCAGAAATCATGGAATTTCAATATTGTAATATTTTCAATGATTATAATGACTTGTATAAGCCTTCTTATAATGGTTTCAAATCTGATAAAGCTTTGACGAGGGAAGACATACAAGAAAATTTTACAGATTCCAGTTACAGTAATGGTTTCGACAACAGGTCTCACTACCTGCATAATTGGTCAACAAACAGAGCTATTGAGCCTTTGGGTGAAGGCAGCAGTGTTAATTCTACATTGAAACAAGAGGGAAATTATGATTATAATCAATTGGAGTCGGCTTCTATAGGCTACCCACTAAGAGGAAGTCCGTCTTATCACTGGTTGCAGAACTCAGACACTTACTTGCCTGGGAGCTCAAATCAAAAGCAAGAGTTAGATTCCGGCGTGGACTATAATTTCAGCTTATCGGAACAGCATACGCAGCTAGAATCAGGAGGAGGTTACAATTGGGATGTTGTGAAATCAGATTATGATACTCGCTTATTGGAAGAGCAGCAATATTTTGATTTATGGTTCCCCAAGTGGGAATATTAGGTACGATATTAGGATGTTTTACAAGTTAGTTGTGAGATTTGTACTCTTTCGATGTAACTGGGTGGATTATGAAAAAGAGATTCATTGTTTTAATTTTTTTTTAATAAGAAAAATCATTGTGTTCTTGTTATGTAAAAAAAAGAATTGGCCATTGTTATCACATTTCATTTTTGTTAAACTCAAGATATCCAATCGAGTTTCAGAAAAAAAAATGTAATGTTATCCAATCTAAAGAGCGAATTCTCTCTCTGCTATTAGTCATATACTGAAAAGAAAGGGGAAAAAAAATGCTATGCTATCATTTTATTTTTTGGGTGGGCAGAGGGCAGTTCGATTAATGGAAAAGAAAGAAGCAAGCTGCGTTCAAGTAGTTAAGAATTTGGATTTTGCTAGATAAAAAAAAATTTCTCAAAAAAAAAAAAAATAGTAGTTAAGAATTCTGTGCTACAAGTCAGACCCCAAGAAATGGTATCTTAGCCCAAATCAGCAACACGAATGTTGTGAATTCCAATGGAGGTCAGCACCAACAGACCTACTCAGACATTTACATCAAAGTCGATGGTGTACTATCTCTCACAAATTTGGATTTTGCTTTCACACAATTGCGGGATCCAAGGTTTGAGAGAGATCATATGCTAGATACATGAGATAATTTATAATTATTGCCATATCTTTGGCTTCTATCCAAAGATATTTTCAGTTTAACTGTGGGTGTTGGTTGGCAATTTGGCATTTTAAATGCCAGGCTCTTTTCAAATTCCTTTAGCAATCCCACATTGTTTTGGAAATTAAATTAATTTAATTTAATGACAGACATATTCGCATAGTGTTCAAAAGCAAACATATTAGATCGACAAAAACAGGCAAGTAATATGTGTAAAAACTGAAAATGCCGATCAATCTTGGTAGGATATTGTCCTAATGTAGTTTGTCCTATAATGTGGTGTGTGTGTATATATATATACACACACATATATGTACATATAAATGGGTCAAATTTACCAATTGGGAGTAGGAGAAAGCTCGAAAGATTACTGAACCTGGTGAAGCCTGAAAGGGACAACAACTTGCGCCTGAAACTGTTTTTACCTTCAGCTTCCTCCAATAATACATTCTACCACCTTATCAAACCAGCCAGACTTATATCCACTTAGTTGTTAGCAGTTGACAGATACTCTGGTTAATGAATCCACGGGGCCTCAATAAAAGTATACCTCAGTTGAAAACCTCAACGCAAAATTCTTGTGACTGGCACTGGTAAAAGTTTGTTTGAGTGACTTCAAAATAAGGGTAACTTAAAAGAGTGTGATGTCCCAGGACCTGGACGGCACTCAACAAGCATAGCAGATGGCAGAGACATGGGATGCAGAATTTGACCAAATCTCACTCACTTTCTTGCTTCATCTCAGACCAGACCATTTTCCATGGTCCACTTTTTGATCCCAACCTAAGGGAATATGATCAAAAGAGTATCAGGCTTAAGACCAAAAGAGCAGACTGATAACAAGTGGATATGACTCAACCCAAATATCCCTAATTAATTCCGAAGCCATGATCAAAATAACTAATTTTGGGAATACAAAAGACCTTGTGAGTTAACCAATCTGCATGATATCATTGTAAGAACTTAAGCAGAACAAACCAAACCAAACTATTGCCAGTCACATGAATCACGCTCTTCACTGAGCTTGGTCAAATTCAAATATTCATCATCCCAACAACCCACCCCCCCCAAAAAAAAGCAACACCAAACTAAAGTGATACCATGTAACAGTTGATACTGGACTTTACCATTAATTATATGCCATGACTAGATGTTGCCTCATACACAGAATTAGAAATTAGTTTACCTCCAAATTCCAGCTACTACACGCAAGGTCATGAAGAGAAACAACCCTGACCAGACACCAGCAAGACCAAATGCTGGAGCAGCCACAAGTAGGTACATTGAAGAGATCAACCCAACGAGCACCTATGCATCACAACAAAAGAGCTGAGAAAGGAGAATAAATCAAATTAGTAAATAATAATATAATAGAAAGAGGGATGCACCATAGAGTAGGCAGCATATCCAAAGTCTGAAACCCCATAGTAGAGCCCATCAAGAACAAATGCTAAAGCATTCATTGGCTGTGATCCAGCAACAAACTGCAGAATAGTAATATGTTAAATATTTTAAACAAAAACACAATTTTCATAAATGATGATGATTGTTACAAGAATTTTATAGATAAAATTATAAATATCATCCATATTTGCATCAGTCAACCCCCACTGTGTGTCCTTGCCAAAATTTAAGGGTTCAACCTTACCCTGCCGACCCTTTGCATTTACTGGTTCTAAAATAAGACATCTAACTGGGAAGAACATAAGCTGTCACCACCAGTGGCGGAGGCTGGAATTTTAGTTTGGTGGGGATATATATATATATATATATATATATATATATATATATATAAGAAGTAAACTAACACCGTATAAAGATTTTTGATTCAATTTCTCTTTTGACCTTAACCTTTTTTTTTTCTTTTCTTCTCTCTTTTTTTTTTTTTTTTTTTTGTGGTAAGTAACATCTCAACATTATGGCTTTTAGTTAGATATCACAACATACTATTTAACAAGAAATGAATTACATAATATTATTACCACTCCATAACCAAGATATGAAAGTCAAACCATTTTCAATCGCCAGGCTACAGATTGACTGGTGGGGAATAAAATGGGAAGGTTACCTATGACATTCACAGTGGGTTCAAACCTTGTGGATCCAATATCTACCTTTACTAGATCTGTAGTGGATCCATTTATTATAGAGTGACTAAATTTTACTAGACCTGAAAGGACTAAATACTTTAGTCTGATAACCTGAAACTTCAAAAGAGCACAAACAATGATCATTCTCAGCTTCAATCCAAAAGGTAAAAAGCTGTCCAATTATTAAACTTTCAGATCTATAGTTTCTTACCAAAATACCAGACCAGGCAATTGCCAGAACTTCCAAGTCTGTGGTGAACAAACTAGAAAATGCCCCAAATCCAAGAAATAAAATAACAGCCAATGCAATTCCTGACACTAAACCAATCTGAAGCACAAAAGCATAGAAATATTTAGTCAGTTTCCATGTTTGTTCTTTGGGGGAAAATTGAAACCTGTTCAAAGTGGTAATGACATAAAAGTTAGGATAATAGTATAAACCTGAAGAACTCTGTAAATCACTTGACGTGACTGTTCATAATTTCCTTGTGAGTAACCACTTGCAAGCAGAGCCTGTGAGAATAACCAATGCATTATGCATATGATGACAGAAACAGTGAAGACTCAACTAAAGCATCTCACCCAGTTGCAGCTTATGTCTGCATGTGTGTGTGTGTGTGTGTGTGTGTTGGGAGAGAGATCAACACATTTTATGTGCCATGCTCCTATAAATAAGTCTTCCATCTTAGCTGATTAGAATTATAACCAGCACAGAAGTTGCATCTAACCAGAATCACCAAATTTTATTCTTTTATTAGACATCTGTTAAAATCATCCACTCAGATACTGGACGCAAGGCATGTGAGCATAGAATCAGAGCAGATCAAACAGCCTCTGCATGTTGATTTTTAACTTTTTACAAATCTTCTCCAGACTGACCACCCCTCAATTTGATGCTAACCAAACACAATGAATTTTCCAAAACAATTACCAGATTGATTCTTGCAAGTAAATAGGCTGGAAAAAGCTTCATAATAGCTTTAAGTTCAGTTTTCAAGGAAAAAAAAAGGGGGTAAGATTAATATGAACTTCAGATTATTTGTAATGTGTAGCATGCATTTCCATTATTCTCATCCAACAGAATCTCCAAAGTCAAACTCAGGACTCAGATATTTGAAATTTATTATGCTTTTCATATCTGATAACTAGACATTTTTTCTCATTTTGTGTGTGTGTGTGTGTAGGGGGTGTTAAATTGGTCCCAAGTCATTAAGCATATATGTAAACCTCAAAGGCATCTCTAATGGCTGAGATCAGATTGTAATTATAAACGGAAATTACGCGTGTCCCAAAAAATTAATTCTACAGAAGTTTCCCAGCTACTCCTAAGACACTTTTTTTGGTTCAATTCATCGTCAACAACTTGATTACACGTGGGACACACTGGCATGCGCAAACTATACCTGACCAGCAAGAGCTAAAGCATCAGTAAGTAAAGACACTGCCAACCAAACTTGTATGCAAATTTGATGACCAGCCATAGGTATAGGACCCTCTCTAGCTGCCATGGATGTCGCCAGTGTCATGGTTACAAGCACAGCTAGGGTCCTCCCAATGAGAAGCCCACCTGCAAAATAAATAACCAGAACTAGTAATTAAGAGAAGAAGCTTAAAAAAATTACGGTATTGCATGATCAGTACTAATTTATTGTTCTTCTGTTTTACCTATGCAGCTTTTATGTCAGGCCAGCAAGGCAACCATCATGAAGACCATAACAAGATAAAGTTTAAAGTAATATATAATCATTTACCTTCTGATAACACTATTTGACTTAAGGATATGGATTGCAGTTAATGATATGGATTTAATAACAATGCAATGGTTGTGCCAAAGTAATCTTTTATGAACTTCTGTAGCTGTACCAAACACAACGATCATGCATACCCCATATCTCACTGTTTGGTTAACTATCTTCCCACTTGACTTAACTCAACAACATAAAAGCATGCACAGAAGACAGATATAAATTATCTTTTACACCCATTTTTGCTTCCTTCAACATGCATGGTCACTTGGAGTAGTTTCTACAAAATAGTTGCTTAGCATAAGGTAGCCAACTGGGTTTGGTTTGATGCTAACTGATAAGCCATGAATTCTACAAAAATACATAAGCCCAATATCCAGATAGATATTAGACTTCTTATGCAAAAAGCAATTATTTTGTTGAGAGAAAAGTATTGCAAACTCAATCACAAGTTCATGAATACGCCACAAGTACTAAATCATAAATGCAACAATCAAATCACAGAACTTGCAAAAGGCTGGTATGTGACTGCCTACAAAACTCTTTTTTTTTTTTTTTTTTTTGTTGATAAGTAAGAAAGATGTGTATTCAAAAACTGCTAAATGCAAAGTAGCACAAAGCATATCAAAAAGTACAAAAAAAGAGACAAGAAAAAACATAAAAGAAGCACTAATTACAAAGAAAGAGAGAGCTAAGGAACAAAGGGAGAGAAGCTGCCTACAAAACTCTAAAAATTTGTTTTCTCTAGTCTAGTACTCATCAACATCATTATTTCCAGTTTCACTTTTTTTTTTTTTTTGGAAAAATCTTGCTTCAAGATAACATAGCTTCATGCCAGTTAGCTACTGCCTATAGCAATTGATAATCCAGAAAACTTCAAAAAGAATAACTTTCTTCTTGAGATTTTTGCTACCTAAAGGAGTACAAGCATTGTGAGAGTAAAAGTTCAGTCAGACAATTGTAAAACTTAGTTGGCAAAGGAACCTACCAGATTTTAGATAGCTAGCAACTTTTCTCCCATCAATGTTTGGAGAAATAAGCAATACTTTTCCATTCAGTTCCCAAAGAAGAATAAAAGCAATTAAATATCTGGTGAAAATGTACAAAAATGAATCTGTCAGGATAGGAAAGTTGACAACAATATGCAACTTACAAGAACACCAAGCATTATCAAGTTTACCACATTACTGACGTACTCAGAAATCACAGTAGCAATTGCAGCCCCACCAATGCCAATACCAAAAAGAAAGATCAATATTGGATCCAATAATGCATTAAGTAAGTTGCCTGCACCTGTTTTTAAGAGTCATTCATCATATATACAGTTAGCAATCTCATCATGACAGAGAAAATCTATTTAGCGAACCTCATCATGTGTGACAATAGAATAATGGGATTAATACTTGAGTGAGTGCATGGGTGTAAATATGATTCTAACTAGTTGAACCTTTTTTTTTTTTTTGATAAGTTAGTTAAGGTCTACAAACTGATTGGTAAGTCAAGCAAAACTACATAATTCCAAATTTAACATCTCAATCTCCTGTCGAAGTTCTCTTAAAACAAATGTTCAAAAATACTATAAATTGGACAGTCCATAAACTCATCAATCATTAAATACCTAAGAAAGGCTCTCAAAGTTCATTATCATAGACTAAAAGAAAAAATTTGAAGTGGATGACTCCAGAAAGGAAATTGTATTGAGCATCAAAAGGAATATAAATCTAAATGTACAGATACAATATGTACCATACACACACACATATATAAAAGGAGAGAGAGAGAGAGAGAGAGAGAAGCATGCTGCAACTTGCCAATGGCATAAAGAGGGGTCTTTGTGTCCTTAAATCCACGAAAAGTGCCTTGTGCAGCTAGTGCAATAACAATTGGTGGAGCACCAAAGGCCCTCCAAGTAAGAAACTGCTCAGCTGGCACTCGCATTGGTGAATCCTACAACATATCAAACCTCATTAAACACTTCCCAAACAATAAATCCAGCCTTATAACATACAACATACAAGACAAAATCATATCACATCAAAATAAGTAAACAAACATAGATGGCACATATTACATTGCAATAGCATAAAGGCTCCGATGAAAACTTTTAGAAATCATGATTATAAAAATTTGATTTCTAGAGTTTTTAACTAGAACTTCACCACCATGATTGCTAAATGACTTAACAACTAATGTTGAGCATCGCTCTGTATCTTGCACCAGAAAATTAAATGTCTTCTCTCACAACGTAAGTATATTTCTAGTGTGTTTGTCTGTATACCCATAGGTAGCTCTATGGGCATAGAGTAATGTATAGGATTTACCATATTAGGAGTTCCAAAGAAAGTTGTAACAGTTTACAACATAATTTATGACCATTCAGAACTTTCACCCAAAATTGAGGTTATTATTTCATAGTGCAATGGTCCATTGGTTCACAATATTTCTTGATTGACCAATCCATTCTTTCTAAAAATAGATTTCTATACCCATAGTTATATTTCCAAGCACAGAAATATCTAAGTTAACCATTGTTAATATTTTATAAAAAATAAAAATAAAATATTTTGCTGTAGATATTCAAAATTTTCCTTCAAAATATATCAACATCTTTTATCATGTAAAGGACAGACTAATGCATCAACACTTTCATTACACGATTAAAAACAACAACAAAGATCAACTAAATACAACAATGACTCTTAAATACAAGAGAACATTTTGGTAATAATTAATAAACAATTCATTGATTATTAAAATCATACTTTAGCAAAGTCTACGTACAGCAGGTATACCCATGATATTCATCAAGAAACCAGAGCCAAAAGAGAGTGCAACAGCTTCAGCAATGCCAATGCTAGCAGCAAGTGCCAAAGAAGTTGATACGGAGGGAAGGAGAACCTTGCCTTTGTGCTCACCTGCACGATCTTAATGACAATCACAAAAACAAATCCTCCATTAAATAAATAAATAGATAAAATCCAAAACTAAAAAAAAAAAAAAAAACAAATTTTACATACAAATATGCCACAGTTACTTACCTTTGTCCATTTCAGAATCTTTAGTGGCTTTACTAATCAATGCCTGCTCCTCAGCAACAAATGACGTTGTGATGTTGAGCAATGGAACATTAAACAATTTGGACACCAGATTGAAAACCGAAACCGATACCCCAACCGCAGCCAATTCAACCGATCCTAAGGAGAAATTTAACAAAGCAAAGATCTTTTAACAGTCATAAAACAAAAACAAAATGAAAACTAGTTATCACTTATAGCATGAGTGTATCGGATTTTGCCACATCATCAATAATTTAAATAGATGAGGTGGTGAAATCTAATCCGCTCGTTTCACAATGGATGAATAGGATTTTATGAACTTCATGGCAGAGTTAATAAAAAAGACTAATCGATGCGCACACACACACTAATACCAAATAATAAGCAATACCTGCCCAAATCAGTAACCTGAACATTCAAAATTTCCAATAGTACCAACAATTCATTCAGAAAATTAATCAAACACTTCAAAATCAACAACAAAATGAATACCTAAGTGGCCAACAAAGGCAGAATCAACCAAAGACGCAATCGGATCGGCGGCCAAAGCCAAAGCCGCCGGCAATGCAATCGACAAAATCTCCAGCGCCAATTCATCGAACTTAATCCCATCTCTGCAAAAATAAAATCACAAACATATAAAGCCCTAAACGACATAGAATTGAGAACTTATAGTTAAAAAATGGAGCGTACCTTAAACGACGGAGACGAGAAGAAAACGACGGAGGGACCGGGTCGACCCGAGGCGGAGGAGTTTCGGCGGGTTTGGGGTCTTGCGGCGGAGTTTCTATTGAGGTGGAAACGCGTTTCTGAGGCGAAGATTTGAGCACGGTGGTTCGAAGACGAGACGAGAAATTAGGGTTTCTGATTGGGGATTGGGATTTAAACGACGATGGATTGGGCTTCGGTGAGTATAGGCAGAGAAGGTGATGGCGCGTGAGAGTACTCGCCATTTTTAAAGTTGAAACTCAGGGTGAAGTGAGAGCTTGAAGAAGCAACCATATATTTTATTGAACCTTTATCTACCAACGAATTTAACGGTCAGATTTCGCGCTCTCGTATAAATATCTTCCACTGTATATGAGGCTGTGACTGAGTTGGGCTTTTCTTTTATGTCTTCTTTAGTTGAGCCACAAAGTTGAGGGGACTTTTTGCCTCTAGAGTTCGAACCCAAGCCCACTTTTTACATTTTATTGGGCTTTTTTTTATATATTATAGAGTTTTTTTTTTTTAATGAAAATATAGGTGAAGCTTTTGAGTTTATCAAAAAGGCAATTGGTCTATTTAGAGTAGCAACTCTTCCTTCTTTTTCATTTTTTTTTTCATTAAATACAAGCAATATATAATATATATATTAAAGGGTAAAATGCAAAACTGACCTTTTAATTTTTTTTAAATTTCATTTCAGTCGTTTAACTTTGATTTTGTTCATTTCAATTCTCTAACTTTCAAGTTTATTCAATTAAAGCTTTTTCATCAACTTTTGCTATATGTTGTGGTTAATTTTTCAATTTTATAAATTTTTCTTCAAATTTTTTAAATTAAAAAAATTCAATTAATGATTGAAAAATATTTTCCAGATTTTTTTTTTCAAAATTTTTTAACAAAAGTTAACGGAAAAGCCTTAATTGAATAAATTTGAAACTTAGAGGACTGAAATGAATGAAAATAAAGTTAGAGGGCCAGTTTTGCATTTTACCCTATATTAAATTCGAAGTACAATCCAAATCTAAATTGAATCTAAATTAGTTTTTAATTATTATATAATTTTGCGGCATACATTTAATTTAATTTTATTAATTTTAGTTTCAAGTGACTCATTCATAATAATCAATGTGGAAGTCAAAATAACTACCTCACTCACTTAAATAAGATCACTCATTGTCATTATTGTTGAATATTTTTATTTGTAAGCCCATATTACAACCTAATAAAGATATAGGAAATCGAAAAGAAATACAAGTAAAAAAAAAAAAAAAAAAAAACATAGAACCATAAAAAATGCAGTCCAATTAGCAATTAGCAGCATTATGAGCCAATAAATTATCTTTCTCAAGAATAAAAACAAAATCCAAAGCATTCAAAAGAAAGAAGAAGATCCTTTTATGTTTTTGAGGATCTTTAAATGTGTGAGAGATTGTGCCCCAACCCAAACCTAAAAACTATAGCTTTTGGTTATGTCTCATGCAAATGGGGTGAAATCGTGTTATTACCTCTCAAGAGACAGTAGAGAGGATCCTACTGTTATTATTCTACTTTCTAGGTTAAAGGTTTTACAATGAAGTCACCACTTATTTAATTGGAAAAATAAGAAAACCAAATTAAAAAGTGCATCATTCTTATTGATGAATTGAAAATGATAAATCTCTTTGATAAATAATAAAAAATTACATCGCTTTGGTCTTAGATACAATGTACAACAAAAATATAATACTTTGATTCCTAGTTACAATCTAGAAATAGAAAATTACATAGATTAGTCTAATCCACTAACCCTTGATCTAAGTTTGGAAGCTTGGTTACAAAATTGGGAATGTGTTATGTACCCAACTTGCTTATTAAAACCAGTCTTCTAGACTATGGTGGCCAATGATCATATCAAAACATTCAAACTATTTATATCATCTAAGAACAAGTTATTAAAGCGTGAAACATATATCGATAAGCATGATGAAATTCTATTCTAGGCATGCAAATAATTGAAATTGAAAGACATGGTGAATATGTGTGTGATGTGTGATAAATCTTAAACATGTGAACATGTTATTGAGTTCTTAGACCTAGCATTAAATTAGAGACTAAGATTAGTTCATAGATCCAAATTGATTTTGAAAACAATTTCTAATTTTTGAAAAGAATATTAAGACTTTGCAAAGAGATTCTATTTAGAAAAGAAGATTTGATTTTGAAATATATTTCATTCTTAAAAACAAGTTTGAGGATTTTAGATCAAAAGGATGTTATTGAAACTAAAATAGAAAATTGTTTTATCATGAGTGCATAAAATTATTTTAAAACAATTTTGATGCAGAAAAATATTTAAAGACAATGCAGATTTTTATTTTATTTTTTTTTTATATGGAAAAACAGTGCATATATTAGTTGTAAAACAGTGCAGATTTTTAGATGCAAAAACAATGCAGATTTTTGTATATAGTGCAGAAAAATAATGTTTTGAGGAAAAAAAAAATCTTTTTAGCTAATTGGATCTATGAACCAAACTTTAATCAATAAAATAATTCTAGATCTAGGATGCAAGAACATGTGACTCTAGAATTATAGATCAAAAGCATGAAAACGTATTTATAATGAGGAGAAACCCTAATTCTAAACATGTGAACATACTATTTGAATTAAAAACCCTAGAAACATAGAAGGAATTGCTAGTCTATAGAATGGGTAAGAAACATGTTCTCCATGATTGCACCAGTAGTTAGTAATAAATAATCAATCAAGAACAAAATATTGAAAATTTATGGTTATCCTGCTCAATATACTTTCAATTGTATTGCTATACCTCACCAGAAAATTGTAAATATATTTTACAAGTCCACAATTGCAACATTTTTGAAAATCATGCACCTTCAAAAATTATGGGGGATAATTGCAGTTTACCCACATGTGATTAGTTCGGTTTTAATAATGCCTACCTATGGTTTGAAAAGCAACCTAACCCACTTGAGGAAGCCTCCGTTAGACAGCTATAACTCACCTCTCCCTTTAACCGTTAAAAAAAAAAAAAATATAGCAAAAACAAACCAATCAAGATCTAAAAGTGATATTTGTAAAAATTGTGAGAGTTTTTATACATTATTTTGACCGAAGAACACTGAAAACAAACCCATAAATGGATCTGGAACCCAATAAAAAGAAGCCAATGCTTATGCTTTTTAGTCCAAGCAGCCATTAATTATCTAATGGTACCAGTAGGTATCAAACTTCAAGTTGCATCAGGACACAGTGTGGGTTTGGATAGAAAGTTTAGTTGCGGTGCGTTTTCCTCCTGCGCATTTTCTGTTTTTTTTTTTTTTTTGCCAGCTTTTGTTGACTTTGTGAGACAAAAATTATTGTGCATGAACAGTGTGCACTATTCACGTACTGTTCATGCATTGTTTACACATTAAAAAATATTAAAAATGGGTCTCACGGTACTATTCACACATTTAAAAATTATTTTGCTACAGTGTTTTCAGTAACAATCAGTTTTTAGCAACTTCCAGCAACAATAAGTTGTATCCAAACGGACCTACGATATGATTGGGGATCAACCTTTTCAATTGGCTTTCCCAAGGCTGTATGGTATTGCCATTGATAAGGAGGTATTTGTAGAACCTTCTTTGTCAAGGCAGGGGGCGGAGGATAGAAGAATTTGGGATGTTTGTTTTATTTGAGAATTTAATGATTGGGAGAAAGATGAAGGGCTGCATTTTTTTCATATATTGGGAGCTAATGCTCCTCCTATGGATGTGGGAGACCGGATGAGATGGAAGTTGAAGTCTAATGGAGATTTTGACATTCGGTCATATTATAACAAATTAAGGGATTCTCCCTCAATTGTCTTTCCTTGGAAAGTTATATGGAAAGCAAAGGCCCCTAGGCGAGTTTCCTTTTTTGTTTGGTGTGTAGCTTGGAATAATATCCTAACGGGTGATAACCTGAGATTGAGGAGATTGGCTTTTGTGGACTGGTGTATTATGTGCCAACATTGTGGAGAGACGGTAGACTACTTACTTCTTCATTGTGAGATGGCTTATTGATTATGGAGCTTTGTCTTTATAACTTTTGGCTTGTCTTGGGTTATACCTAGATCAATCCCAGATTTGCTTTTTGGCTGGTGGAATTGGTTGGGGAAGCACTCGTCTCAGATTTGGAATTTAATTCCGTTGTGCATTCTTTGGTGTATTTGGAAGGAACGGAATCGGTGGACTTTTGAGGATTTGGATATTTCTGGTGATTAGATGCTTGCTTCTTTTAGTGGGACTCTTTTTGATTGGTCTCGGGCATAGGGACTCACGAGTAGTAATTCTCTCCCTTCTTTCTTTAGCTCTCTTTCTCTTTGTAATTAATGTGTTGATTGGTTTTCTTCTTCTTCTTTTTTTCTCTGTTTTCTTCTTCTTGTATTTTCTGGGTTTGCTCTATGTTCTTCATGCATAGAATAGCTTTTCGTATATATAACATTCTTACTTATTAAAAAAAAAACAATATGAGACTTGAACTGGGGACAACAAAGCTGAAGATCTACTCGCTTGCTTCCCAAGGAATCACGAACAAACAATTAGTAAGAGTGTAAGACCACCACAAGAAAAACCTCTCGCCAACACACGCACAAACCTGCAGATCCACTCCCTCAAATCTTTTCCTATGACTACTTATCAGCAAGAAAACTCTAAAGACAAAACATGTAAACATAAAACACACAAACACAGACGACGAAGACTCTAAGAGCATTCAAGTGGTGGATGAGATCATACCGCACACCCTTAGTGCGATGGTCACTCCACAAGTATAAGTATTTGTGTAAAATTTCTACCTTGTATAAAAAGTTTTACATACACTTAGATTAAATTAGAGTAGAATTTCTATCTTGTATAAATTAAAAAAAAAAAAAAAAAAAAAAAAAGTGGTGGATGAGATCCCAAGGCATTGAATACAGTAGGAGAGCAAGAAGATCCAATTTTCTGGGATCATTCAAATTTTTTGGGTTAAGCTTGTTGTTCTATTTCTAGTTTAGCAGTGGCTTTACCAATGACAAGATTTCGACCTAATTAAGTCCCTGCCTTATCAATGACAAGATTTTGACCCCATCAAGGCAAATCCAAAAACCATCAAACCAAAATAAAATTCAAACCACAACCCAGAAAATTTGAACCCACAAATCCATTAAACCTAGAAATTAATTGAAGGAGTTTGGGGCTTATATCAAGAGTAAAAGAATTGGTCTTTTGTTGTGGGAATAAAAAACTCAAATTGAGAAAAAGGAAAGAAATAATAGAGACAAAAAGTTTAGATGCCAAAGCCTTTTCCTTTGGGGTCAGCAACACCTTCAATTTCTTTGGCCCTTTCAACCTTTTCTCCTCCAAATCGAATTGGATTTTTCATTTTACCTTCTTTAGTGGAAATGGAATCACACTCAAACCCTCTTTGTAGTCATGGCCCTAACCCTAGGAAAAAGAAAGAAGAACTTGCACTGAAAATAGAGTCAGGTGAAATGAACTTGACAGAATATAAATACATAACAGGGAATATTACTCAAACAATAGAATGACACAATATAGATACATAACAGGGCAAATTACTCAAACACAAGAATCTGGACACTACAAGGATGGTAAAATAAAAGGCACACAAGATATAAGTAGTACAACCAAAAAATAAGCAATAAGAGATGATACAAAGTGGGTAAAATTTTTATAAGAGTAATAAGATGAGAGCATCAGGACAACAGCTCAAATAGTTATATATACAAATTTACAATGTCAACGAGACATAATTAAAATGTCGTTCAGGCTGGGTTTATGTCATCAATGGTCAGAGTGTCAGATAGGAATTGTGCTGGAGGCCCAATATGAGAAGAATCATACAAGCAAATTGTCATCATTAACATATGTCTGTTTCCTGAACTAATGCAAAACTTATAGTATTGGTCATACCTGAAAAGTGTAGGCACACATGAAGATAAAATTAAAACAAAGAAGTGCATCACAAGCACAAAATAAGGATTGCTGGGAAACTTATCCGCGCAATTAGGCATGTGGAAAGATAATTTTAAGCGAGGCAGCATAGGCTACAGCTTAGGTTTTAACAAATGGTTACCACAGAGTAAAGGTCGAAGGAAAGTTTAACTTCAATGGTAAAATCATCCATTTTGATGAGTAAAACTCATAATTGCAGATAGTTACATTTGCTCCATGGCAATCATCACATTAGCTTTTGGTCTCAATCAATGCTAACTACCAGACCCTGACAAACTAGTAACTACCATGAAAGTAAAAATGCACGAGAAAATTGGAATTTTTTTTTTTATAAAAAGGCTGTTAATCGAAACCAGTACCTGTGTAGTTTAGAACTTCTGAAGCCCCATATTTCATAGTTGGCTGGCCATTTACAATGCCCTTTTCCGCATGTTGCACAAGACCATGGAACTGCTAAATGTAAGAAGACAACTTTGCTATCATTTGGGTGGAAGGTTAGCAATTCCACAGGCGGTTGCAGCTCCTCCACCATTTAAACAAGCCTAGAATATTCTAAATACATGTCCATGAAGCAAAGTATGTGTATCATGAACCATGTAAATGCATAACTATAATCCTCGAGTTCCAAAATCATAAGCAATTTCTGCTTCTGAGTAGCAGCGAAATTACTTCAAAACTGACGAAATTTAACTCTCAGAACATAATTGTGCCAAAATATAATTTCACTGTGTTAAAGCATATACTATAATTCGAAAGGAAAAAACAAAAGCATTTGAATCTGTGGCCTTCCATGGCAATGCACCACATCCCACAAACTGAACAATGATTTTGAGTATCTAAAGAGTTTACATAGAATGCTTTTACTTAGGGAATGGGGATTCAGAATGTTGAATTCTACACAAGCTCCACAATTTCATCAATGGCGGAAAGGAAAAACTCAGAGAGAAAGAAGATGTGAAACTTGTAGAATCAATTAATTAATTAAGTTTACAATGCTCTGTTCTTTATATAGATAGAACAGAGGAGGCGGGAAAGATGAGAAGAAACAGAAAATAGAATAACAGAATAACTAACTTCCTAACTAATCTAAGCCATACACGTGGAATAGAAACTAACAACACATTTAGCCTGAATGTACAAACGGCAGTCGTTTTGTATCTGTCTAAACATATTCTGAGACTAAGCTACTTGCAGTTTAATTCTATACTTACAAAGCACAAAGGAAACGATTGTAGCTTAGTTCTATAATACAAAAACGACTGTATCTTCCATACAAAACTCAATACTCCCCCTCAAGATGAACCATAGATGTTGATCAGGTTCATCTTGGATAAGAGAAAGTAGAATTGCTTATGTCCAAGAGCCTTTGTGAAGGAATCAGCAATCTGATGTTTGGTAGGCACATGAAAGGTCTTAATCACTCCACTTTGAATTTTACTTCGGATGTAGTGACAATCAACCTCTATGTGCTTTGTACGCTCGTGAAAAACTGGATTGGCAGCAATGTAGAGGGCTGCCTTGCTATCACAGTACAGAGAAGCTGGATAAGTGTGATCTAAACCAAAAGTTCCAAGTAGAGCCACCAACCAGACAAGTTCACTAGTGACAGTGGCCATGGCACGATATTCAGACTCTGCTGATGATCTGGAAATTACTTGTTGCTTCTTGCATTTCCAAGATATAAGAGAATTGCCAAGAAAAACACAGAAGCCTGAAACTGATTTTCTGGTGTCTGGACAAGCAGCCCAATCAGCATCACAATAGGCTTTGAGTTTCAATTCAGAAGTTGCAGAGAGGAATAGACCTTGACCTGGTGCCTTCTTAAGATACCTGAGTATTTTATAAGCAGCTTGTAAATGAGGAAGCTGAGGAGAACTCATGAATTGACTCAGTTTGTGCACTGAGTAACAAATGTCAGGTCTGGTTAGAGTCAGGTAAAGAAGTTTGCCTATAATTCTTCTGTACAAAGAAGGATCTGGTGCAGCCTCTCCCATTGAACTCCTAAATTTGGCTGATTGATCCATAGGCACATTTGCAGGTTTACTTGCTAGCATACCCGTATCAGATAGCAGCTCTAAAACAAACTTCCTTTGACACAAACTAATGCCCTTTTCAGTTCTTGCAACCTCAAGACCTAAGAAATACTTCAAGGTACCAAGATCCTTGAGTTTGAACTTGGCATCTAGGAAAACCTTGAAAGTATTGACTGCTTCCACATTGTTGCTAGCTATCAAGATATCATCTACATAAACGAGCAAAATGAGAATGGAACCCTTGCTAACCTTAGTGAAGACAGAGTAGTCTGATTTAGATTGAATGAAACCATGATCAAGGAGAGTGGATGAGAGCTTAGCAAACCACTGTCTACTGGCCTGCTTCAACCCATAAAGAGATTTAGTGAGTTTACATACCTCCCCCTTGCTGCCAAGGCCAGGAGGAGGAACCATATATACTTCCTCATTCAATTCCCCATGCAAGAATGCATTGTTGACATCTAGTTGAGACAAATGCCAACCATACACAGCAGCCATAGCCAAAAGAGTCCTAACAGTAACAAACTTCACAACAGGAGAAAAAGTCTCATAGTAATCAACTCCCTCAGTTTGAGTAAAGCCTTTAGCAACCAATCTGGCTTTGTACCTTTCTATAGAGCCATCAGCTTTAAGCTTGATTTTGTAGACCCATTTGCACCCAATAGGCACTTTACCAGGAGGCAGTTTGGTCATGACCCAAGTCTGATTAGCCTGAAGGGCATCAAGCTCAGCCTTCATGGCAGCTTGCCACAAAGGATCAGGTAAAGCTTCAGCATATGAGGTGGGTTCTTTGGCAATAGACAAGGCAACAGAGAAAGCTTTATGTGCATTAGACAAGTTAGAATAAGAAAGGATTGAAGAAAGGGGATAAAGGGGATAACACGTGAGGGGGAGTGTTAGAAGTATTGGTTAAATGATTAAATTTACCATATCCCAATAGCTTAAGCTTTTGGGACAATCGGTAGTTTAACATGGTATCAGAGCGAACTAGATCAGAGATCATCCAAGTATGGAATTCTGAAATTTCCTAGTTCAATTATATTCTTTCTTGTCTTCTTAATGCTTCTTTCAGATCAACTAGAAATTTACTTGTTGTGTTTCTGTTGATTCTTGCATTAAGTTCATCATCTTCAAGGTTTTAATTTCTTTGTGTGTTGAAACCTTGATTCTCTGTTTCTTCTGTTCATAATTGAATTGAAATCTTCAATCTTAGGGTTTCAATTCATTGTGTTTCTTATGTTCTAGAGTTGTTCTGTTTCGAATTCATTGTTTTCTATTTGCAATCTCATCAAGATTGTGAATTACAGATTAATTGTCACACAGAAATCAATTCTTGTTTCTTGGAGAATTCTTGAGAAAACCAATTCGCGTTTTTTTTTCTCCCAATTCTTGGTTTCTAGTTACTTGTGACCTTGATTCTTCATCCTTCCTTTGTTGAATCTTCATTCTTTCTCTGTGATAAGCATGACTGAGAGTACCTCTAGTGCTAACCATACTCCTACCATTCAACCTTGGGAAAACATGTCTAGTCCCTATTTCCTATCCAGTGGTGATAATCCAGGAGTTTCTTTGGTAGTTCAACATCTCACTGAAGATAACTATAACACCTGGAGTAGGGCCATTCTTATTTCTTTGGATGCCAAAACTAAATTGGGCTTCATTGATGGCTCTATCCCTAAGCCTCAATCTGTTGATCACCCACATTACACAGCTTGGAATAAATGTAATAGCACTGTCCTGGCTTGGCTATTCAATTCTGTTTCTAAGGAGTTGCAATCAAGCATCGTTTATTTCAAGACTGCCAGAGATGTTTGGGTTGATCTGCAAAACAGGTTTGGGCAAGGAAATGGTCCTACAATCTTTGATCTAAGAAAGGAGATTAGTTCTTTAGTGCAAGAGGATTTAACCATCAATGCATACTATGCCAAGTTTAAAGGTCTTTGGGATGAGTTTTCTAATTACAGGACATGTACTTGTGGTCACCAAGTTGAGGAGTGTACCATGTCTTTCTTAATGGGGCTGAATGAGACATATGCAGCTGTCAGGGGCCATATTCTGCTTATGGAGCCTGTGCCTTCATTAAGCAAAGTGTTCTCCCTTCTACTGCAAGATGAGAAACAGAGAAAAGTAGGTGCTGGGAAGAGGTTGTTGGCTGATACATCAGCAGCTTTGGCAGCTTTTGGGTCTAAACCTGGGAACAAGTTTTTTGTTAAGTCCAAAAATGGGAGGCCACAATGCACTCATTGTGGAGCTATGGGGCATGTTATTGACAAGTGCTTCAAGTTACACGGATATCCTCCTGGATATAAGTTCAAAAACAAAGGTGCTCAACCTTTTGCAAACAATGTTGTTGCTGCTGAAAGTCCTCTCAGTGAACCTGTTGCCCTCACCAAGACTCAATACCAACAGCTACTTGGTTTGTTGAACTCTCAAAGCCACTTTGGTACCCAAGCACCACCAGAGGCATGTTTGGAAAATGCTCATCAAGCTGCTACTATCATTACTCAGCCTTCAATGGATGTTCAAGCCCAAACCGTATCAGGTATAGGTTTTTCCCCTTCTTTTAAGCATTCAGTGTTTTCTTCTAGTGTCAATACCTCTCATATTAGTTCATATGATTGGATTCTTGATAGTGGTGCTACTGACCACATGGTACATTCCATCCATTTCTTCACTTCTGTCACTTCTTCAACTCAAATGTCTGTTAGACTCCCAAATGGAGAAATGGTTAAGGTTACTCATGTTGGAACTGTTAAAATCTCAGCCACACTGGTTCTGGAAAATGTTCTTTGCATCCCTTCCTTTTCTTTCAATCTTATTTCCATAAGCAAACTAACCCAAAATCCTTCCTGTTGCTGCATCTTTCTTTCTCATTTTTGTTTTCTCCAGGACTTACTGCATTGGAGGATGATTGGGTTGGGTAAGAGACATGGAGGGCTATACACTTTGCAGTGCATTGATTCAGTCACCTTACCATCTTCTGTTTCTGAGGTTTTGTCCAGATTTTCTTCCTTTCTTTGTAATAAAAGTGTCCATGTCTGTAATCTTGATTCTCCTACTGTTGTTACTGCTTCAAGTGATGATGTTAGGTTGTGGCATTACAGATTGGGCCATCCTTCTTCACAAAGATTAGCTTTGCTGAATTCTATTGTACCTAATCTGATTTCTTGTAATAATAATTCTTTTGATTGTCACATATGTCCTTTAGCTAAGCAACACAGATTATCCTTTCCTAAATCCACAAGTGTTTCTTTGGCTTGCTTTGATTTAATCCATGCTGATATTTGGGGACCCTATTCTACTACTTCATTAAATGGCTCAAAATATTTTCTCACCTTGGTTGATGACCATAGTAGATGTACTTGGGTTTACTTAATGAAGTCCAACTCTGATACCATGTTGAATTCTACACAAGCTCCACAATTTCATCAATGGCGGAAAGGAAAAACTCAGAGAGAAAGAAGATGTGAAACTTGTAGAATCAATTAATTAATTAAGTTTACAATGCTCTGTTCTTTATATAGATAGAACAGAGGAGGCGGGAAAGATGAGAAGAAACAGAAAATAGAATAACAGAATAACTAACTTCCTAACTAATCTAAGCCATACACGTGGAATAGAAACTAACAACACATTTAGCCTGAATGTACAAACGGCAGTCGTTTTGTATCTGTCTAAACATATTCTGAGACTAAGCTACTTGCAGTTTAATTCTATACTTACAAAGCACAAAGGAAACGATTGTAGCTTAGTTCTATAATACAAAAACGACTGTATCTTCCATACAAAACTCAATACAGAATAAAAATATAATTTACAATCTAAATAATGTTCCTTATAACACAGTAGTTTAAATGTGTTCCATCCCAATGTGACTTCTTCTTGAGACAAATCAGAATGTCCAACCTCAGTTACTTCAATGGAATGGAAGAGGAGGAACTGGTGTTGGCCAAGATGGTTGCGTAAGTAGGAAGACAGATTTCGCGTATATAGACACCCCATAGCTGGAGTTGCCAGGTAAAATTTTCCCTCCATCTCGCAGTTCGCTCACTACTTTCAATACCCTTGTCATCATGTTGCACAAGACAATGTAATTGCCCAATTGTAAGAAGACAATTTCGCTGACATTTGGATGGAATGCTAGCAAGGCCCCGGGCGGGGAGATCCCATTAGCTATCTTAACAAGATCGGAATGATCTGAAACCGTATCCTTGAAGTAAACTTTGTGTTTCAGACACCATGTGCCGTAATTCTCGAGTTCCCAAACATAGAATTTGTAAGCACCGTCGTCGTGAGGATAGTGGTGACAAGGGCTTTGGAATATCCGGAGATGCCCTTGGAACACTCCAAAGGACACTGAATCTCGAGCCAAAAGGTCGATAGGTGAGTCGATATAGTGGCATCGTTCTGCATCATTGAAAGGATCGAACTTGACAAAGCCTTTGATCATCAAATCATGTTTATCTGCATCGACCCAATGCAGCATCCCATTGCAGACAACAACACCAGCATCCAGAGACGTCATTCCGAAGGGATTCAATCCCCGTGGTGAAGAAACAACCGAGCCGCGCCATTCACCAGTTTCAGAAGAAAATATCTGCATACTTAACTGTGTAGTATTGGTTTCAGTGGGAGAATGAATGAGTGCCACCTTATATCTGTAATAGGCATTCGTAACACATCCCTGCTCTTTATCACAGCTACATAAATCGCATATAAAGCCAACCATGTTGTTCCTTCATGAATAGGGAAGATGAGGGAGCGTGAGCCATTGTTTGTTAGCGGATTGCAGATGCAATACTCGCAAAAGTGTTGGGTGCACTGCACCATAAGTCCAGCCCACGTAATAGACATGCTCATTAATGAGCATGTTTTCATGTTTCTTAACTTTTCTTCATTATGTACAAAATTCAGCATGGTTGGTTGGCTTAGTGTGTTGGACACGCTGAAGACAAAAGAAAAGAAAGAAGCAAAAGGCAAGAGTACCATTCGGTCATGGCAGAGCTGAAGAAAAGAGATTTTGGTTGAAGTAAAGTCAAAGTAAGTGGCTTGCATTTATTGTGATTTGATGAGAAGAGTGTGAAAGGTGGAAAAGAAGAAAAGGTGAAAGAAATAAAAGGCAAAGGCCATTCGGCCATTTGGGCAGAGAAGAAAAAGAGTGGAGTCCCAAAAGTGTGAGGACTGGTGCGTGAGTAAGAGCAAGCAAAAAGTGAAGAGAAAAATAGAGAATTAGAGAAAATAGACAGTAAAAGAGAGAGCAGTGAGTGAAAAGAAAAATAGAGTTTTTTTTTACTTAAGTTATATTTCTAAATGTTGTAATTTCTATTTAATATAGTGAAATTATTCAGAGTTTGTCTCGTGATTTTTTCTTTCAAGAAGAAAGAGTTTCCACGTAAATTTTTGTGTTATTGTGTGAGTGTGCTTATGCTGTGCTTGCTAAAATTTATTCACAATTATATAGAATTTTTCCCAACAAGTGGTATCAGAGCATACATTCGATTGGGAGCAATGGCCGAAGAAGAAGGAAAGACGTCAGGAATCGAGAAGTTTGACGGCACAGACTTTGGCTATTGGAAGATGCAGATCGAAGATTATCTGTATGGGAAGAAATTACATCTTCCTCTTTTGGGAAGGAAATCGGATAGTATGAAAGAAGAAGAATGGAGTCTTCTTGATAGACAAGTGCTAGGAGTTATACGATTAACTTTAACAAGATCAGTTGCACACAACGTTATGAAGGAAAAGATCACAGTGGATCTGATGAAGACTTTATCTAGTATGTATGAAAAGCCTTCGGCTAAAATAAGGTGCATCTGATGAAGAAGTTGTTTAATTTGAAGATGGTGGAAGGTACTCCTGTGGCTCAGCATCTGAATGAGTTTAACACCATCACAAATCAATTGTCCTCCGTGGAGATTGATTTTGATGATGAGATCCGTGCATTAATTGTTTTGTCTTCTTTGCTAAACAGTTGGGAGGCCATGAGAATGGCAGTGAGCGATTCTGCAGGGAAGAGCAAACTCAAATATGATGATATTCGAGATTTGATTCTAAGTGAGGAGATTCGCAGAAGAGATGCTCGTATAAACAATGCACAAGATCAAGCTCTTGTTATGGAGAACAGGGGCAGAAATAGAAGCAGAGGGTTTGATGATCAGGCCAAATCCAATGATAGGTCACAGTCAAAAGGTAGATCTCAGTTTAAAGAGATAAGAGAATGTTTCCATAGTGGGAAAAAGGGTCACATAAAAAGAAACTGTTGGCATTGGAATAAAGAACAAACTGTAGAGAAAGATGAAAAGAATGATGATGAGAAGAATACTGCAGCAGTTGTGTTTCATGAGAATGTTCTGATGCTCTCTCTTGAAGAGCAAAAATGTGAGCATGTTGCTATGAATGATGTTGAGTGGGCTGTTGATTCAGCAGCTTCCCACCATGTTATCCTCACAAAAAGGTTGTTCACCACATACAATGCAGGCGACTTTGGTGTTGTGAAGATGGGTAACTCCAGCTATTCAAAAATTGTGGGAATTGGTGATGTATGCATCAAGACCAATGTTGGTTACACGTTGATATTGAAGGATGTGCGGCATGTTCCAGATTTAAAGATGAATGTGTTGTCTACTTTTGCTTTGGATCAAGCGGGTTATAGTAACCATCTTGACAATGGAAGATGGAAACTTTCTAAAAGTTCATTGATTATTGCAAGAGGACGTGCTTCTTGTGGCATGTACAGAACTCATGTGAGGGCTTATAAAAAAAAGTCCAATGCAGTCAAAGTTTTTGAGAAAACTCCACAGTTGAGAGTTGATATTAATGGTGTTGCAGCCAAGAGAGTAAAATTCTCTCTACCTGAAAGTGATCTAAATGAGAAAGTGATATTTGATGAAAAATATCATGATGCTAGGAAGAATGATGAAGTGAAAGATCATGAAGGTTTTGAGCAGGGGAGCCAAGAAATTGGATAAAAGATATCCAAAGTGATATAAATTCTTTGAGAAAGAAAGGTATTAATTTTGATGAAATTCTCTCAGTGTTAGTGAAGATAATGATAAAGGTTGAGTCTGGTATTGACTTGGTGGGCATGAATTATAATTGAAGAGTTGAGTTGAAAATCTCCTCCATAAGTGGGCTGGAGGGGAAGATTGTTAAGTGCACTGCACCATAAGTTCGGCCCACGTAATAGACATGCTCATTTAATGAGCATGTCTTCATGTTTCTTAACTTTTCTTCATTATGTACAAAATTCAGCATGGTTAGTTGGCTTAGTGTGTTGGACACGCTGAAGACAAAAGAAAAGAAAGAAGCAAAAGGCAAGAGTATCATTCGGTCATGGCAGAGCTGAAGAAAAGAGATTTTGGTTGAAGTAAAGTCAAAGTAAGTGGCTTGCATTTATTGTGATTTGATGAGAAGAGTGTGAAAGGAAGAAAAGAAGAAAAGGTAAAAGAAATAAAAGGCAAAGGCCATTCGGCCATTTGGGCAGAGAAGAAAAGGAGTGAAGTCCCAAAAGTGCGAGGACTAGTGCGTGAGTAAGAGCAAGCAAAAAGAGAAGAGAAAAATAGAGTGTTAGAGAAAATATACAATGAAAAAGAGAGCAGTGAGTGAAAAGAAAAAAAGAGTTTTTTTTTACTCAAGTTATATCTCTAAATGTTGTAATCTCTATTTAATATAGTGAAATTATTCGAAATTTGTCCCGTAGTTTTTCCCTTCAAGGAGAAAGGGTTTCCATGTAAATTTTTGTGTTATTGTATGGTTGTGCTTCTGCTGTGCTTGCTTAAATTTATTCACTATTATATAGAATTTTTCCCAACAAAAAAGATGGCCTACGACCCGGTGGAACTTCACTGCGTACTAGCAATAAGTCATTGAACGATGCTTTGATGCAAAAGGGATAGTTTTTTCTTGCTCGTTCGATACAGGGAAGAAAGTTGAGAAAATCGAGTCTGCCACCACCACCACCACAGTCGATGAACAACTCAGAATTATCAGATGGAAGAACCAAGATATTTTTTTGAGACTCTTTATACTATAACAAAAGAGTAAAGGGCTCTGAGTCTGATCTACTCAATTGGTGGCGGTGGTGGATGAAGCGTCAAACAAAATAAGGATCGGAAATAAGAGAAAACCACCAACCACCGACATACATTGTGTTGGAAAAATAGTATTGAGCGAATAAAAAATTGACGTTTTATTTGTTCACTTGAAGATGTTATTAAAAATGATGAAAATCTTGAGTCCTACATAGGAAAGGAAAGAGATAATATATAAGTTTATGTGCTCATGAGCCGGACATTGGGTTGGGCTTTGGCATATGTGGATTGGGCCCTTTTGTCCAAATAATAATTTTATTATTTTATTTTTTGAGTTAGTCAGTCCGTGCACAGCAGTTTTTCTTACAGTGTGTTTGTTCATATATAAATTCGTAGTCCTTCATTCATTAAAACTAACTTTTTTAGAGAGAAACTCTTCCAGAGAGAAATTTTTTGTGCATTCATTTGAGTCAAAGAAAGAAAAAGAGATTATGTGAGTCTCAAAGCTCCACAGATTGTGAGTCAGACTTCTGTGACTTCTGTGAGTCTCAAAGCTCCGCAGATTGTGGGAAGGGCGAAATCTGTTTTAAGGAGATTATGTCAAACACAAGACTTGATCTGAGTCATTCATCCTTCACGCATTTGGTCTGTGAGTTTTTAATTATTTGCAGATTTCTTCTTATATATTATATTTTACTTTTGCCTATCATATCTATTTGTGTTATTGCTTATATTTAGATTTGTATGTTGTTCATTTTGCTTAATCACAAAGTAAATTGTTGAAATATATCCAACAATCTTAAAGCATATTTTTATATTTTAATTTATTTTGTGATTTACGGTGAAATGAATTTTGTGTTTGTTGAAAAACACTAAATCGGCAGTTGTATATACTCTGTGCAAAACTTGGAAAAACTGGGTTTGTGTTTATCATTTAGTGTGAATATCTACTTGTTTATATTATAAATTAGGCTAAAATGCAAAACTCACCCTTTAAGTTTCATCATTTTTCATTTCAATCCTATAAATTTGAGTTTTATCATTTTAGTCGTCTAAGTTTCATTTCTTTCTAATTAAGTATTCCGTTAATTTCTGTTAATTTTTGCCGTTAACTTATCATGTTATTCAAGATCTGACCCAATTAAGTCCTTCGTCTTCATCTAAGTTATTCAAGATTCTTATCTGACCCATTAAAATCCTTATATTCTTGACGGTTTTCGCTACATTTCCAGACCCAAATAAATCCACTTGAATCCTTATCATAGCCACACCTCCTCTTACTCTGCTCAATGCTTCTCCATGGTTTTCACTTTTCACACCCACAAACAAATAGGCAACGAAAGTTGTGCTTGTTAATGAAATTTTCCTCATTTGCAAGAGTAATAGCTTCGCTCTCGTCAATGTAATCGACCCCAATGGCTTCAAGAATTTAGGCCTCGACGAAATGGCCAACACAGGCACTGACCATTATGGGGATCGAAACGATGCGCTTGACGGTTATTCAAGATTCTTATTTGACCCATTAAAATCCTTATATTCTTGACGGTTTTCGCTACATTTCCAGACCTAAATAAATCCCCTTGAATCCTTATCATAGCCGCACCTCCTCTTACTCTGCTCAATGCTTCTCCATGGTTTTCACACACACAAAAAAATGGGCAACGAAAGTTGTGCTTGTTAATGAAATTTTCCTCATCTGCAAGAGTAATAGCTTTGCTCTCGTCAATGTAATCGACCCCAATGGCTTCAAGAATTTGGGCCTCGACGAAATGGCCGACACAAGCACTAACCATTATGGGGATCGAAACGATACGCTTGATTTCCTTAATGAGAGATGGGTTTGGCATGCGAGAAATGCCTCATTGAGATGGGTCTGACACATTGAGACAACATGCACCAGCTTGTTCGATGATCTTGGCTCTTTCGGCGTTTGTGACTTCGACAATGGCTCTGCCACGTAGCATTTGGGATAGCCCAGCCTTGAGGGAAAATGGGTTTGTCTTGGCATCTGTGATGGCAATGCTATTGTAGACCGTGATGGCACCATCTTCAACCATCGCACCAAGTGTTTGTGAAATTGCCTGAACCAAAAAAATGATTAGAAAAGAAAAGGAAATGAGAAACAAGGAATGATTGGCTTTTGGTAAAACAAAAATAAATAAATAAATAAATATTAACTAAAGTCTAAAACGACGCCGTTTTGGTAAGTTAACGGCAGATATTAACAGCAAGTTAACAGACAATTTAATTGGGAAAGAATGAAATTGAGAGAATTGAAATGACAAAACCCAAATTTATAGGACTAAAATAAAAAATGATAAAACTTAAAGGGTTAGTTTTATCTTTTAACCTATAAACTAATCGTGATATTCTAAAGTTGATTACGTGTTTGTCTGGTGATATTGATTTTTCAAGACTATCCATCATCTTTTAATATTATAAAATTAATGTGATCTTTGCTTTTTGATAAAGTTGATTTGTGTCGGACAGTTGGTGGTTTTTGATAGAAATTTAGACCCCCTAAACAACTAGATTGCGTAGCCTAGATTAATTAGCCAAGTTGTTACTTAGTCAAATTATGTAATTCTAGGTTAAAGCAATCCAACAATCATATCAAGAATAATAATGCAGCGGAAAATAAATGAACACAAGATATGATCACCCAGGAAACCACACGGTAAAAACCTGGGGAGGATTTGACCCACCGATCCTCAAGGCATAACAGAATTCACTATGAAAGAATTGAAATTCTTACAAAAGGACTACAAGCTCCCCGCTCGACTTCCTAATGCTACCCACCAGTAGAACTTCCTGACACGACCACGCGCAGGCTCCGAATCCACGGACTACTTCTTTCTTGAATTCCTCAATCAGCTACAAGCTCCCCGCTTGCTTTTCTTTTAAGTTCCAATGGTTGCAACGGTAATGATCTTCAAGATGTTGAAATCATCTCTACCTTGAAAACCCTAAGTTTTGTGTAAAGGAAAGCTCCTCAAAGATCTCACAAGAGATTCACACAAAACAGCAATGTATGAGCAACAAAGCAATATGGACAACCTTCAAAAACGTGGCTAGGGTTTAGTTTATATACCTAGGGTAAAAACATAAAACCCTAAACGTTTAATGAAGTAGGGCTGAGTTGGAAATTCTGTAGAATAATCAACCTGTGAAATTTTCGATCGATCGAGTCTATTCTTCGATCGATCGAGCCAGGCCAAAAGTCCCAAGTACTTCTGCAGCCACTCGATTCCAACTTTACAATAATAAACCAACTTTGAGCAAGCCTAAACAAGACTAAATACAATGTTTTGATCATGGTTTGCCAACATTACAAATTAGAGTTCTAAATACATAAAATCCTAAGACCTTAGAACCTAACAGTTTTGTTTGTTCAATGTCTTCCATCTTCTTTAGTTATATTATATAATATTAGGATATTTGTCTCTTTTGGATTTGCGGTTGACTGGGCATTGTGTAGAGTTGGTTAGTGCGTATTGTGCCTGCACTGTTTCTGCAATTTGGTTTTGAAAAATAGTTGAGTTCAGTTGACTTTCTTTTTTACACAGTAACATATTTGAAAGTTAATAATTATTTTTCTTTCTTAAACTTGGCCAATGAGTCAAGTTCAAGTTGAACTTTGGCATGGATAACTTCAATTTTTCTATGGACCTTGCAGTTTCAATCTGTTTGATCTTTGGCTTATTGATATATGTATATTATTTGAAGATAAATAGTGCTAGTAACGCATCATCAAATATGACTTTAAGCTTGGAATTTCATGTTTAATAATTGATTTGAGAATTTTTGGATTTGTGTAAATCTTATAATTCATTGTGTGAATATCCTTAGTGATATACATGATGCTTGACTGGTTTATAGTTCATAGTAACTGAATATGCTGTGAATGTCAATCATGTGTCCTTGGCCTTTTATGTGCAATGGTGTATGGGCTAAATGAATAAAGGAAATTGGGAATTTTATTGGAGACAGAAATTTTTTTTTGAATCCTTTTAAATGCTCTCAGGGTGTGGCTGCCATCTTATTTATTGGTTTTTTTTTTTCTATTTCATCAAGTGATCCACTAATTGATAATTAAAATAGCTTTATGAGAGCACTTATTAATAATTTCAAATGTGTGGATATGTGCCCAATATTTGATAGTGTCAAACTTGAAAAAGAGAGACAAATTGCACACTAATGGGGTTGTAATTATGGGGTTTTACTCTTAGCTAGAGACTGTACCATTCACCCCTAGGCCAAAGGTTTTATTTATTTATAAAGTTTAAGGGATAATTTTATGTATTGATATGGAAGATACATGATAGTTGTATTTAAGCACGTATAGACTTATTTGATTACGTACATGTATATATATTTTGGGCATGTGTGAACTTGATTGGATATTAATGTGTTTAAACCCAATATATGTTTTGTAATATTTCTTTGGATGATATATATGTTACATGCCTTAGTTGACATACTTGAGTTGTTAAAAATTTGGAATGCACAAGAGTCTGTTATGGGTGCTTATTAAGTAAGCAAGGATGAGACATTAGAGATATTCATTCATTATAAGAATGAAATTGAGAAATAATTCAATGAATGCAATAAGTTCTTGATTACCATAGAACTTGTGGGGGGAAGCTATTATTTCCACTTTATTTTTTCATTGAAATGTCTTAAAAGAAAACCACTAAGACACCTTGTGAATTATGGAAAGAGTGATCGCCTTTCTATAAATTCTTTAAATGTGGGGGTGTTTGATGAAGGTGGTTATTCTTATTCCTAAAGGATAAAAAACCATTAATTGTGTTTTCATTGGGTTATGGTCATAACAGTAGTGAATAGTGCTTTTTCTAATTTATGAATCTATTATTCTTATATGCATGAAAATTAATTAGAATATATTTCAAGTGTTAAACTTTCTTAAAAGAAAGTTTGAGTCTATGTTTAGTATCTCTTATGATCAAGAGTTGATGCAAGAGGGGTTGAGCCTAAGCATAGTAAAAGGACAAACATCATATTCGTTTGGTCTAAATTTTCTAATTTAAATGTTAGAAGATGAACTTAAAGCCTCAAAGAAGCGATATCTTGAGAGATGCCTTCTTGGAAAAAAGATTGTCAATAGTGCAATAAATCCATCTTGGAAATCTATACATAGTAATTGGTGGATCTAGCACCTAAGAATATGAGAGTTGATGGAATTATTAACTATTACAAGGAAAGACTAGTTGTAGAAGGCTACAAACAAAAGGAAGATGTGAGTTTTCTTGATATACAATAAACCAAAGGGGTTTATGATTCTTGTACAAGGAAACAAATTGTGTAGGCTTGTTAAATCTTTGTATAGATTGAAGCAAGTTTCAATGCAATGACATGAGAAATTTGACAATGAGATGATGTCAAATGAGTTTAGGTTTAATGTGACTAGTGTGTTATGTGAAATAAATCACAAGAGGCTATGTCGTTGTGAAATATGCTCATGTATGTAGCAATAATAAAAGGCAACCAAGATGATGTTGACCATTAAGTTCAACTCGAAAGATG
Organism: Quercus aquifolioides; assembly: GCA_019022515.1. NCBI lineage: Eukaryota > Viridiplantae > Streptophyta > Magnoliopsida > Fagales > Fagaceae > Quercus > Quercus aquifolioides. The sequence continues at coordinate 38,401,955 of CM032325.1, forward strand.
TAGGTGTTGTAGATGTGATACTAGAAATAAAATTTTCTAATACATCTCATGGACTTGTCTTGTCTCAATCACATGAGAGATGTAACAACAGTCTAATGAGAACACCTTGTGTGAAGAGCATATGTTTTTTTGGGAAGTCTTTATAAACCTAAACAAACATGCATTGTTGGATACTTTTGCCTCCTATTTGTATATATTGGTAGGGCACAGAGTTATGGTAGGTCTCGACATATTTGTTGGAGACATAATACCATGAGACAGTTGCTCTCAAATGGAAGTGATTCTAGATTATAAAACGGATCTGTAATCAATTGTTTGAGTGGAGAGCAAGTAAACTGCTCATCGAGGGGAATGGGATTAAAGCCTATGACCTAAAGTTTCCATGACGGTAACCCCACCTAGTTGACTAGAGATCCCAAGATCTAGGTTTTTAAAGAAACAACAAAATTGTGGAGACTAGTTTTTATCACTGTGGAGATTACATCTCCCACCCATTCCTATGATGAAATAGTGATGCCTGTAAGCGATGTTTAGGGTAAGCTTTGCTTTTTATGATTCTTATATCTTGGAAATCCAAGTGGGGTATAGCAGGATACTCTTAATAAGAGTCACATATATGAGTGTGAAGTGGGCCGCTTCCATGAGAGTTTTAAGGCTAAATTCTCTAAAGCACTTCATGAATTTACCAGGATATGTTTAGGGCCGAAATGAACACAACTATATGAAAGAAATATGTTCGAAAAGGAACTGTATGAATTCTATTGTCTTGGTATACACAAATGGCTGAACAGTTCAAGACATCATGTTTACTAGTTAGCCAGTATATCCGATAGTCTTTCACAAAGGAAAGTTCAAAGCCAAAAGCTACTTCTCTCGATACAGTAACTTTTCTTCTACTCTCTCTGTATCTGCATCATCATTTGCATTGTGTTTTATCAATTTCCATTCATGTGGGGGATTGTTGGAAAAATAGAATTAAGTGAATAAGAAATTGACGTTTAATTTGTTCACTTGAAGATGTTATTAAAAATGGTGAAAATCCTGAGTCCCACATAGGAAAGGAACGAGATAATATATATGAGTTTATATGCTCATGGGGCGGACGTTGGGTTGGGCTTTGGCATATGTGGACTGGGCCCTCTTGTCCAAATAATTATTTTATTATTTTATTTTTTAAGTTAGTCAGTCTATGCACAGCAGTTTTTCTTTGAACAATGTGTCTGTTCACTAACGTATATAAATTCATAGTCCCTCATTCATGGAAACTAACTTTTTAGAGAGAAACTCTTTCAGAGAGAAAATTTGTGTGCATTCATTTGAGTCAAAGAGAGAGAAAGAGACATAGAGTAGTTCGCAGATCACGGACCTTGTGTGCTTCTTTTTCGTGTTGTAGATCATTTTATCCTAGGAGGCAGACGTTCATGAGTCTCAAAGCACCATAGATTGTGTGAGGGGAAAAATCTGTTTTAAGGAGATTGTGTCAAACACAAGACTTGATCTAAATCATTCATCCTTCACACATTTGGTCTGTGAGTTTTTAATTATTTGTAGATTTCTTCTTATATATTATATTTTACTTTTGTCTATCATATCTATTTGTATTATTACTTATATATAGATCTGTATGTCGTTCCTTTTGCTTAATCACAAAGTAAATTATTGAAATATATCCAACACATTGAATAGCCGATTGGCAAGGGAGTTGATAAAGGGCCTCGATCAACACATAACCGAGTTTTGACCGGATTGAATCATTTGGATCTTCCAACGAATCTTCTATTCTTCTTTGGCAACGCGAACCAAAAGAAAGGGCTGTACTTGAACTTGTACTTGACAGTCTTGACTCCACCATGGTATGTAGAAGCAAAGATAGGCTACCTTGGAGAAGGAGAAAAACAGGAGAAGTATTTAACTTTTGGGGTTTTTATAGGCAAACTTAAGGTTGTTCTGGAAATTGGGTCACAAATAATTAATTAATAATTTTAAAATGATAAAGATGGTTAAGAAAATAATATAATAAGTTTTTTTCTTATATAATATTATGTTCAAAAAATATATAACAGATTTTTAAAAAAATATGTGAGTTTTTAGACATCTTAATTCTTACATTCAGAAAATAAAAATAACCAAATGTAAACAAATAATAAATAATTATTTTCAAACTATAAAGTGAAACCCTTTTTTAGGGTTTCTTTTTTTTTTCCTCAAAATGGTATTTACTTTTTCAAGTTAAAGAAAAATTAAGAGAATTTTAAGATTGTTCACCTAAATAATTAATAAAACCATATTTTATTGAAGCATTATCTACCAACAAATTTAATGGTCAGATTTCGCGCTTTCGTATAAATATCTTCAAATGTATATGAGGCTGTGACTGAGTTGGGCTTTTCTTTTATGTCTTCTTCAGTTGGGCCACGAAGTTGAGGGGACTTTTTGCCTCTAGAGTTTGAGCCCAAGCCCAATTTTGACATTTTTTTGGGGCCTTTTATTTTATGTATTATCCGGGGGTTTTGTTTTAAAATATAGGTGAAGCTTTTGAGTTGATCAAAAAAGGTAATTGGGTATGTTAGAACTTTTTATTGGGTTATGCATAACCTATTGAAATGCAAAATGCAAAATAGATAACACTAGTTGCATGTAAAATACTTAAAAATAGAATAATATACACACACATACATGTTGGAGTAAAAAATATGTATTTTCTCTTGTTTTTTTCAATGGGTTTTAATGGTTTTTTGAAAGAATTGGTCCGTGTTTATATTTATTAAAAAACTTAAGTTCGTATGTGATTATATATATATTAATAAAATATGATGTTATTTCTCACTATTATCAATAGTATCAACATCACCATAATAAAAGCTCACATCATAAGAAAAAGAAGAAGTCTAATATCACTTCACCATTACACAATATAACCATTAGTCAACATGAATAAAAAATTTCAAAGGTTGTCATTATTAAATAAAAATAAACATAATCTAACATAATTAATATGAATTATATTGTGTTAATGCATTGGTTTATCTGTGATGTCGTAATGTAATTGTTTTCTCTACACTTTATTTATATAAGATATACAAAATAAACTTTTTGAATGTGCACATACCTCATACTCCTAACCAAACTAAGAATTTGATAATTGTAGGGACATGTTAAAGGGTGGTCCTCTTGATTGTTGTGAAAATAATGAGGTTGATATTGTTATTTGTTATTTTTGATGTTGTAGGAGGTGTTAGTATTGTGGTGATTATTTATTGTTATTGTTATTATTAAACATAATGATGTTATTTATTGTTATAAAATGCTAGTACTTTAATGGAGATGTTATTAAAGTATGAGCATTTTTTAGATCATATTCTAATGTTTTTTTCTCATTCAATTTGTGTTTATCTTAACATATGAATCTCATCATTACATAAACATAAACATAATTAAAAAAAAGAAGAAGATAAATTATAACTTTATTTTGTTAATTTATTTGATATTGTGGTGTAGTAATGCAAAAAATGCATTCTGAAGGATTTTATAATTACATAAATATAAACATAATTATTAATAAATTAAATTAGAGATCTTAAATTGACTAAGAAACCATCATAATATCAATCGGAAAGTGTCATCATTGAAATATGTTGATTTCTCTTTTTATTCAAAATTTTGTGTTAATTTGATACCATCCTCACGATTATTGTTGAGCTCATGTTGTCAACATGACTACAATAAATAGCTTTGAGAAGAAAATAGTTTTAAATTTAAAGAAGTTTAATTTTTGATTTGGAATTCCTTCACATTTTAACATACATTTGTCTTTGACAATTATGTTGATTATATTCTTATTATTCACAAACTTTTAAAAAAGTCAAAAAAAAAAAAAAAAAAAAAAACAACAGCAACAACAACAACAACAAAAATTTTCCAAAATAAGCACAATTCATTTCAATCAAATTCAAATCAAACAAATATCCACAATTGTTTTATAAAAAAAAAATCAATACAATAATAATTTCCATGAAATTAAATTTTTTTAATAAAAAAAAAAAACACATTCTCTTTTGGATAATCTTCTAAGAAGTATGATATATTGCTTTCCAATTTCACAAGCATATAAATTAATAAATGATGACATAGGACACATTGACTCAGGCTCTCTTGTGGTTACTAGAGTCCTAAGCTCCATGTTAGGCACCTTTTAGGATATCTTCATCAATGATCGTATTGGTCGACTGTCGAGCCTAAGGAGATGTAAATAAAATTCTTCTAGTACAAATGATTTATGCTAATAAACATTCATCATTTATTATAACCCACTCTTGAATTTTTTTTTTTTAAATAACATGAATGTTCCAGCATTATATAATCTATCAAAAATTTCTTAAATGTTGCAATTTTATGAGCATGCCACAACCACCTTATATATAACCATCTTGCACAATGCAATTAAATTAAATGAAAAATTTGTCTACAAATATGCTATACATTGTGGTAATTGTCATTTTTGTTAATATTATCAAACATCAGAATAGAATTTGGTAATGATCGAGATATGTTAAAGCGTGGTCCTCTTGGTTGTGAAAATAATGAGGTTGATATTGCTGTTTGTTATTTTTTATGTTGTAGGAGGTGTTACTATTGTGTTGATTATTTATTGTTATTGTTATTATTAATCATATCGATGTTATTTATTGTTAAAAGATGTTAGTACTTTAATGGAGATGTTATTAAAGTATGAACATTTTTTAGATCATATTCTAAAGTTTTTTTCTCATTCAATTTGTGTTTATCTTAACATATGAATCTCATCATTACATAAACATAAACATAATATTAACGAAGATGAATTAAAACTTTATTGTGTCAATTTATTTGATATTGTGGGGTAGTAATGCAAAAAAAGTTCATTCTGAAGGATTTTATAATTACATAAATATAAACATAATTATTAATAAAATAAATTAGAGATCTTAAATTGACTAAGAAACCATCAAGGAAATATCATAATATCAATTAGAAAATGTCATCATTGAAATATGTTGGTTTCTTTTTTTATTCAAAATTTTGTGTTAATTTGATACCATCCTCGTGACTATTGTTGAACTCATGTTGTCAGCATAACTACAATTAATAAGCTTGAGAAGAAAATAGTTTATACAATAGATAATCATTTTAAAGAAGTTTAATTTTTGATTTGGAATTCCTTCACACTTTAACATACATTTGTCTTTGACAATTATAGTGATTATATTCTTATTATTCACATACTTTTAAAAAAAAGTCCTCTCTCTCTCTCTCTCTCTCTCAAATGATTTTTTTATTATTATGTGGTGACACAGGGCTGCAAGTTACAACTAAGTAAATTAATAAACTAACAAAACCATCAAAGCAAAAAAATAAAAATAAAAATAAAATAGAAAAAACAACAAAAATTTTCCAAAATAAGCACAACTCATTTCAATCAAATTCAAATCAAACAAATATCACACAATTGTTTTATCAAAAAAAAATCTCAATACAAGAATAATTCCCATAAAATTAATTTTTTTAAAAAAAAAAAAAACACATTCTCTTTTGGGTAATCTTCCAAGAAGTATGATATACCACTTTCCAATTTCACAAGCATATAAATTAATAAATGATGACATGGGACACATTGACTCGGACTCTCTCGTGGTTACTGGAGTCCTAAGAGGCGCTTTTGAAGATATCTTCATCAATGACCATATTGGTCGACTGTCAAGCCTAAGGATGTAGACATAAAATTCTATAGAAAAAACAACAAAAATTTTCCAAAATAAGCACAACTCATTTCAATCAAATTCAAATCAAATAAATATCCACAATTGTTTAAAAAAAAAAAAAAAACTCAATACAATAATAATTTCCATAAAATTAATTTTATTTTAATAAAAAAAAAAAAACACATTCTCTTTTGGGTAATCTTCCAAGAAGTATGATATACTGCTTTCCAATTTCACAAGCATATAAATTAATAAATGATGACATAGGACACATTGACTCGGACTCTCTTGTGGTTACTGGAGTCCTAAACTCCATGTTAGGCGCTTTTGAAGATATCTTCATCAATGACCGTATTGGTCGACTGTCGAGCCTAAGGAGATGTAGACATAAAATTCTTCTAATACAAGTGGTTTATTATAATCCACTCTTGCATTTAAAAAAAAAAAAAATTATACCTAATATTAAAAGAGAGCATGAATGTTCCAGCATTATATAATCTATCAAAAATTTCTTAAATGTTGCAATTTTATAAGCATGCCACAATCACCTTATATATAACCATCTTGCACAATGCAAATAAATTAAATAAAAAACTTGTCTACAAATATGTTATACACAGTGGTAATTGTCATTTTTGTTAATATTATCAAACATCATAATAGAATTTGGTAATGGTCGGGACGTTTTAAAGCATGGTCCTCTTGGTTGTTGTGAAAATAATGAGGTTGATATTGTTGTTTGTTATTTTTTATGTTGTAGGAGGTGTTAGTATTGTGGTGATTATTTATTGTTATTATTATTATTAATCATATCTGTAGGGATGAAGGGCTTAGGAATGTATATTGGGCCGTGGGCCTTGTCTGAGGACAGTTAGACATTAACGAAGACGTACAAATCAGTAAGTTATGGAAGGATTCTGGTCATAAAGGTTTGGGAAAGTAGTCCGATGAGAAATGCCTCCTCGGCTAAGCAGAGTAAAGGTCAAAGATTTGACCTACCATCAAGAACAACACACCGGATAATTTTGCTGGTAAGGATAAGTATCAAAAGAGAATAGGACAAAGGGAAACTGAGAAATATCTAGGAGAAAACTGCTACCACCGCATTAAATGCTCTGCAGCTAACTCCCTGACCCCATTAATGTGGAGGTGATACCTGAATAGTAATATTCAGCCTTACAGTTACCCCCAAAGATTTCATGAAAGTGCTGATGGGACAAGGATCAGAGCCAGTAGCTTGACCTACACGTGGAAGGCTGAGATGAAGTAAAGAAAGGAATATAAAGAAGAAAGACCTCATTACCGGGGGGGAGGGGGGATCAGAGAATCTAGGGAAAAACACTATAGCCTCAAGAACTGTAATTGTGTTTAAGTTCAATAGAAATATATAAGAACAACTTTCCTTGGACTTTGCCGAGGAGGATTTACCTTGCATAAAACTTGTTTATTTTCATTTTCTAGCCATAAATAACCTACTGTGATTGTTGTCCAACTCATTGAAGTCTAGTTTCAAGCCCACCCTCTATAAATTTATTGTATTGGGCTCTTTGGGCCTTGGTCCGTCTACTTTTTGGGCTTGGGCACAAAAAACCCTATCCTTACGATTGGCGCCATCTGCGGGGAACTTGAACTTTGGTGAGATTAGTGTTTAACCATGGCAGCTCAAGTCCAAACCAAGAAGAATCTGTTGGTTCCCAAAGTCAAGATCAGTTTCTCAACCTTGAATGTAGGAGGGACTGCGAAGTTAGCATACATACACTCATACTAGTAGGATCCAATCTCGAAGCGGGAGTCACGTGTCTCATGGGGAGAATACTAGGAACATGCAATTAGAGATAGACCATTTGCGGAGGAAGTTACAACATAAGCAATGGAGAAGGACTCCGTCAAGTTCAGAACCTTCTTCTGATAATGATAGGGATGATAGCTATAGACCCAGATCAAAGACTCCTCCCAGTGAGTCTTTTTCATATGAAAAGGATCGCCATTATAGGCGGAGAAGTAAGAGTCCATCTTACAAAGGCCTGGGTAATGATGCTATGAGCAAAGCCTTACATCAAATATCTAAGTCACCTTTTACACGTAGGATTGAGGGAAGAAAACTTCCTCGATGATTTACTCAGCCAACATTTACCATGTATAATAGTAGAACAGACTCTGTGGAGCATGTCAGCCACTTCAATCAAAGAATGGTTGTTCACTCAAAGAATGAAGCCTTGATGTGCAGTAGCTTGACTTACACATGGAAGGCTGAGATGAAGTAAAGAAATGAATATAAAGAAGAAAGACCTCATTACCAGGGGGGATTGGAGAATCTAGGGAAAAACACTGTAGCCTCAAGAATTGTAATTGTGTTTAAGTTCAATAGAAATATATAAGAACTACTTTCCTCAGACTTTGCCAAGGAGGATTTCCCTTGCATAAAACTTGTTTATTTTCATTTTCTAGCCATATTTAACCTACTGTGATTGTTGTCCAACTCATTGAAGTCTAGTTTCAAGCCCACCCTCTATAAATTCATTGTATTGGGCTCTTTGGGCCTTGGTCTGTCTACTTTTTGGGCTTGGGCACAAAAAACTCTATCCTTACAATTGGCGCCGTCTGTGGGGAACTTGAACTTTGATGAGATTAGCATTTAGCCATGGTAGGCTCAGGTCCAAACCAAGAAGAATTTGTTGGTTCCCAACGTCAAGATCAGTTTCTCAACCTTGAACGTAGGAGGGACCGCGAAATTAGCATACATACCACTCATACTAGTAGGAGCCAATCTCGAATCGGGAGTCACGTGTCTCATGGGGAGAATACCAGGAACATGCAGTTAGAGATAGACCATTTGCGGAGGAAGTTACGATGTAAGCAATGGAGAGGGACTCTGTCAAGTTCAGAACCTTCTTCTAATGATGATAGGGATGATAGCTACAGGCCCAGATCAAGGACTCCTACCAGTGAGTCTTTTTCATATGAAAAGGATCGCCATTATAGGCGGAGAAGTAAGAGTCCATCTCACAAAGGCCTGGGTAATGATGCTATGAACAGGGCTTTACATCAAATATCTAAGTCACCTTTTACAGATAGGATTGAGGGAGGAAAACTTCATCGGCGATTTACTCAGCCAACATTTACCATGTATACTGGTAGAACAGACTCTGTGGAGCATGTTAGCCACTTCAACCAAAGAATGGTTGTTCACTCAAAGAATAAAGCCTTGATGTGCAAGGTGTTCCCATCTAGCCTGAGGCTAGTGGCGATGAGATGGTTTGATTGTTTGAAGGAAAGTTCAATTAACTTCTTTAAGGAGCTTACTAGAGCATTTGGGGCTCGTTTCGTTACTTGCAGTAGGGTTCCTCGGCCCTTAGATTCTCTGTTGTCCATGACCATACGAGAGGGAAAGACCCTGAAAACGTATTCTGACAGGTATTGGAAAATGTTTAATGAGATAGATGGGAACTTCGATGATGTGGCTATAAGGACTTTTAAGGTCGTCCTTCCTACTGAGCACGATTTGAGGAAATCTTTAACAAGGAAGCTTGTTAAGAGTGTACATTAGCTCATGGATCGTATTGATGAGTATAAACAAGTAGAGGAAGACCAACAACAAGGAAAGGGGAAGGCCAAAATAGTTCCTCAGGATCGAAGAGATTTCAGGTCGGACCAATACAATAACAACCGGCCTAGAAGAGATTTTGCTGACCATACTGGACCTACCGCTGCCTAGGTAGTAAGCACTGTGTTTAGGAAGCCCGTGCACCAAATTTTGGAGAAGATAAAGAATGAGCCATACTTCAGGTGGCCCAATAAAATGGGTGGAGACCCTACGAAGCGCAATCAAAGTCTTCATTACCAGTATCACCAGGACTGAGGACACACTACGGAAGAGTGTAGGACTTTATGGAATCATTTGGAGCAGTTGGTTAAGATTGGAAAGTTAAAGTAATTCTTGTATCAGCCTGGCAGATAGGGCAGTCAGGCAGGGTCGAGAGCTCAGAGAAATGCTTCTTCAAGGCCACTTTTAGGGACAATCAGCGTTATTCTGGCTGCCCCAGGCAGGATGGGTTCTCGTCCATTCAAGGTGATGTCCATAGCTTGGCCTTTTGCGGAGGACCTAATTCCTGACTCTAAGAGGGGTAGAATGAAAATCCGACCAACCCTGAGCTTTTCCGAAGAGGATAAGGTTGGGACCCTACAACCGCATGATGATGCCCTGGTGGTTGCTCTCAGGGTAGGAGGATATGGTGTGAAGAGAGTGCTGGTGGATCAGGGCAGTGGTGCAGAGATTATGTACCCTGATCTATACAAAGGTCTCAAGTTGAAGCCCGAAGACCTAGCCTGTTATGATTCTCCTTTCGTAGGATTTGATAGGAAAACGGTTATCCCGAAGGGTCAAATTAGATTACCTGTTCAGGCAAGATTAGAGGTTGTGGAGGTGGACTTCATTGTGGTAGATACCTATTCCCCTTACACTGCTATTATGGCAAGGCCTTGGCTTCATGCTATGGGGGCTATTTCTTCCAATTTGCATTTAAAGGTAAAATATCCCTCAGAGGACCAAGTAGAGGAGCTGATTGGAAGTCAGTCTATGGCCAGACAGTACTTGATGGTTGTAATTAGCCATCAAAAGGGAGGTGAGTCATCGGCCCCTGCCGAGTAAGAATTATAACAATCAAGGATACTAGTATTGTCCACGGATGTGATGGTAGAAGGGGCAAAGTGTGAAGAGTTAGAGAAAATTGTCATTGATGATGATGAGGAGAAGTTTTTCCAAGTAAGGGTACAGTTGCCTTCTCGGGAGAAAGAAGAATTGGTTGTATTTCTCAGGAAGAATTGGAGTGCTTATGAAGCTCTTGGGGTAGATCCAGATTTTATTTGCCATCATTTAAATGCCAATCCATCTGTTACTCCAAAAAAGCAACCACCTCGACGTTCTTCTAAGGAACATTTTGACGCTATCAAAAAGGAAGTGGTCAAGCTTAAGCGAGCAGGGGCAATAAAAGAAGTGTTTTACCCTGAATGGTTGGCTAATACAGTGGTGGTGAAGAAGAAGAATGGGAAGTGGCGAGCGTGCATGGACTTCACGAATTTAAACAAAACCTGCCCAAAAGACCCCTTTCCAATGCCTCGAATAGATCAATTGGTGGATGCGACTGTAGGTCATCCCAAGATGAGCTTTTTGAACACCTTCCAGGGGTATCATCAAATACCGTTAACTCTGGATGATCAAGAGAATACTGCTTTTGTTACGCCCATAGGGAATTACCATTACAAGGTGATGCCATTTGGACTAAAAAAATGCAGGATCTACCTATCAAAAGATGATGACCATGATGTTTGAGCCTCAACTTGGCAAAAATATTGAAGTCTACATAGATGACATGATGGTGAAGAGTAAGGTTCCAAGCATGTTAATGACCTCGAAAATATTTTTGAAATACTGAAAGAGCATAAATTATATCTTAATGCTTCCAAGTGCTCTTTTAGTGTTAGTACGGGCAAGTTTCTTGGTTATAGGGTCACTCATCACGAAATTGAAGTCAACCCTAACCAAATCAAGGCAATTAATAACCTGCAGCCTCTGCGGAATCCCAAGGAAGTCCAAAAGCTAACAGGAATGACTGCTGCTCTGAATTGATTCATCTCTCGTTCATCGGACAAATGTAGGCCTTTCTTCTAGTTGTTACATAAGTGAAAGGGATTTGAAAGGACTGAAGAATGTGCCTTGGCCTTCCAGCAGTTGAAAGAGTATCTTTTTCGGCCACCCATTATGTCCAGACCCGAAGAGGAAGAGGTTCTATTTGCATACATTGTTGTAGCCTCTCATACGGTGAGCCTAGTATTGAAAAGAGTTGATAATGGGGTGCAGATGCCAGTTTATTATGTGAGCATATCGTTGCATAAAGCAGAAGTTTGTTATTTACTATTGGAGAAGGCCATCTTGGCAATGGTGTATGCTACACAGAAGTTCCCTCATTACTTCCAAGCTCATACAGTTGTGGTTTTAACCCAACTTCCTCTTCAATCGCTACTTCGGAAAGCTGATTACACAGGAAGAATTGCCAAGTGGGGGACAATCTTAGGAGTTTTTTATATCAAGTATATGCCTCGGACCTCTATTAACGGCTAGGTCCTTGCAGATTTGGTGGCTGAGTTTGTAGAATCTCCACTGGAAGAGGATGGTGAGAAGCAAAACTTAGAAGGAAAACCGGTTGAAACAATATATGTGCAAGAGCCCTCATCTTGGAGATTATATATTGATGGTGTATCTAATCAAAGAGGATCCGGAGTGGGGCTGGTGATGGTGTCACCTGAGAAGATTACCATTGAGAAATATTTAAGGTTAAGCTTCTCGGCCACAAATAACGAAGCTGAATATGAAGATTTGTTGGAAGGGATGGCTATGGTTCAAAAAATGAGAGGAAGGACAGTGGAGGTGTTCTCGGACTCGAGATTGGTTGTGGGCCAGATAAAGGGAGAGTTGGAAGCTAGGGATTTGAGAATGTAGGAGTATTTAAGCCAAGCTAGGCACTTGCAGTTAGGTTTTGAATCTTTCACTTTGCAGCAGATCCCTAAGAGCAAAAATACTCATGCTGATTCTCTGGCTACTTTGGCAACCTCCTCAGCACAAGGTTTACCTCAAGTTGTCCTAGTTGAAGATTTGTGTAAGCCTACTGAGGCAAGGAAGGAGAAGGTCCAGATTCACCAGATTAGGATAGGGCCTAGTTAGATGGATCCTATAGTTTTGTTCCTCAAGGAAGGTATTCTACCTGAAGAGAAAGGAGAGGCTGAGAAGGTATGAAGGAAAGCTCCTCGTTTTTGGTTGTCCAAGGAGCAAAAATTGTATGAACGTTCATTTTCTGGACCGTACTTGTTGTGTGTCCATCTCGAGGCAGTGGAGCCACTCCTGGAGGAGTTACACGAAGGAATTTGTGGAAGTCATACTGGGGGTAGATCACTATCTCACAGGGCCATCACTCAGGGATACTGGTGGCCAAGTATATAGAAAGAAGCACAGGAATATGTGAAGAAGTGTAACCAATGTCAAAGGTTTGCTCCAAACATTCATCAGCTAGGAGGTGTTCTTAATCCTCTGTCTAGCCCATGGCCTTTTACTTAATGAGGCTTGAATATTGTAGGGTCATTCCTTAGGGCAGCAGGAAACAGGAGATGGCTCTTGGTCAGCACTGATTGCTTCACAGAGTGGGTTGAAGCTAAGCCACTATCTAATATTAGAGACGTGGATGCAAAGAAATTTGTATGGAAGAATATTATCACTCAATTTGGGATTCCTCATACCCTCATCTCAAACAATGGGCTTCAGTTTGATAGCAAAACTTTCAGGAGGTACTACTATGAATTGGGTATTAAGAATAGGTATTCAACTCCGGCTTATCCATAGGGGAACGGATAGGTCGAGGCTGTCAATAAAGTTGTAGTGAATGGGCTTAAGAAGAGATTAGATGGTGCGAAGAGTAAATGGGTGGAAGAACTACCACATGTTCTCTGGACATATCGAACTACCCCTCGTCGGTCAATTGGGGAAACACCTTTTTCAATGACTTATGGGTCTGAGGCTGTGATTCCTTTAAAGACTGGATTCCCAACACTGAGGACGAGCTTGTTCACTCCAGATAGCAATGACAACCTATTAGAAAAGAGTTTGAATTTGATTGAAGAGCGAAGAGAAAATACCATGGTTCAGTTAGCATATTATCAACAGAAACTCAAACAGGGGTATGATACAAGTACGAGACTAAGGCAATTAGCACCTAGAGACTTAGTACCGAGAAAGGTTGTAGGCACAGCAAAAAACCCAGCATGGGGAAAATTAGGGTCCAATTGGGAAGGATCATATTGTATCATCTCGGTAGCTGGTATAGGTGCTTATTTCCTTGAAGATTTAAATGAAAATGTTATACCACACCCTTGGAATGTAAATAACCTGTGAATGTACAATTATTAATGAAAGGCAACTCTACCATGTTTTTATTTATGACATTATGTGTTGCGTTTATTACTTATTTGAATATTAAACAGAACCTTGGTCATACCTGATTCCTCAAACCACATACCCTGGGTAAATTAATATTCTTGATAACTTGTTTGAATATTAAACAGAACCTTGGTCATGCCTGATTCCTCGGACCACATGCCTTGGGTAAATTAATATTCTTGATAACTTGTTTGAATATTAAACAGAACCTTGGTCCTGCCTAGTTCCTCAGACCACATACCTTGTGTAACACCCCGACCCAACTGTATAGTTAAACTATGTGTTTGAGTGGTTAAGTATTATTATTATTTTAAACTACTTTCTTTCTATAATTAATAGAAGAGTATTTAATAAATATATTATTTTATAATGTCATTGAATAAGAATTGTAAAGATTATAAATAATTGAATAGCTAATTGTATTATAAATATATACTAAGTATGTACAAAACTATATTAAGAGGTTTAAGTTATTAGATGCATAGTTGGTGGTGTTTTAATTAGGTATGATGCATGAGATGCTATAGTGGAAATTCCACCCATACATGCAACCAATGGAAATTCAACACATAATGCCAAAGTACCATGCATGTTGACAAACCCAAAGACTAACACTTGGCTGGCCATGCAATAAACAAACTCCACCTCATTCTTCTTTGACTTTCTCAAAATATCTAGAACATCCAAGAAGCCCTCTCTATTCCCACGGGTCCACACAAATCAGAATTTCTCACCTCACTTTGCTCTCTTTTCTCTTAAGGAAAGAGCTAGAAGCTCTCTTGAGTCCCTTTTCTCAAACCCACGAGTCCAACACCAAAAGAAAGAAAAGCTCTCAACTCTCCTCTCCCTCTCACACCTACGGGTTCAGTAGTAACAAGAAGTTTCTTTCAATCCTTCTCAAGCTCTTGTTCCCAACGTGAAGTTAGAGTGATTCTAACTCTATCACTCCAAGAATCCGTGTCTAGGGTAAGGGGAAAATGTAATTCTTTTAGTCTATTGTCCATTTTAAACTTAAGTAATGGTTATATGAATTTGTATATGGGTGTGTTGGAATTTAGAGATTGTTGATTGCCAGAATATGAATTGAGTCATTGTTTATGTTTGCATGTGCTCCTAGATGATAGACTAAGATAAAATCTGTTATGGGTAAGTGTTAAAATGAGTAAAATAGCTAAATAAACTTTATGGAATTGCTAATTGAGGTGCTGAATGTGTAGTTGATTCAGTAATTGAAGCTTTTTGAGAGTTAGTTCATGAACTTGTTAAGAGTTGCACTCATTGGTTAACCTGTTTGGTTATCATAAATCCTGTATTTTTCTAGGATAGCTATAGGTAAAAGGTTTGTTAAAGATTATTATATAATATGTCCAGTATGTATGTATTAAATTTTATATGAAAATACCATCGTTTGATAATTGTTTGTGAATTTACAAGAAAATGTTGTAAAACTGTCACTGTGACAGATTCTGTGTTTACGCCTGATAAATTATGTATTAAATTTTATACAGTGAATTTGGTTGCTAGGGATATTTCCTATGAAATCTAAGATACATATGGTTGTAATGGAAGTGGTCTCACAGCATTTGGATTAATATAAAAATAATGGTTTAATTTCTAAATTGCATGAAATTCTGTCATGACAGATTTGAGCATGTTGTCTTTTATGATTTTTAATAAATCATGGCTTTATGATTTGACTCTGAATTTGATATGGTATTTACTAGACATCCAGAGGTATGGCTCTATTAAATTGCATGAAGATTTGATGTGTTTAGATAGCTCATTTCTATTTTACAAATGAGCCATATGCTGTTGAAATGAGCAATAAATAGTAAATGATAACTCTAAATTTGAGGATTTAATTCTAAAGTTAGGGTGAATGTTTTGAGCTATAATTTAATATGCTTATCGTTTGGTATGTCTGGATCATAGATAAATTTTGTATTACTTGGTTCAAGGTTTAATACTCTAAAGGAGGGGTTCTAAACCATTTTACTACTTTTTCATGTTGCAGTCTTGTTCAACGTGTGGTATGCCGCCATATGAGCATATATGGTTACATGACCATGCTTAAAGGATTTTATGTTTATGCATGAATTATTACCCTAATTTCAAAGCACCTTCTAAAATGAAGTTGGCTCTTCTAGAGATATGATATTAATATGAGAATGTTGGTTTTTCCTTAGTTTGGTACATCATTTGTTGATGTGTGCATAATATGTTTGTGGAAACCTCGTTGAAGTGGGATTAGGATTTCCTTGATTTTAAGATATAGGTTTTGAGATGATAAAGAATAATTTATAGTAATAAGTTTATGATAAGGAATAATTGATAGTAATAAGTTTTGATATTTGGTTTAGGTGTTACCAGTACCCAAGTCTGTATTCCTTCGACTCTAGGCTCTCGGTTCCTCTGCTTTTAGGTAAGGGATAAGTTATATGAGTATTTGGTAAGTCATGAGGTTATTTTAAAGTGTATTATGCATTAAAAGGTTTTTGATTAGAGATATGTCATGTAATCATGTTTCAGACAAGGATATGTTCGTGAGCTTTTGAAACTTTATGTATATGATTTAAGCATATTAATGCTATTACTAATTTCCACGAACATGATATTTAAAGAAAATAATGGAAATGCTATTATTGTGAAATGTTATGCAAACTATGAATTTCAGTATTATGTATAAGTATGAAATGTTTTCAGGTTATGTCCTCTGGTGATCTGAACTCGGTCAGTAGGGGTTAAATTACTAGCTTTCTATGAAAAATGTTATCTGTTTGGCCATTTAAAGTTGGAGGAAATGGGGGTGCTTGTAACTCTAATCTGTACAAGGCTTCTTCCCCAATGTGTACGGACAGTGAGGAGGAACAAAACCTTGAGGGAATGTGCCATTAGGCCTCCCAAAGAGGACAATATCATGCACACGAAGGCACCCAAATGTGATGATGCCTTCTCTGTCGTGCATATGCACCACAAAATAAGTACAGACTTACCAGAAATGAACTAACCAATATGTTATTTATGAACAGCTATATTATGCTATTAATCATGGGATAATGATTTTGTTTAAATGCATTGTGAAAAGTTAAAAACTCTTATGAAAAGAATAAGTTTCTGATGAAAAGAAAAGTTGTTCTTTAAAGATAAGAGTTTCTGAAGTTTTGTTGTGTTTTAAAGATAAAGAATCTGATGAAAAGGTTTTAGTGTTCTATGAAGATAAAGCTTTTGATTGAAGTACAAAATTATGTTAAAAGTTATCAGATATTTGTTCTTTATGAAACTTTAAGTCTTATGACTATGAAAGTTATAATATTTTACGAGAATAAGATTATAAAGAAAAGTTTTCTTATTCGTCAAGATGTTTCTAGTTAAGACAAAGTTACCAATTATCTGATTTAAGTTAAAATGATTATTTTGTAATGAGAATATATACATATATATATATATATATATATATATATATATATATATGTATGTATGTATGTATGTATGTTACCCTTACTGAGCTGTGTAGCTCACCCTTTCCAATCTTTCAGTCAACAGGTTTTATTTTAGAGCAGAGGGAGCCTTAGTCGAATTTTGGAATGAGCTGATTTTAGTTTTAAAAGTATAGATCCCAAATTGGCAATTTGATGTTTAGTTTTGTAGTATTGTGTATTTTAGGATCTAAAGAAAGTTGTGTACCTTAAAGTATTAAGAGATGTATTATGTGGAATTTAGAATTTGAGTAACTGGTGGATTATGTTATTCTTTGAGTACAGTACAGATACTCTGAAAGTCAAGTGAAAAGTTATATCATTTAAGTAAAGAAACAAAGATGAAAAGAAAGATGGAAGCTTTTGTAAAAGTTTAGTTGGTTCTTATTAATACCAAGTTTAGGCTTGATATTAACATGTCGGTCATGGTCACAAATCTAGGTATTGGGTTTGGGACGTGACACCTTGGGTAAATTAATATTCTTGATAACTTGTTTGAATATTAAACATAACCTTGATCATGCCTGGTTCCTCGAACCACATACCTTGGGTAATTAATATTCTTGGTTACTTGTTTGAGTATTAAACATAACCTTGGTCATGCCTGGTTCCTCGAACCATATACCTTGGATAAATTAATACTCCTTATTATTTGTTTAAGTATTAAACAGAACCTTGGTCATGTCTGGCTCCTCGGACCACATACTTTGGGTAAATTAACACTATGCAGTATCTCTTCAGGAGTTAAACAGAACTTTAGTAATATTTGGCTCCGGACCATGTACTATGGGTAAATTAACACCTACTACAACCTAGGTCTATTGCTAAGTGAATGGCTGTGTGAAACTTTGGATAAGTGAATGTTTTTCGATTGCTCAAAAGGAAGAAAGAAAGCCTAAGGCACATATAATCATATGAGCAACTTGTCTCAAATATGTAAGGTATGTTTTTGAAGTCAAATTTATACTTTATCAAAGGTTGTAGACTGGGAAAGGTTAGTCTATTATATTGTTGAGAGCATAGAATGTAGCAGTTATAGTATCAATTGTGTAGATGATTGTTAAAGTCAAGGATATGGGAATATCTTGAATTAAGTGAAATTATACTTCATACTTAGGTCAATTAAGTGCAGGGTAGAACAAAAATCATATTTGAATTTGCACAAGTACAATAGGGCATAAAAGAAAGTTAATATTTTTCATTAAGAAAAGCTTTGGAAAAGGCAGAATAAGCACAACTTCAAAATGTAAGCGGCAATTACATATTTAAAAAAAAATCTATCTATAAAATCTAACTTAGGCCCTATTTAATCTTAAGGGGAGGGTTGTCTTTTGCTGTGGCCTTAGTAGGTTTGGCAGTTGCAGCTATTGTGAAGGCTGGACCTTTACCCTTAGGATCCTCCTTGGTAGGCATAGGGAGGGTTGCCAGGACAATTTGTAGGCACTGGGAGACTTCTTTATCCTTAGAGGGGTCCTTGGGCGCAGCTAAAGGCTCGGTGGCTTTAGTGACCACTCCTTTAGTTGTATCCTTCTATTTTTCAGCTGCCCCAACTTGCTCTGCCTCCTTGGAAGGACTGTTGGAGGAGGGGAGAGCCTTGGCAGGTACGTCCTTGCTAGGATCTGGACCCTTAGGAGCAGCTTCAGCCTTGGAACCTAAAAAGCTTAATGCTCGGATGGCTGGGGGATAATAGACATTTTCTACTCTCCTTAGGGCAAAAGAGGCCTTAACTCCAACCTGGTTAAGGGACTCATTCCACACCTGGAGACTGTAGGCTATACAAACCCCAGAGACTTCAGCCCTAAAGGATTCCTTAGTCTCTGCCACCCCAATATCATAGCCATCCTGCTCGGCTTTCTCTACAGCCTTCTCCGCCTCTTCCAATTTCTTCTTCATGGTCCCAATCTGCTCCTTAGCTGCAGATAACTGATCCTCAGTCTGGCGGAGTTGATTGCGTTGAGTTTCTGCCTGCTTCTCGGCCCCATGCAAAGCAGCCTCGGCACTCTTCGTCTGCCTATCAGCCTTGGTCAGTTGATTGTTAAGTTCTTGGATTCTCTTCTCGGCTAGGGAGAAGGCTTCCATAGCAGCTATCCTCCTACCTTCTTCCTCTTTCATCTGCCGATGGGATTTAGTCACCAGCTCCTCAGCCATGTGCATAGATTGAACAGCCTATAAAGGGGAAAATGCAATGATTAGAAAAAAAAATTATAATTAAAAAATAAAATAAAATAAAAACACTTTAAAAACTTACCAACGCAAGGTCCCTCTTCAAACTTAGAAACACTTCGTGTTTCTTCATGGTCCTTATGTCGGCCATGTTTCTAGGCAACAACAAGGCCTGCTCCACAGCATCTACCACTGTACGACACATGGGTCCCTAGGCCCATTTGGGCCATAAACTTCAACCCCACAGTATGGCCCATAGTTCTAACCTTTTTGTCCGAATCTGGGCCCTAGGCCTGCTGAAGCCATGGGCCCGAGATCCATACCACTATGCTTGACCCAAGGCCCATTGAGCATGCAATCTTGAATCATACACCTCATGGTTCATAGCCAGAGACCTACATGGCCAACACATCTTGGCCGAAAATGTGATTGCCCGAGAATACTATATCTTAGCTGCCCATTATCGCCCTGGGGAATATCGCTGCCGAACGTCCCTCTTAGGGTGGGAACCAGTTCCAAAGCCACTACTCCCACTCCCAACTAAACACCCACTTAAAAGCAATGGAATTTGACCTCCAAACCCACTAATAACCTAGAGTAATCATAACCCTTCCACTAATCTTGAGCTATAAATAAGAGATGAGAATGAGAAAAAAGGGGTTGGCAATTCTAGAAAGGGAGAGCCTTTAGAAATAGAAAGAGTTATCAATCTGGGGTAGAGAAGGAATAACTCTGTTAGGTAAGGAGAGGAGTTTGACTAAATAGAAGCGTAATAGGGTTGTCGAGCACAGAATCACCCATAGTAGGAAATCCAAAGCCCACGATACAAATAGATTGTGAGCCAAAGTAGAAGTTGAGCCCAATAACCATACTTAGGGTACGCACAGCCACATATCTAGCTCTCCTTTGTTGGAAGTCCCTTATTAAGGCATTTGAAGGAAAAGGAGACCCATTTAGCATAAAGGGAGGATTCCAAGCTTCGATCTTGGTAGAGCGATCATGCCCCCTCTCCACGATAGAGCCTTCACTAGAGGACCTTGATTGAGTGGTCCTAGCTACTTTGGCCCCTTTTTGGAGCTCAACTTCTTTGGAGGGAAGGTATTTCCTTCTTCCACCACCTCCTTGCCCTTCTAGTCCCGTTTCCCCTTTTTGTCTGCGGGGTCAGGTTGGGGAACTTAGGTAGAGGAAGGAGTGGAGGGCTTGGTCTGGATTGCCATCTCAGGCACATTGCCTCTTGCGTGGGACTCCAAGAGATCCAGAAGACTTGTATTAGTTTTGCATTAAAACACCATTGCGTTAGGAAAACTTGGGTCTTCTTGAGTGCTGCTAACTTGGGCCGGAGGAAGGTGGTTAAAATCACCAGCTGGAAGGTCTGGGGATTAAGGTTGGTTGAAAACCTCAAAGTCATCCTCGGAGTCTGAGACTTCAACTACTTGTTCTTCTTCCTTAATGGCTAGTTTGGAAGGAGTCGCTTCTTCCTCAGCTGTGTGCTGGAAGGGCAATTCTACTTGCTGTACGCCTTTTGGAACAAGGCCAGCGTCAAGAAAACTCGATATGACGATATTGATCTGGTGTAAACGAGGGTCTTTTGCTTTAATCACGTACTTGGGCGCCTAGAAGCTGAATGATATGGGGTCGTAGCCGAGCATAAGGTGGGCTGCTCTTAATTATTCGTCTTTGTGGACAAAGATCTCGGCCTTGAGTATTTTTGTAAGATCAGGCTCGTTGACAAGATTCAGGTTCGAGATAGCAGAATATTTATCTACAAATTCACCAAAAATCAAAAACATTGTTAGGAAATAACACAGATAGAATAAGGAACAAGTTGTAAATAACAATAAAAAAGAATAAATACAAGAAATGTTAGTAAGAAAAAGGATGTTGTTAGAATAATATACCTAGACCTAAATACCCCACCTGGTGTCCCTTCTCGTGTCGGACAATGAAGCCCATCGTGCCACTCCCTTGAGATGATTAGATAATCTTTATCCATACCCTTGTTAGACTCAAGGAGACACGATATAAGCCTGACCACGGGAACTCTAGTTTTTAAGTAATACCCCTGCCCTGTTAGTTTGTGACGATTATAAATCTAATTAACGTCATGGTGGGTAAGGTTCACACCCATCTTCTCATTGAAGGCATCTACACTACCTAAAATTCTAAATATATTGGGGGCGCACTGAGTGGGGGAGAGTCTGTAAGCAATAAGATAATCCCTAATTACTTTACCTATAGGGATTTTCATCTCTCCCTCTATAAAGGCGATCATAGGGATTACTACTTCTCCCTCCTGCCTCATGGCGTGCCATTCCCCCCAGTGGCAATACCTAATAGGAACCCCAGGTGGGATACAATATTGAACTTTAAAGCTCTCTATGCCCTCTGGGTGTCCACTAGGTGAGCAAATCTACCCATATGAAAAAGAGTTGAAAGTAGTAGGGAGACGAGGTGAAATTAAAGGGACCAAGGAAGAAAATGCTCTAAATAAAAAATAAATAAATAAAAGAAAAGAAGAAGAAAATACTAAGGACAACTTATGGAAGGGAAGAAAGGCTCCTCGGACTAGTTCTTGAGATTTGAAAATGCAAAAAGTGAAACAGTCGAAGTCTTCAGGCAATATATATATGAGAGGGAAAAGCAAGCCGGAAAATGCCCGCCCAAGTCCCCATAAAATCTTCCACCATTGGATCTCCATCGTACTGTAGAACGTGGGGAACATGGAGCCGCAGAAAATAAATGCAAGCGCGTCCTGGATGTTGAAACGTCAGGAGCATGCTTTTGGGCAGTTGAAAAGACACCTGCATAGATAGAGATGACGTAAGAGTAGAGCAGAATAATTGCTGTAATATCGAAATCCCCTTTTTTTCCTGAGGAGTAAAAGTATGGAATTTCAATGGGCTATTATAAGGATGAAGGGCCCAGGAAAGTATATTGGGTCGTGGGCCTTGTCCAAGGACAGTTAGACATTAACGAAGACGTACAAATCAGTAAGTTATGGAATGATTCTGGTCATAAAGGTTTAGGAAAGTAGTCCGAGGAGAAATGCCTCCTCGACTAAGCAGAGTAGAGGTCAAAGGTTTGACTTGCCATCAAGAACAACACACCAGACAATTTTACTGGTAAGGATAAGCATCAAGAGAGAATTGGACAAATGGAAGCTGAGAAATATATAGGAAAAAGCTGCTACCACCGTATTAAATACTCTGCAACTAATTCCTTGGCCGCATTAATGTAGAGGTGATACCTGAATAGTAATATTCAGACTTACAGCTACCCCCAAAGACTTCATAAAGGTGCTGATGGGACAAGGATCAGAGCCAGTAGCTTGACCTACACGTGGAAGGCTGAGATGAAGTAAAGAAAGGAATATAAAGAAGAAAGACCTCATTACCCACCGGGGGGGGGGGGGGGGGGGGGGAGGGGGGTGGGATCGAAGAATCTAGGGAAAAACATTGTAGCCTCAAGAACTGTAATTGTGTTTAAGTTCAATAGAATTATATAAGAACTACTTTCCTCGGACTTCGCCGAGGAGGATTTCCCTTGCATAAAACTTGTTTATTTTCATTTTCTAGCTATATTTAACCTACTGTGATTGTTGTCCAACTCATTGAAGTCTAGTTTCAAGCCCACCCTCTATAAATTCATCGTATTGGGCTCTTTAGGCCTTGGTCCATCTACTTTTTGGGCTTGGGCGCAAAAAACCCTGTCCTTACAATATTGATGTTATTTTTTGTTATAAGATATTAGTATTTTAATGGAGATGTTGTTAAAGTATGAGCCTTTTTTAGATCATATTCTAAAGTTTTTTTCTCATTCAATTTGTGTTTATTTTAACATATGAATCTCATCATTACATAAACATAAACATAATATTAACGAAGATAAATTAAAACTTTATTGTGTCACTTTATTTGATATTGTGGTGTAGTAATGCCAAAAAAAAAACAAATGCATTCTAAAGGATTTTATAATTACATAAATATAAACATAATTATTAATAAAATAAATTAGAGATTTTAAATTGATTAAGAAACCATCAACGAAACATCATAATATCAATTAGAAAGTGTCATCATTGAAATATGTTGGTTTCTTTTTTTATTCAAAATGTTGTGTTAATTTGATACCATCCCCATGACTATTGTTGAACTCATGTTGTCAACATAACTACAATAAATAGCTTTGAGAATAAAATAGTTTATACAATAGATAACATTTTAAAGAAGTTTAATTTTTTATTTGGAAGTCCTTCACATCTTAACATACACTTGTCTTTGACGATTATGTTAATTATATTCTTATTATTCACAAACTTTTAAAAAAGTCATATCTCTCTCTCTCAAATGATTTTTTGTTTTTTTAAGTGGTGACACAGGGCTGCAAGTTACAACTAAGTAAATTGATAAACTAACAAAACCATCAAAGCAAAAAAAAAAAAAAAAAAGGAAAAACAACAAATTTTTTCCAAAATAAGCATAACTCATTTCAATCAAATTCAAAACAAACAAATATCCTCAATTTTTTTATAGAAAAAAAATCTCAATACAATAATAATTTACATAAGCTTAAATTTTTTTAATAAAAAAAACACATTCTCTTTTGGGAATCTTCCAAGAAGTATGATATACCGCTTTCCAATTTCACAAGCATAAAAATTAACAAACGATAACACAAGACACATTGACTCGGACTCTTGTGATTATTGGAGTTTTAATTTCTATGTTGGGCTCTTTTGTGGGTATTTTCATCAACGGCCGACTGTCGAGCCTAAGGACATGTAGACATAAAATTCTTCTAGTACAAATAGTTTAGATAATAAACATTCATCATTTATTATAATCCACTCTTGAATTTTTAAAAAAAAAAAATATTATAGCTAATATCAAAAGAGAGCATGAATGCTCTAGCATTATATAATCTATCAAAAATTTCTTAAATGTTGCAATTTTATGAGCATGCCACAACCACCTTATATATAACCATCTTGCACAATGCAATTAAATTAAATGAAAAACTTGTCTACAAATGTCATACATAGTGGTAATTGTCATTTTTGTTAATATTATCAAACATTAAAATAGAATTTGGTAAAGGTAGGGACATGTTAAAGCATGGTCCTCTTGGTTGTTGTGAAAATAATGAGGTTGATATTGTTGTTTGTTATTTTTTATGTCGTAGGAGGTGTTAGTATTGTATTGCACTAATAACATCAATACTCGTATAAAAAAAAGAAAATAACATCAATACTAACTTTGTGCTAGCTTATAGCCCTGCCGTGGATGTCTCCAATAAGTAGCAGTAGAAGATTATCAAGTTTGCCAAACATTGATTTGTTTGTTTATTTATTTTGTGAGTCTTGTGACTAATGGAGTATTCGTCTAATTGCCTTCAATACTTTGGAGGTCTATTTTGAATCAAGAGTGTTCTAAACCATCAGATCATATTTAAAAAATGGAGGGAGGGGATAGAGACAAATAGAGTAAATTTTGACTCTTTCGCTTATGCCACTCCAAGAGAATTAAAAGGGAACAAGTAACAACACTCTCTCTCTCTTTTTGACTCTTCCCTCATTTTTATTTTTATTTTTATTTTTTTATAATTCGATAGTTCATTTTTATCCATTCATAAATTGACTGATGATTTGTTAACCAAGGGAACTTTTTTTTTGGTTAAACTCACACATCATTACCAAAACTGCATACATCAAGGGAACATAGAGCAAGACATTCTTACAATGAGGTATTTAAAGAGTACATGAATTAATGGAAAATGATCTTCTCCAATTTTTTTTTTCTTTTTTTTTTAGGGGGGCCAATTTTCTAAGTTGAATGTACAACACGTGACATTTATTTAATTTTTAAATTTCACATGTTTTACCTCTAAATATAAATAGAAAAGAATTAAAAGATTCAATAAGAGAGAATCTTATCTTAAATTTATAGTTTAATGACAATCATTATTAAAAGAGGAAAAAGAATTATCTAAAGGACATCTTTTGCTCATAAGTTATTTTGTAGGAAAAATATTTGACACAAATTTCCACCACAAAAGTTGAAGCTTCTCTTGGATCGTTAAATTCCATAGATGTTGCCATTATAGTCTTGCAATGCACTGTGTCAAAATTCATCTTCCTTTCACCACGAACATCTTTTCATCTGACTTTTAAGTGTACTGAAAAAAAATACAAACTTTCCCTTTTTCCATGTTCTGATTATAGCACTTTGGGGAAGAGTAACGTCAACCGAGTCAGGCTATAAAATAAGCAAACGTTTCATTATAAAAAAAAAAAAGAAGAAGCAAATGATTTTTAAAGAATAAAAATATTAACTCATCTTCTATGCATTATTTTAAAATATAAAATATTAAAATTTAAATAGTTGATAAATTACAGAATTATTAATCTTTGATTAACTTAAATTTACGATGGTACAAGTCTATAAGAAGACAATTTAATATATAATTAATTTGTTAAATATTATTTCCAATAAAAAAATTCGAATAATGTACTCTTAAGGTCCGTTTGGATACAGCTGAAAACTGAAAATACTGTAGCAAAATATTTTTTAAATGTGTGAATAGTGCCGTGAGACCCATTTTTAATGAAAAAATTGAGAATTGTGGGACTCGTGAACAGTACTCGGTGCACTGTTCACTGACTGAAAAGTCAAATAATGCGGCCACTGTTCAATGAACAGTAACCGCACTACACCTGAAACGCTTGAAAACCAAAAACAAAAAACAAAAAACGCAAAACTCTCAAAACACAAAATGTAGATGCCATTGCCAAACGCTCACTTACTTAAAACTACACCACATATAACTTGAAACCGACTCCTATTAATACATTCAAAACAAATCTCAAATTCAAAACAAACAAATATCCTCAATTTTTTTTATAGAAAAAAAATCTCAATACAATAATAATTTACATAAGCTTAAATTTTTTTAATAAAAAAAACACATTCTCTTTTGGGAATCTTCCAAGAAGTATGATATACCGCTTTCCAATTTCACAAGCATAAAAATTAACAAACGATAACACAAGAATTGACTCGGACTCTTGTGATTACTGGAGTTTTAATTTCTATGTTAGGCTCTTTTGTGGGTATTTTCATCAACGGCCGACTGTCAAGCCTAAGGACATGTAGACATAAAATTCTTCTAGTACAAATAGTTTAGATAATAAACATTCATCATTTATTATAATCCACTCTTGAATTTTTTTTTTTTAAATATTATAGCTAATATCAAAAGAGAGCATGAATGCTCTAGCATTATATAATCTATCAAAAATTTCTTAAATGTTGCAATTTTATGAGCATGCCACAACCACCTTATATATAACCATCTTGCACAATGCAATTAAATTAAATGAAAAACTTGTCTACAAATATGTCATACATAGTGGTAATAGTCATTTTTGTTAATATTATCAAACATTAAAATAGAATTTGGTAAAGGTAGGGACATGTTAAAGCATGGTCCTCTTGGTTGTTGTGAAAATAATGAGGTTGATATTGTTGTTTGTTATTTTTTATGTCGTAGGAGGTGTTAGTATTGTATTGCACTAATAACATCAATACTCGTATCAAAAAAAATAAAAATAAATAAATAACATCAATACTAACTTTGTGCTAGCTTATAGCCCTGCCGTGGATGTCTCCAATAAGTAGCAGTAGAAGACTATCAAGTTTGCCAAACATTGATTTGTTTGTTTATTTATTTTATGAGTCTTGTGACTAATGGAGTATTCGTCTAATTGCCTTCAATACTTTGGAGGTCTATTTTGAATCAAGAGTGTTCTAAACCATTAGATCATATTTAAAAAATGGAGGGAGGGGATAGAGACAGATAGAGTAAATTTTGACTCTTTCGCTTATGCCACTCCAAGAGAATTAAAAGGGAACAAGTAACAACACTCTCTCTCTCTTTTTGACTCTTCCCTCATTTTTATTTTTTATAATTCGATAGTTCATTTTTATCCATTCATAAATTGACTGATGATTTGTTAACCAAGAGAACTTTTTTTTTGGTTAAACTCACACATCATTACCAAAACTGCATACACCAAGGGAACATAGAGCAAGACATTCCTGCAATGAGGTATTTAAAGAGTACATGAATTAATGGAAAATGATCTTCTCCAAAAAAAAAAATTCTTTTTTTTTTTAGGGGGGGCAATTTTCTAAGTTGAATGTACAACACGTGACATTTATTTAATTTTTAAATTTCACATGTTTTACCTCTAAATATAAATAGAAAAGAATTAAAAGATTCAATAAGAGAGAATCTTATCTTAAATTTATAGTTTAATGACAATCATTATAAAAAGAGGAAAAAGAATTATCTAAAGGACATCTTTTGCTCATAAGTTATTTTGTAGGAAAAATATTTGACACAAATTTCCACCACAAAAGTTGAAGCTTCTCTTGGATCGTTAAATTCCATAGATGTTGCCATTATAGTCTTGCAATGCACTGTGTCAAAATTCATCTTCCTTTCACCACGAACATCTTTTCATCTGACTTTTAAGTGTACTGAAAAAAAATACAAACTTTCCCTTTTTCTATGTTCTGATTATAGCACTTTGGGGAAGAGTAACGTCAACCGAGTCAGGCTATAAAATAAGCAAATGTTTCATTAAAAAAAAAAAAAAAAAAAAAAGAAGAAGAAGAAGTAAATGATTTTTAAAGAATAAAAATATTAACTTATCTTCTGTGCATTATTTTAAAATATAAAATATTAAAATTTAAATAGTTGATAAATTACAGAATTATTAATCTTTGATTAACTTAAATTTACGATGGTACAAGTCTATAAGAAGACAATTTAATATATAATTAATTTGTTAAATATTATTTCCAATAAAAAAGAATTCGAATAATATATTCTTAGGGGCTGTTTGGATACAGCTGAAAACTGAAAACACTGTAACAAAATAATTTTTAAATGTGTGAATAGTGCCGTGAGATCCATTTTTAATGAAAAAATTGATAAAAATTGAGAATTGTGGGACTCGTGAACAGTACTCAGTACACTGTTCACTGACTGAAAAGTCAAATAATGCGGCTACTGTTCAATAAACAGTAGCCACACTACACCTGAAACGCTTGAAAACCAAAAAAAAGAAAAAAAAACAAAAAATGCAAAACTCTCAAAATGCAAAACACAGAAGCCATTGCCAAACGCTCACTTACTTAAAACTACACCACATATAACTTGAAACCGACTCCTATTAATACATTCATTGGATTTGAAATTTTCCATAATCATGAGCTTTGTAGACTTTTTGTTGGTATAAACTTGCCTAGTTAGACGGGTCAAAACAGATATCTATAAGAGGAAAAAAAGTCTAAATATATATATTTAAAAAAATTAACTTGAGGGGGTAAAATAATAATGCTTTTCTCCCTCCAATTTTATACACACATTGGACGGATAATGTTTGACGAGCATCTCCATCCACCTTTTTTCTTTAGTCCCTCAAACTTAATTGAGGCCAAACTTTGCCACTTCTTTTATATTACTTTCACATCACTAAATAGGACAAAACTTCATTCATTTGTTTTCTTCTTTTTATCTTTCACGTCCTTCCAACTACAACAAAAGCCAAGTTTTTAGTTCTAATTTTTAATGCATCCTTTCCATATTAGTCAAAGTTAATCATATCAGATTATTATTTTATGTCATTATTATTTTTGAAGTTAAAACTCTTTATACTTTATTACATAAAAGTGTCATTTTCTACTGCTTCTATTAATATTATTTTTTTACCACCGCACCATCGCACATCTTTAGTACAGTGATCACTCCACAAGTATATGTGCTTGAAGAGTATAGAGGGCAAGGACCGAGATTCAAATCTCCAAAAAGAAATTTCACACACATATACACTTAGATTAAATTAGAGTATAATTTCTATTTTGTATTAAAAAAAAATTAATGTTATTTTTTGGTCTTTCTTTACTTTATTTTTTTTCCTCAACTTGAATCACCTCACTCTTTCTCATCAACGCATTATTTACTTTTATCTGAACATAACCGACCTATCTCAATCAAAATATCTAAATCTTTTTTATTTCTTTGTGACCATTTGAAAATTGGAATAGTTTAAAATTGTTGACTTATTTGACTTTAGTAAATAAATAAATAAATAAAATAAGAATAAGATAAAAAGAGTTAGATAGTACCAGTTCCCTACAAATCTAAATTATACGTTAAGAAAAGAGAAAAACACCACCTCTACTCCAAGCCATACAAAGACTTGAAACCTTCAATTCAAAGACTTCTATTGCGGCTCTGCAATAATTGCGAACTCAAAGTCTTTACCTTTAAATTTACTTTGGAACTTATACAAACAAAACAGATCTTTATAACTCAAATTATAAACTCAATATTCATGATGCCTATATTAGTAGCATTACAAATAAAGTCAACATTAACGACCATTATGAACCAAATCATTTACTTTTAGAAGAGATTAAGTGAATTCCTTGAAAAATTTACATGCCACACTATATATTAAGACTTTATATATATATATATATATATACACACTATATATTAAGACTTTATATATATATAACCTCTTTTTCTTGATGATTTACAAAAAAATTTTTTTAAAAAAAAAAAGAGATTTTATATGAGATAAAAGTTCATTGGCTAAGAAAGTGATATATTTGGCCCTTTATAACCCAACCTTTTGCCTTTTGCATTACTGAAACATCTATTAAGTGAGTTTGATATGAGGAAAAAACTTAATGTAACTCAGGTGCAGCACATGGGGTCTTTCAATTAAATTCAAGCACGTGAATGTATTGATCAATGAAACACAAACAATTATTTATTTTTTAAAGATAATCAAATTCAATACAACTATTTTTTTTTTTTGAGAATGAAATTCAATACAACTAGAAGTTTGAATTTAATTGAAAATTTTAATGTAATGCATCTAAATTTGCATATGAGTAATTAATTTAGAAGAGATCATTTCCCAAATATTACTCTAGCTCTTACAACTTACATTAAACCAACAACAATATAAACAAAATGAAATGGTAAATTAAAAAATAAAAATAAAAAAGAACCCCCAACTGTGTGGTAAGTTCTTCTAAGTGACATTTTAGTGGATGTGGCGAGGGAAGCGTGGACACAACCACACCTGAAGGTGGGGAAAATATCAGAAAGGTTGAATTGGGTGCAGATCTTGCAAAATCCAATCCTTTATTTATGGGAATCGAAATTCGAAAATGAAAGATTGAGACTGTGACTACACAAATTAAGTTGGAAAATAGTCAACATCCCATACTCTTTGTCTTTATTTTCCATGTGAATTTGTGATACTTGTACTGATGGATAAGTCCAGGAATATCAACTTCGATCCTCTTAAATATTTTGGGTACACCCTTAACTTTGTCTCTTTACTTCAACCAAAAAAAAAAAAGGACCTTAACTTTCTGGATTCAGAAATTTCCACATTTGAAATGGTTTTATTTTGTAGTTCGAACTACTACTATTACTGTACATAACAAATCTAAAGTTGTATTCAGGAAGTGAAATCGACAAAACCTATTCCCTAATTCTTAACTCGATTGATTATGATGTAACTCAAAATTCTAGATGTTTATGAACAGGCACCACTCTGTAATGAAAGTCAAAGGTACATCAAAACTTGGTATAATATTGTCATATATAACACAGAGAAATAGAAAATGAGAAGCTCATCACTGATTTCAAGCACAAACCCAGATCTCATTTTTTCTTGAGGAAGCTCTGATTTACTTCTTCTTCTTAAAAAAAAAAAAAAACTTCAAGAACCTTACCAAACATAGAAGCATCATAGACTAAAACAAGAAAAGAAAGGTCACAGAGAAATGAAGTAACATTGCGTACCACAGACCGAACATTCTTGGTTTTACTTAGCTGAAACTGCTACCGATGAGAGTGAGCAAGAAGAACCAGTGAAACTCAGGATGGATAGCGCTAAAGAAGATCAAGGAAACCCTGTATACATATTGTTGTAAAGACCATCCTTGGCGCTATCCCTCCTGAGCTTAACAGACTCTTCCATACTTTGAACTTGGAAGCTCCTCAGAGCCATCAAAATATTCTGATAATATTGGTGGGGAATGGGTTATATTTATAGCAGTTAGAGAAAGAAACGTGGTAATAAACAAACGTCAAGTCTCTCTCCTAGAGCCATGAAAAAGCTTGACTATGCCTATACTACTACCAATTTGACAATGTGTGTGTAACTGTGTTTGTGTTTGCGCGAGGACACATTTTCCATTCAATATATCTTGGTCAAGGATATCTTTTTAATGCCCTTGCCGACTACGATACTTTCCAAATTTTGACTAAAGTATTATACTATAATACTTGTACTCCAAAATGACCGTATTCATATATATAATGTATATTACACCTATGTCCAAAACTATTGGCACCCAATTTCTCTCTTCTTTTTTAGGCCTTGTTGAATTTTATGGCACAATAAACTCTTCCATTCTTTTGCTTCATGATTGCTTCTCTTTATCTCATTAATCTTTGGATTAATGATTAGTTGATTACTATATATAATGCATGATGTATTTTCATCACTTTGATTTTGAGGGATAGTTGAAGCCTATGATAAGGTGATTTATATTTTATTAACATTTTGGTTAAGTATAACATCACTAGCATAAAGGGTCATTTGAGTATATTTCAATAACATTTCTTTCTATTCTTCTCTTTTTTCCTATTATCTTTCTTCATTCTAAACATATCGAATTACAAAGACAAAAAGATTACCCGTTCTTATTTCTTCTTTTTTTAGAAGAACCTTATTATTACATTTAATCTTACAATTATTCTCTTCAAAATATTTACCCATATAAATTATCAATTCATTTGAAATGCCTAATTACCCAAACATGTATAAATGTTAAACTATTTAGGATCTAGCATTGTATCTTCTTGATGCTATAAGATCCGGCTAGATATTTGAAAATAATTTCTGAATAGTGATGCATGAATCTTTTTAAGATTAAGAGCTCCTATACCAAAGAGTTACCAACTTCAACGAAGTTTAATCTAGGTTATTTACTATTTAAAAAAAAAACAAAAAAAACAAAACAAAGCAAATCAAAAGATATAGGTTGTAGATAATTTACGTGTCAAAATCTCACCAAATTGCACCAAGTCTTTAATCATTGAACATAATAATCTCAATCGTACAATAATTTTTATTAAGCGGGACCAACGAATGCACGATTAGGACTTCTTCGGTAAAAGCATCGAGCCCAATTGTTTTGGTGTAGGCCCGAGAACTTTTATCAAATTAGGAATAAATCTTATTTTTTTATGATATGACATTCATCGAATGGCATGAGCTGTTGTACTTTCCCATCATTATAATATTCGGACCCATAATTAGTGTATTTGAATCATTTGATCAGAGCTGTTTTTAGTAGACGATGACAAATTCCTAGCGTTGTTTACCAAAAAAAAAAAAAAGACAAATTCCTAGTGTGAAAAAATCATTTTAAAAAAATGGGATAACTTTTTTTTGCTGACTTTAGCTATGTTTCCTAAGATATATGGTTCATTTTATTGCTTTGATATGTTTCTATTCTAGCTACTTTCTCAACAACAAAAATATTCTAGCTATTGCCTCTAGCTATCTTTTTTTTCTTTTGTCAAAAAAAAAAAAAAAAATTTATGTAATGTGGTTGATAAAACTTAAACGTAAAGTTAAGTAAAGGTGAAAAAAAGGTTAATAGCAACAACATTTTGTTGGCAAACCTCAACTATAAACTTTGAGTAATGCTATTTTTAAAATATATTTCGCAATTTATTTACAAATGTATTATCTTCGTGTTTTTTTGTTATGTTGCCATTGTTAAATTTTGCATTTTATTTTTAAATTTAATTGTGGATATGATCAATTAGAGCACTCACAGCAGTACATCTATATTTTTATATTGCTAAATTATAGCTCCTCAAACATCAAAATCTTGCTCTAGTAGTGGAGCTAAATCTTTTTTTTTTTAGCTCCACTGCTACAGTGCACATCTATAAATAAATGTGCACTGTTCATGAGAGCTAAAAAATAAATATTATTTTATCCTGCCCCGGAGATTAAATATATTATTTCGATCTCTCTCTCACTTCGTGCCTCTCTCTCTCTCTCAGTCACCTCTCCCAAGACTCTCTCAAGCTCTCATCCTCTCTCAGTCACTCTCCTCTCTCACCGTCACTCTCTCAATCTCCCTCATTCACCGCCGCCGGCTCGACCCAGCCGTCTCAAGCCGCCGATCGCCTCAGACCCACGCCGCCGACCCACCCCTTCTGCCGACCTAGCTCGCCGACGTTGTGCTTGTTTGTGATTGGTGATTTTTTATTTTGTTTGTGATCGGTGATTTTGTTTGGTCTGGGTTAAGGAAAAAAATTGGAGATTTGGGTTTTTTTTTTTTCTTCTTGTTATGGACTGGTGGTGCTGGTGCTGGTTGTGGCTGTGGTTGTGGCTGTGGCTGATGGTAGAGGTGGTTGTGGCTGGTTCTGTGGATGTTTTTTGGGTAGTGGGATATATTATTTTATTGTAGTGGTTATATTATTTTATTGTGATATTTATATTATTTTATTGTGTTGAAAGCTAAAATAGATCTATTGCTGCAGCATGTGTATAGGTAAGATAGATAAAATAACTTTTGATGGAGCTAAATTGCTAAATTTTTAGATTCACTGCTGTGAATGCTCTTATGGTTAGGGGTGTCAATTTGGGTTAGCGTGTCGGGTTCGTGTCGTGTCGAGATAGGGGTATTTGACTAAATGGCTCAACCCTAACCCGACCCATTTAATAATCGTGTCATGATCCTTCAACCCTAACCCGACCCATTTAATAAAACGAGTTGACATGACTCAACCCATTTGACACATTTAATAAACAAGTCATGTTGGGTTGACACGAATGTAACACAGGCCATTTCAACTTGCATAATATTAAATATAACATCCATCTAAAAATAATTTTTTTTTATATTCCAAAAAGCAGTGCATACAATTCGAGCCTTTAACCCACATTCAAAATAATATAGTTCAACGAAAATATAACATTTATCTAGAAATAGGTTCTTTACACTTTAAAAGAAGTGCACACACTTCAACCAAAATTCAAAATAACAAAGTTTAACAAAAATAAAATAACATAATTCAACAAAAATATAATATCCTTGGAACTCGCCAAATGCTAAGTATCAATATTGAAAGAATTTGAGTAAACAGTAGACTAATCCTGACTATGACCACGATTATCACCCATAGATTCTTTGTTGATGTCCAAATTCATAACATCTTCCACAAGCTCATCCAATTTCATTTGTGCAAGTTCTATGCCCAAAAAACAAAAAATTAGTAGTTCTAGGGTCTGTAAAGTTTCAATTTCCAATTATATCATTTATAAATTTTTGAAATTACTCACTTTTCTTTTTAAATTTTAAAATATATGTTGGATATAAAAGTTATTTAACAAATCTAAAATAAAATAAATATTTATTTGTTATACGAGTTAAACGGGTTGTGTTAAGTGGGTCATTTCAGGTTGACACAAATAAATTGGCGTGTCAAACGTGTTTATTGCGGGTTACGCGGGTTGACCCGCTTATGACACGTTTCTTATCGTGTCGCTTTCGGGTTGACCCGTTTATGACCCAAACCCATTAAGGCCCAACCCTAACCCGAAAAAACCCGTGTTGGGTTCGTGTCGTGTTCGCGGGTTGGGTCGAACATTGACACCCCTACTTATGGTCAATAGTTAAAGTTAATGTTCACTAAAAGTCAAAAGTCCAAAGTCAAAGGCATGGTTTGGTTCGCTGACAGCCTAAATCCGGTTCAAATTCGCAACTTAAAACAGATATGATTTGAGATTCGAATCAAGTCGAGACAAGGATTCAAGTTGAAACCGATTACTATTGGCATAGCGTTGATGTGGTAAGGAAGGTTGACATGAGAGGTGATGTGGCACTTGAGACCAATAGTGACGCATTAGAAACATACTAAAAGGCTGTGGAAGCGCATAAATGGCTCATCAGATCAAATCAACATTAATCTTATGCAGTTAAAGTCACCAAAAGTCAAAGAGGAGACGGTTAAGGTTCAGTTCACCAAAAATCAAAGGGTGGAGCTTGATTTTTGAGATGAAGAATCGTTCTTCCGTCCTAAATTGTTGGTTATGTTTATAAAATCTAACTATCATTTAATATATTGTCTTTTGATTAAAAATGTACAAATTTTCAAAACTGCTTTCATTAATTTGTATTCTGATGAAAAATAAATGATAAAATATAAATTTTATTTATTAATCTTTCAAAGACATTTCGGAACATCCCAAAAGGAAAAGGAAATGGATGAACAACCATTTGTGACAAAAGGGAATAAAAAACTATAAAAAAAAAGTTTATATCATATGGCAATGTAGTAGTTTTATAAAATGTTGAGGTTGCTAAGTTTATCAACTTTTATGGGAAAATCCAAACACTCCTTAACCTGGGAAAAAGGAAAAAGAAATAAGAAATAAAAAGTTATAAAAAGAAAAAGAAGAGAGAATGAGACAACTTTATAGCTCTCCACTGACTCAGAGGGGTGCCTAGGAAATTGCACAACCCTGACGTTCATTTTCTCCTTCCCCATACTCCTAGGTATATGCCTTACAGAAATGAAGCCAGAATTCCAGACTCCCCTCTCCATTTCCAAGGCTTTCTTTTTTTCCTTCTTCCTCTAAATGTCCCCTCCAAATTTCACTCCCGAAATTCATGTTGAGTTGTGGCTTGTGAGCAGTGTACTATTTGAAAATATTTATTTTTATTTATTTTTATATATAAATCAAAATGACCATATTTAAACTTTAGATGAACTGAAATTTTAAGAAAATTTTGACACAATTTTTATAAAAATATAAAAGAAAAAACTTTCAAAAAATTAATTATTTTTTTTCTATAAAAAATTTTTAAAAATATTTCTTAAACCATTTTAGAGCAATTGTTAATAAAAAAATTTAGAAAATTTTTGACACCATTTTTCCTGAAAAATATAAAAAAGACTATTAAAATAAATTAATTATTTTTGTAACGTTTCTCTCTCTTTTTTTTCTTTTTTTTTTGCTGAATTTGTAACGTTTCTCTTAAATAAACAGAAGTGTAATGAGTGTATAAATGTGTATTCAGGTCGGAAAGGACCAAAAGTATGGCCGTCGTATAATGAGGGCATTTTGGTCATAGTGTGAAACCTAGCCATCCATCATTCTCTTTGGCTATAATTTATGAAGCGACCAGCCCTACTCCTACGTGACGCACTAATGGTTTTAGATAGTTGCTCTCAGTCTCAAGTTTGATGGGATTCAGAATTCATATTATTTTAAATATGGATGACTTTGAGTGGTCATAGAAAATTGCTAGGAAGTTCCTGTCCGCTTGATTCAACTTAGAGGAACATCCAACGGTCTAAATTCCTTGTATGTTTTTCTCTATTTCAATTGAGAATTGAGTACTTCATTTACCAAAATGGAAAACTTGGATTGCATATTGAGGTGGAGACACATCCCCACACCCATAATTCATGTATTTGACACCTTCACCTTCCATTTAAACGGGGATATTGGTCTTTTGACCTTATTTTGTAAAACATTTAACATAATATCCATGTTTTGAAACTATTTAAGTCCGTATCCCTATTTTAGTATTCGATTTTAAAAAAATCGAGTTACAAGTGGAATTCAACGTTAGCAATATCAAGTTCTATGCATATTTTGCCACTTAATTTAAATATCAAGTTCAATTAAAAATTTACATATAACTTGATTTTGAGGATATTGAGTTTTATACCGAACTCAATTTTGTTAAAATTGAGTTTCAAAAACAGGAACACGGACCCAAATAGTTTCAAAACAGGAACATATTGTTGTTATTTTTGCAAAATAAGGGCAAAAGCCCAATATCCCCGCGTTTAAACATTACATCAAAACTTCATTTGATATCTCATTATTGCATGGGAATCGAATAATATCAAACTTTGATTTGTAAAAATCGTTGACTGACTTTCTTTAAGCATTGCTCCTAATGTATTTGATTGTGGAAATTGTTGTCATTCCACTTGTGATACAAATTAAAACAAAAGAGAAAGTGAAATAACCATTCATCCATCACATATATATTTGATCTAAAAACAAATTAAAAACACAAGTGAAAAGTAAAATATCCATTCATCTATCAAAAAAAATTTTAATGAACAAAAAATGGGTAAGAGGGTGACCTGAGTTAGTGTCTTTCACTTGGACATGACCATAGTAATACTTAACCTGCTGGGTCTGGGCCTGCGAGAGTAGAAGAACCAGATGTTCCAAGCTGTGCACCCAATCCCATTGAGGTTGCTAGTGAGCATGAGCCAAGAGTATGAAGTTTTTTTTCCAAGGCTTCCCATTGCGGGATTCAAATCTAGAACCTCCACCTTCCAAACTCTTTAAGAGTGAGCTCGTGACCACTAGACCAACCACCATAGTGGTATCTATCCATCAATTTTTTTGTTGGGTGTAAGCATGAAAATGAGTTTCTAATTGCCCTCACATGGAGCCAGGGTTGTAAGGACATTATCCTTGAGATAGATGGATCTCTATGTTTTCTAGTGTTCATACTTTCATAGGATGAGCTAGTAGCCCCACCATAATCATCTGCAATTGACTCTAATTGTAGAAAATTCTTTGCTAAAGACTCAATAATTCTGAGATCATATATTTTTTTCACAATTATCTCATATTGTGATAGAAAAAAAAATGATAAATTCATTTAATTGCGACAAGCAGCCGGTTACCATCTGCAACATAAAATAATTGTGAAAAATACTGTAATACAAATTACGGTCGGATATGTGATATATGACATGTATATCAAGAACCTAACTTCTGTGCCAGTCAACTCGGTACTCAGAGGAGGAACAATTTCTCCGGCTTTTCTTACATCACACCTTTTATGAGCTGCCATGCATTAAACATCCTTAAGATATACACGTGTTGCTAAGATGGCATATTCATTCCCTTATTCTAGCTAGGGTGCTTAATACTAAATGACATATTTATATATGGTATGAATATATAGACCCTTTCTCCAATAGGAAAGTGAGTGAGATTAATCAATAATATAATGACATTTCTTTTGTCGGTAAATGATAAAAAAGTACAACTCTTTTTTTATTCGTGTATCCACTATAGTGACAATAATGATATAGTGGCATTTCTTTGTTGGGTAAATCATAAATTATTACTACTAGTCCTTTGTTCTTGCATTCTCTAGGATCGTGGTTCTTCACGTTTCTAGTGGAACATAGGAGAACAAATAATTGTTTTTCAGCTTCTTGTTTTCATTTTGACCAAATGCAAAAGCTAACATATATAATATAGGGATGCATAATTGCTAATCGAAAATATTAAAGGTGTACAATTGAATGGGGAAAGAATGAGTGGCCTGAAAGATCCCAAATCAATATTAGATGGTTGGGGTCAGTCTAAGTGAGGAAATGGGTGATGATGAGCTATTTAGTTTTGTGTGAATCACGTGGCATAAGTTGCTATATGAATATCTTATATCTAGATTCTAGTGTGGATTTGGACATAACTTATTTGCTTAGAGGTGAGACTAAAGTTTGTTTATCATCTTCTTTTTTCTCTTAGCTTTTTTAGCTTATAAATTTGTTTACATATAGTTTTTTCTTAGTTTTTTAAAACCTAACTTATTGGAAATACAACTATATATACTTTAACTATTCTTAACAAATATTTAATCAACAATCAGTAAACAATCATTCAAACTCACGCAAAAAGTAGTTTTAAGTAAATAAGGGTTTCCACATTTGTCTCACTTTTAAACAAATAAGCTAGTTATAAATAATTTTTTTTCTTTTTTCTTTTTGCTAACACTTTTAGTTTTTTTTTTTTCTTTTGTCTCATGTGTGTGTGTTGATATATATATATATATATATATATATATATATATATATATATAAGTTAGGTATTAGTTTTTTGTTAAATATTTAGTATAAAAAAAAAACCTATATATATTGTCTCATATTTAGCAAATAAGCTACCAATATACAAAAGGTATTTTTTTTATAGAATTTAAATTTATGACGTTTGCTTTTGCTGATTGTGTTTTTTATCACTAAATCAAGACACCTATCAAATTATGTAATGTATTATAAGTCTGTTTAAAAAACTCTATATAATATTTTCATGTTTGTATGTTTTAATAAGTATTACTATTTTCTCAAAAAAAATTATCAAAAAATTTATCAATTGAGCTAACTGAACCGGTGTTATATAAAAGATAAATGCATTAAACTTGATGCATTGAATAATTTATATAATTTCACCACAATGGGGCCCAAGTTTGTCATTATTGGACTTATACTAAGATCCATAAGTAGGTCCAATACAGTTTTTGACTTCTTTCACCGCTTCCTCAACCACTTATAAGCACAATTTACTTTTTTCCTATAAAACGGCCCTGTGGACCTGTGGCATGAATCTGGACTTTAGAATGGAATCCGCATTTTTATTACATTCTAGAACGGACAAATCAAGGAACTATACAATACAATATACATGCCAAAAATAAAAGCAAGGATCTTAAAATATATCATCATCATGGTTCTGTGTAAATGAGATCATCATAGCTATTGTGGACCCAAAGCACAGCCCAACAGTATATGAGTAAATGCACCCAATGCCAGAACCGGATCAGACGCTTCCTTCAATTTTATGAAGCAATTGTGATGATTATTATACAGTGCAAATACTGCCAATTTTTTCATGTTCTTGGGTGTTTGGTACAACAGAAAATAAAAATCAACTAAAAACTAGTTGGGTGGTCAATCAGAAACAAGTCCCACGCAATTCATGATGTATTATGCTCTCACCCCCCCCCCCCCCCCCCCCCCCCCCCCCCCCCCCCCCCCCCCCCCCCCCCCCCCCCCCCCCCCCCTTTTTTTTTTTCAGTCATTTTCCATAAAGCATACTATTCTACAAGCAAAAAGTCTCTCTCTTTTAACTTATACTCACCCATGTATGGTTTAGCTATTAGTCTATTACTTGAGAGGAGTTTGAAAATCATGCTTGATGAGATCAACTCTGTTGATACTTGATAGAATTATTGCATTGTTGGAACTTGGAATGGAAAAATAGGGCAAGGGTTTTGTTATCAGGAGGAAGCAAATTTTGTTGCTTAGGTGCATGACAGTTTTTCATAGGCTCTCAACCAAGCTAATTATGTTGTTCAAAACCTTGACCTCTAGTTTGAGACTTTGAGTTCTAGTTTCTGATAGTTGCACAGTCAATTTGAGGTCAATAAGGGAGACTTTAAAAAGT
This sequence comes from Quercus aquifolioides, assembly GCA_019022515.1. Lineage (NCBI taxonomy): Eukaryota > Viridiplantae > Streptophyta > Magnoliopsida > Fagales > Fagaceae > Quercus > Quercus aquifolioides. The sequence continues at coordinate 38,442,707 of CM032325.1, forward strand.
GAATCTATGCTTGGAGTATAAACTATTATCGAACATCTTTATTAAAAACACCAATTAAATTACAAAGCTCTTAATCTTTAATGCACTTAATTGGAAAAGAACCATTTGGAGCGGCAACTTTGTGTCTTTAAATATAATTTTCAGGTTAATTTTCTATATGCTCATGTGATATTCATGTTGTTAATAGACTTTTTTGCTCAGTCGATTGTTAGCTATAAGATTAGTACAAACATTTTCTATATGCTCATGTGATGTTCACGTAGCTGAAAGACTTTTTTGTTCATTCAATTGTTAGCTATAAGATTAGTACAAACATTTTCTATATGCTCATGTGATGTTCATGTTCTTAATAGACTTTTTTGCTCATTAAATTGTTAGTTATAAGATTAGTACAACATTTTCTATATGCTCATGTGATGTTCATGTTGTTAATGGACTTTTTTGCTCATTAAATTGTTAGTTATAAGATTAGTACAACATTTTCTATATGCTCATGTGATGTTCATGTTGTTAATAGACTTTTTTCTCATTCAATTGTTAGCTATAAGATTAGTACAACATGCATAAATACATAAAAAATTTAGAATGTTTGAACTTCATGTATATAAAATACGATTTTCAGGTTAATTTTCTATATGCTCATGTGATGTTCATGTTGTTAATAGACTTTTTTACTCATTCAATTGTTAGTTGTAAGGCTAGTACAACATGTATTGTGCTAGTGCATATATATTAGAATATTTGAACTTCATGTATAGTGACTATAGTCGAGAGCCTTGTAATTCAACTGGAACACCTCCTTCCTTAACATTTCCATGCGCACATATCTAATCCAATATTTGCTCCAATATGTTTCAAATTTTCAACACATTTATAAAAACACTTAAAAAACAATAAAGGAGTTTCTCTAGTCTCTCCTTATCAATGCGAGATTATACATTTGATTAACTCTTTATCTTCCATATTAACTCTCACGTCTTTACTTTTAAATTGCCAAATTTTTGTTCATTTTAATTATTTAATAACAAAATGCTAAAACATTTTCTACGTAAATATTTAGTTTAAATCTCCTCTTCATTGTAACTATCAAATTATCAAACAAAAATTCATGCATAAATTACATTTGTTCAAGTTATATGATGCAACAAATTGAGAATGAACATTCTTGTTGTAATTATTGGTGTTGATTTATTGTGGGTTGCAATGAAAATTATTTGTCCTTGGGCTAGTTCCCAACGTATATCAAATTATCTACCACAACCACTCCTCCACTTTTCTCGTTATTCATTAGTGTTCGTGTGAATTATTCAGGAAAAAAAAAATCATTGTAAATTTAATAATTTATCATGGGTCCAAAATTGGGGATCTGACATGAATCACGTTTTTGCATAAATGTGATCACAGTATCCATGGTGGGTCCGCAGTATACAATCTTATATTATGATGATACTGTCCTCATGTGAGTAATGCACCCAACGCCAGAACCGGATCAGACGGTCTTCATTGAATAAGGACTGAGGTGATAATTATAAGGTGCAGCTACTGCCAATCCGTTTTTAATGGACCTTACTTACCACTCAAACCTTGAAGAGAATCATAAAAATTATAATTCATAGCAATAAAGTTCACCGGTCAAAGTTCCTGAAATCAGAAAAAATAGCATACTTCCTCACATCCATGCCCAATCAATTGGGAAGGTCAAAGTTATTACAATGATTCCCAATTGGTCTCTATGATGTGTAGTTCTAGAGATTGCAGAGTGAATGATTCCCAATGGCCATTGCAGGGTGAATGAGCTCCTATAGTGCATAGTTCATCGTAAAGGGTATTTGAAAAAAGTTTTAAAACCGAATTAGAAGAGTCCCCTTTAATTTATTGTGTGACGATTCATAAAATAATATGTATTATTTAAACGAGTCACATAACTTATTAAATAAATCACATGACTAAAATAATATGTTGATTGTTTTATCAATTTATAATAAAGGCAAGGGTGAGGAGTCTTGTTAGCATGACATCATTTCAGGTTAGTTAAGGGGATATGCTATTAAGGTGTTTTCCTTGAGAAATTATTCATTCCTACAATAGGAGCGCGCCCCCCCCCCCCCCCCCCCCCCCCCACTAGTGTGGTCCCCTACGTGGGACCCTTGGTGAGCCCCACACTTCTTGTAACTAATTTCAGTTGTCTCAATGTGATAAATGGATGCATTTCTTGAAAAATTATTCATTCCTACATCAAGAGTCTCCCCCCTTCCCTCCTCTCACAATTAGTGTGGGCCCCTACGTGGGACCCTTGGTGAGCCCCACACTTCTTGTAATTAATTTCGGTTGTCTCAATGTGATAAAGGGATGCATTTTTTGTAGCATTTAGTGTAAGTTTGGATAGAGCTGAAAACAAATTTCAGCGGCGTTGGGCGTTTTTTTGTGGGTCCTGTGCACTGTTCATGGGACCCACAAGTATGGAATTCAATAAAAAAAACTTTAAAATTAGGTCCCACATGACACTATTCATATTTAAAAATTATTTTGCTACAATTTTTTAAGTTTTCAGCAATAAGCGATATCCAAACAAACTCTAAAAGTAAAAGGAGTACCACCGCGCATCCTTAGTGTAATGGTTACTTTACAAGTATAAGTGCTTGTGGGATGTGAGGGGGAATGAGCGGGATCAAGTCTTCAAGAGAGAGTTTCACACAAATATACACTTAGATTAATATAGAGTAGAATTTCTATATTATATCCAAAAAAGTAAAAGGAGCGATTACTCAGAGTAATTAATGTTGACACAACCAGTTGAGTGGCTTATTTCATGTGCTTCTTTGGAGGTGAGTGTGCTTGGTACTCTAGCATAGTGCAAGAATTGTGGGTTTGGCTCGATAGGCCTAGACTAATGGCTATCGTCTGCAGTCGTTCGATAAATGTACTATGTTTGAGAACTTGATAGGCCAATGAGTTTGAAAGCTCAACAAGGTGTCTTTAGATTGTCTAAAGAGTTGTAAGCTTGTGGCTGACTCACCTTCGGGCAAGATTCTCATCATTCATATAAGTTAGGTTCAAGCTTAATCAAAGGAATCATTTAGATGTTTTAATGCAATTTCATGTGTGGATTTTTATTTTTTTTAACCTTTGGTTTGATACCTCTTTGTTGTCACTTTATATGAATAATTGTTTTTTTCTTTTTTATTTAAAAGAGAGAAAAGTTACGCAAAGCCCTCTCGTAATTTACTTGTAGAACACGAAATCTTCCTTAAACGCTTACCTCATGTGATATTGTTTCGCATATAATCATATTTAGAGATATCTATGTGATACATATTGGCTATTCTATTTAAAAATGAAGAAGTTAGGTGTCATTTTTAAATATCTAAAGTAATCTTAGAGAAAATTAGGTACCTGGTACTCATAAGTAACATAATGCAACATGCTGAGAGTGACTTTTTTTTTTTAATTACCACAGTTAAGCTTGAGTTCCATTGTGGCAAGGAATGGGACCATAAATTTTTTATGAGTGGGCCAAGTTATGGTACCAAAATGACATTATATGGATCTCAAAACACAAATACATACACTGTTGTTTATATAGATATATACAAGGATATGTTGCAATAATGATGTTTGAGGTTGGAGAATATGGTTTCATAAAGTGAAAATTCAAGTTCTGGAATTTTCTAAGTAAAAATTCGAAAATCTAAATTTCCTGGAATTTTCTAGAATTTTTTGGTGACTATTCAGAAAGGTTGAAGAGGTTTCAATCTTTGTAACCGTTTTAAAAAAATAACTAACTCTCCATATGTGCCTTTTCATGAAACATAACCCTATGGGTATGAATAGAGGCTTATGTTCACTTGAAAAAATAATTAACTCTCCATATGTGTCTTTTCATGAAACATAACCTTATAGGGATAAATAGAGGCTTATGTTCACTTAAAAAAATACTAACTCAACAAAAAAATAGTAAGTTTGAGAGAAATACAAGAAACCTGGTGGTCATTCTCCAGAATTGCTATCTATAGAACCCAATATCTTGGTTATATCCTGGAGACAAATTTGCGATAACCCTTTAGCAACAAAAGTGTGGGGGGCAAATATTGTCTAAGGAAAATGATATAGTGTCTCCAAGTTATCTATTTTCTATTTGTCTTTTATGTTAATCTTGTTCTTTCATTATTACTTTGTGTAATATCCCCAACAATCTTAGACAATATTTGACTATAAGACAAGGAGTAAATGATGGTACAACTTTGAAGATGTTGAACCATGGTTTGGTGAAATTGGATCGCTTTGATGGAACCAATTTTACATGGTAGAAAGAGCAATTGGCTTGGATTTGAAGAGTTCATCAAATGATGAATCGATCATAAAGAAGATTCAATGGAATAAGGCTTAAAGAAATAAGTTTTTTTGTTGGCAAGACAGGGTGGTGATTCTTTCACATTGTGAATGCATTAAAAGTCATGTTCATAGTTTGAACATTGAAGGTACGAATTTCTTGTTCATGGCAATTTGAATTTCAAATTGATTGATGAGTTTCTTTGTTAGAATATTTGCATGTGTTGCAAATTTATTTGAACTGAGATATAAGAATGAAATTTTAACATGTTTAAATGTTATAAAGTGAAGTAGAAAATTTAAAGGATGGGAATTTAAACTTTTAAAGTGATAGAGTATATGAATATTTTCCTAAGTGATTTTCTAAACTATGTGAAGACATTAAGGAACATGTCAGAAGATCTCACTTTAGATCAATTCAGGCAACATCACTGAATTGAAGAGGAAAGTTCGGTTAGAGCTATATCTAACACCGATTCTAAAGTGAATGTGAACAGTGTTAAAATTGGAAGTTCTAGTAAGAACAATAAACATTTGAATGTGAATAAGAGTGTGAATGGTTTTAGAAGAACAACTCTAAGGATCCCAACAATGACAAGTAGAATGTTACGTTTCCTTTGTGGAAAGCAAAACCATTACATTTGAGAATGTAAGTTCTTAAAGAATAAGAAGGATGAAGATGGAAATGCCAATGAAGCAATTGTCATTAAGGACATTATTGCTATGGTGAGTGATGTATGTAATAAAGATCACTATATTTCATATGACTGTAATTACAAATCCTTTCGATTGGTGATTTGATTTAGGTGCAATGTTGCATGTGTGCAACTACAAGACATAATTCAAGACTTATGAGGAGTCTTCCATAGAGCTAGAGGTGTTTGTGGACATTCACAGTAAGGCAAAAGTTCATGGAAAGTGTGCATTGTTGAAGTAAAATTGAGTTTTGGCAAGAAGTTCTCTTGACCAATGCTATATTTTTCATGTACCTAATATCAAGAAAGCCAATTTGTTATTTAAGAATGGTCTTGTCCTAGAATAGGATATTAGTAGGCAATGGATATGCTACTATTTTAGTGTTATTTATCAATATGTTTTGGTTGTGCTTATATTGTTGATTCTTTATTTATGGCATACTAGATTAAGACTTTTAAATTTCAAATTCTTGAAATTTATGTCAAAGCATGATGATTTGAATTGAATGATGTATTAACTAGAAATGATGAATATTTCTAAATATATATTATTCTTTGTGAGGAACATGTTATAATACACCAAAGTGTAGTCCCTTATACACCCTAATAAAATGGTTTGGTCAAAAGAGAGAACTCTATTTGATATGGTGAATGCCATAAACTTGAGTGCAATAAGCTAAGTTCCTATCTTATCAATGGGAAGAAGCTTTGCTTAGTATATGCTATGTGCATAATAAAGTTTCATCTCAAAGGTATTTCATATGTGTTATGAAATGAGAATTTGACCAAATACTTATCATTTTAAACTGTGGGGGTGTTTAACCTTTTGTAAATGATAGACCAAAGAGGATTAATTAGTCAAAGAGCTATATGAAGTATATATGTAGGTTTTGAGTAAATTCGAGGATATGTATTTTATTAGACTTAATGTCTAATATAAGATTGAAATCAAAGGATATTGAATTTATTGATTTTAAATTCAAAGATGATTTCAAGGATACCCCGATACCTACTTAAACACGAGTAATTGACTCTAATGTTAAATATCACATTAAGTGATATTAAAGATTTAAATGTGGTTCACTAAGTGAACAAAGGTGGAGTCAAAGTGTGAGAAATAAAAAGGATTTTAATCTAAATTTTTATTTCATTTAAAACTCTTGTTTACTTTGTTAAAGGTAAGAAAAGTGTAGTCCTAATTAAATACCCATGGTATTCTTTGAGGGAAGTGATCCTAAAGTTTAAGAAAGTTTTGTGCTTCTAAAAGATATAGTTTTCTATTGTAAAAGCTATTAATGATGAGATAGACTCGATATTATTTAGGCGTAAATGTACTTTTAGTCCCTACATTTTAGTTTTTTTCCATTTTGGTCCCTATATTTTAATTTCACCACTTTTAGTTCCTAAATCAATTAGCGCGTGTTCTTTTGGTCTTTTCTGTCAGTCAACAGACAGAAATATCTGAGGTGACTGACGGAGGACTTAAATATTATTAAAAATCCACACCACCCATGACACATGAGCATATAAATTTAAAAAATTAATTTATTAATTTTAACTAAATAAAAAAAATAAAAACAGAATTAAAAACCAAAATTCACATGAATTAAGATCTAAAAGTTTCTTAAACAAGAACACCAACCCAGATCTAAAAAGATTCTCCCATTGTTTCTCTTCTTGCATTTTCTTAGCAACCAAACATACAAAACACACAGCAATCTTCAAATGAGACAAAAACCCAACAATCACAAAAATACCAAAACACAACATCTCAACCAAAACACTAAAACATCTCTACTGGACCCAACCAACCAAACATCAAAACTCAACCAAACACAATAATAGACCAAGAAAATCCTTCACCGATTCACCACCTTCAAACCCCACCAATGGCCAAAAAATCCAGATCTACCCACCACCTCTGAGCCCAACTGACCACCGCCACCTAGACCCATAAAACCTAACCAACACCATTGATCTCCACCTCCATCGCTAGTCTCCACCGTTGATCTGAGCCCCTCCACTACCTTACTACTGATCTGCAACCACCACCTCCACTACTGATCTGCAACCACCACTTCCACCCCCATCGATCTAACCCCTCATTCTCTCTCTTTAACCCAAATCAAACCCATATAGGAAAAAGAGAGAAAGATAGAAAACTGAAAGAGAGTTGAAAGAGAGATCGAGAGCCAAGAGGGGAAAATGAAAATTGACCCACCGCCGAGAGAGAGAGAGAGCAAAGCACCGATTTGAGCGAGGAGCTTGAGGCATTTGGGTTTGTGTTTGAGCAAAATCAAGAGATAAAGAGAATGGGTTAGTTAGAGAAAGAAAAAAAGCACCACAACCATTTGGGGTGGTGGTGGCGATGAGCAAGGAGGTAGAGCTCAAAGCTTTCGGCCATGAACATGTTTTGGAAGAGAGAGATCTCCGTGTTTTGGAAGAGAGAAAGGAAGCTTTGAGTGTTGGAAGAGAGAGGAAGCTTGGAGAATGTTTTAGAAGGCTTTTGATAAGGAAGTTTTGGGTTGAAGTTTTTATTCTAATTGTGTGAATTTTTTCTGGGTTTGTAATAAAGTTTAACTCTTATTGATCTAAGAATCTGATTCATGTTCTGGGGATGAACACAAGGAACATGAACATGTTCTTCAGAAAAAATAATGAAAGAAATAAATTTTTTTAATTTAATTATCTTATTTTATTTTAAAAGAATTTAGAAAAAAAAATGAAAATGTCTTTTTTAATTATTATTTTACGCTGACTTGGCATTTATTAAATAACAAATAAAATTTATTATTATTATTTTATTCGCCATGTCAGCATTTACTGTGTCAACAGTGCACTTCGTTTGCTACCTTAGATATTTTTGTCTGTTGACTGATAGAAATGACCAAAATAACACGCGCTAATTGATTTAGGAACTAAAAGTGGTGAAATTAAAATGTAGGGACCAAAATGGAAAAAAAGCCAAAATGTAGGGACTAAAAGTGCATTTACGCCTATTATTTAATAATAATTGGGTCTTGATGGATCTACCTCTAGTTTATAAACCAATCGGTTGTGAGTGGGTATTAGAATAAAATATAAAATCTTTTGGTTTAAGGTTAATAGTAAAATGTTTGAAACAAAGGCAAAAGATAGATTTTGATATCTATATACTAGTAACTATTTGTGTTATTAGTTTGATATCTTTAAAACCATTCATATAATTTTAAATAAATTCGTTTCTCAAAAAAAAAAAAATTCACTATATTCTATTATTACATTTTTGCTATATGTAATTATAGTGTGTGTATATTTGTGAATTTTGGAATGGTTGAGAACCCAAACTGTGGGGTTTAGAAACTCAAATTGTGAAATTATGATATCCAAGAAGTGTGGGGGTATAACCCTTAAATGAGTCATGGACTCATAAGAATGCTAATGCGCATCAAAGATGTGCTTGTTAAAGTTATTGAGAATTAACATAGAGGGTTTTTAAATTCATTGTAATTAAATTTTGCCATGTGTGGTAGATGTCTTGAGTTTAAATAAGCACGTATTGTGATCCTATTTTGGAAGTACCTATTTGTGAAATAAAGAGAGTACAAGTAAATTCATTAATTGAATATTCAAGGATCAATAATGAAATATTGGATTGTGTCTCCACATATAATTTGAGTATGCATCATATAGATGTGAAGTGATTTTCTTAAAAAAAAAGAAAAAAGAAAAAAAAAGGTGATCTTGGTAAGGAAGTTTGCTTGAAAGACCTGTGGGTTTGTACTTCCTTAATTAATTAAATGAAAGTCTTTTATGAATGAGAATTAAGTAAAGAAATATAGTGAAGATGTGCACTATATTAATCTCATTTTGAGATTTATGTTATCTCATTTTGTTGAGATTAGTGATTTCTCATTCTATTTGGAATTGTGTTATCTCATTGTGTTGAGATTAGTGTTGAGAACTTGCTTCTTAGATTTTAATATCTTTAAACCGGCAAAGACACTTTGATTCCAATAATAAATAAAGAAATTACTAGAATGGCGGATGCATAGCTTGAGTTTGCTAGTGAGTTAAGTACATGTTGCGTATCATGTATGGAACTAAACTAGACATTACCTTCATAGTATGTAAACTTTCAAAATTTCTAAAACTTAAGGGTGTTCGCTAGAAAGTACTTAATTGTGATGAATATCTATTATATAAAATATTCAAGTTTATTTCTATTATTGATGTAAGTGATAATATCTATGTCTAGTTAGATAATCAATACATGTGGGGGTGCTATGTGTAAGCATTAAAGAAATAATGTGTATTTCTTACTCTACTATAGAATTAAATTGAGAGCATTGATTATAATGGTAATAGGCAAGGAAAGAAAATGGCTAAGGTTTTGATAAAGTGTCGTGGCCACAACCATAGTGAGTCATTCCTTGTACTGTAATTGTGAAACCACAATGCATATGGTATACATGAGTTGTATACAATGTGAACTTAGACTTAAAAGTCTAAGACAAGAATACGTAAGGCAAGTCAAGTGTGGTTGGACTAGTCCATTGCCTACATAATTCTATATATAAAATAGGTAGTGTGTCTCGAGACTTGGAAATGATAACATCCATTGGAATGGGACTAAAACCCTTCTTTTAGGAGAATCACCAATAGTGAGAACCCAACCTCAAATTGAATTAATCTAAAGAGGTTTAAAGGGTAACAACAAGCTATTGATACATGGTTAGTAAGAACACTAATTTTATGTCTTATTTAGGATGGATTAGTGCAGACTGTTACGATGTAATTGAGGATGAGTTTTACACTTTTAATGAAGTTCATAAAGAATAAATGTCTGTGTAATAGGGACATAAGAAACTTCACCTTTGTGAACATAGAAGTGGTGCTGCTTCTAGCAAGAGTAAAAGGTTTTATCTTGTAAATGTTCACTAAACCAAGAAGAGCACAAGGCCATAATAGTGCTAACAACAGTGAATTTCTAAATGTGTTGTGAGTGTTCTCATGTGTGTGTTGTTTCCGATTTCAACACATAAAAGTTTTGGTTTAAGCACCAAGCCACCATTAACTTTGTTGTTTTCTTGAGTAATTACACTAAAGGGAGGTTTAAGTTGAAAGACACCTTCCATTATGCATGATAGGATATCAATCAAGTGAGACATATATTATTACAACCTAGTGGGGGATTGTTGTATATATATATATATATATAAGTATAGGTTGTAATAATGATGTTTGAGTTTGGAGAATGTGGTTTTATAAAGTGAAAATTCGAAAAATCGAAATTTTCTAGAATTTTCAGCAAAATTTTCTGGTGACTGTTCAGAAAGGTTGAAGAGATTTCAATCTTTGTTAACCGTTTTATGAAAAAAATAACTAACTCTCCATACGTGCCTTTTCATGAAATATAACCCTGTGGGTATGAATAGAGACTTATGTTAACTTGAAAAAATAACTAACTCTCCATACGTATCTTTTCATGAAACATAACTCTATGGGTAAAAATAGAGGTTTATGTTCACTTGAAAAAAATACTAACTCCACAAAAAAATAGTAAGTTTGAGAGAAACACAAGAAATCTTGTAGTCATTCTCCATAATTGCTATCTGTAGAACCCAACATCTTGGTTGTATCTTGAGACAAATTTGCGATAACCCTTTAGCAACAAAAGTGTGAGGGGCAAATATTGTTTAAGGAAAACGATATAGTGCCTCTAAGTTATCTATTTTCTGTTTATCTTTTATGTTAATCTTGTTCTTCCATTATTACTTTGTGTAATTTCCCCAACATACACATGTACATAATTATAAATATGTTTATCTTCCATATAAAAATAAATAAATATGTTTATCTTGCTTGAAAATCATAATGATTTATTAATTTATTCAAAAGTAATTTGTGTCATCATGCAGCTCTCCTACCTATAACCCAAAAAAAAAAAAAAGATCTTGCAATTGGTTGGAGTTGGATCACATTTATTTTTGGTTTAACCCCCATTTGGATAGCTGATTGCGTTTCACGTTTGGCATTTTTGCCTTTTTTTTTTTTAAGCAGCGTCTCTTGCACTGTTCATGGGACATGAATAGTGCATTAAGGCAAAGCTACAGTACATTCAGCAGTGAACAGTAACCCGAAAATTATTTTTTTTATTGTTTTCAGCAATAAATTTTCAGTTTTCAGCAAAATAAGCGATATTCAAGCACACACTTATTCTCAAAATGAACAACTAGCACACACTTGATTTCCCCAAAAAAAAAAAAAAAATTCATACTTTGTGATAGATGACTAATGATGACATTAGAAAATACGGAAAAAGAAAAGAAAAGAAAAAGACATTATAGAAACCACTAAAAGAGTGTTATAAAAAAAAAGGGGGGGGGGGCTTATTTCACTGTATTATTTAAAAATAGAACATATTAAATTTAAATATAGTTAAGTGTTAAATAATTGTATATAAATTAAAATTGAAATAAACTCAAATTTTAAGCTAAGTTAAACAAATTATAAATGTACGGCCCCCGCACCGCGTCCTATATTGGGCCTTGGACCCTGGCCTGGGTATAGGGCCCATAAGGCCAGCCTCCCTCTGCCTCGCGGCCCACCCCCGGGCCACGCGTGTTGCTGGCCCAAGCCTGGCATCTTCGTCATTTATCGGCGATACCTTACCGAGCATTGATTGATAATATACTCGCGGTAAATCCCGCCCTGTACCTACCCGGCCGTGCCTCGGGGAGGCACCGCTGCCGAGAACTATCGTGGAAGTGGGAACCAAGTTCCAACGCCACCGTCACCGCTTCCCACTCCCACCTAACCACCCACTTACAATCGATAATACTGGACCGCCGGTTGCACCTACTGGCAAGTAATTATGGCCCTCCACTAAACTATGAGCTATAAATACAAGAAGTTTTGAGAAGACAAGGGTTGGAGAATTGAGGGAAGAAAGAGTGTAAACAGAGAGAGTAGAGTAAGGAATCGGGTCAGGTCCCCGAGAAGAGGAAAGCGCTTCAGTTGAGCCTTGGTGTTTAGAACGACCCATTGTGGGAAATCCAAACCCACTATACAAATAAGTTGTGAGTCCAAGTGAGGCCCAGCCCAACAGGTTTCAGTTTTTGGTGCGCACAATAAATTATCTAGACTAATCTTTATTAAATAATAGATAATTGGATAATCAGATATTTAAAAATACAACATATTATAATTAGATGAAGTTTTAAAAAGTTGTATATAAATTAAAGTTGAAAAAAGCTCAAATTTTAAGGTAAGATAAACAAACTATAAATTATCTAGACTAATCTTTATTAAAAAATAGCTCGTCGGATCAAGTTAAATAAATTTATTCTGTTTACTTAGCTAGATACATATATTTAAATTCTCTTCTTTTTTTTTTCATTTTTTTTTAATCTATAAATTATATATAAAAAAATCCCATGAAAATAAAGTATGACAAATTCATTGCAAAATCTAAACTTTTCATTTCAAATAGAGTTTACCTTGAAGCCCTTCAAATTTTTCCGCTTATTCGAAATGTAAAAGACATTTCCCAGCTAAAAGTACCTGAAAAGAAACACAAAACCAAGCCTTTTAGTTTTAGGGTTCACCATTGTCCATTTGTTCTTTACAAAACTCAAATCACACCGGCAACAATTTTGGTGGGAACTTTTCAAACGAGACCTTCAAATCAAACCTGATTATGATTCACCAAATGGCAAAAACACTCGTATCCAAACTCACAACCTTAGCTCTCAACCTAAACTTGCCTTTTCCATTATGTAAGTTCACAAAAATGGATTGAATGGACCAAAGTGCAGATGGACTGAAGTAAACAAAATAGGACTGAATTGGACATAATAGGACCAAAGTGGACCGAATAGAACTGAAGTGGACCAAATAGGACCAAAGTAAATAGAATGAACCAAATGGAACCAAAGTGGACAGAATGGACCGAATGGGCTGAATTGGACCGAAGTGGACTTAATCAGACTGAAGTGTACAAAATGGACCGAATAGAACCAATGTGGACTGAATAGGACCGAATTGAACCAAAGTGAACCGATTGGACCTAATAGAACTAAATTAGACCGAATAAGATCGAATAGGACCAAAGTGGAAAGAATAGATTGAATAGAACCAAACTGAACCAAATATGACCAAATTAGACTGAAGTGGACTGAGTAGACGTAATAGGACCAAATTGGACCGAATAGAACCAAAGTGGACAGAATAGACCAAAGAGGACCCAAATGGACCGAATAGAACCAAATTGGATTGAGTGGACCTAATAGGACCAAATTGGACTGAATAAGACCGATTAGGACCAAAATGGACATAATAGACCGAATAGGACCAAAATGGACCGAATAGAACCAAAGTGAACCGAGTGGACCTAATAGGACTAAATTGGACCGAATAAGACCAAATTAGACCAAAATGGACCTAGTAAGACCAAAGTAAACCGAATATGACCAAAGTGGATAGAATGGTCCAAGTATGATCAAAGTGGACTTATGATCTCTGGGTTGCCTTTTCAATGGGTCCATTTAGTGGACATAATCTCAATGATTTTTCATAGATTATGCTATCTTGCTGATTTTCAATTTGTTGTTGATGAAATCGGGAAAATCGTGTTTTCTTACTTAAAGTTATCTTGTATATTTACTTTTATATGAATCCATCAATGATATCTTAATAAAAAGTTGTGTCCCAAGCATTGTTTATGTAGAATAGCAAATAGATGTTAGGTTTGGGTTATTGGTCCATGACCACATAATCTAAATCACCTGATATACTTCAAAATTGTACATATCTAAGTAGCGTTTGGATTCACGTTTTATATTCATGTTTGCGTTTTCTGCGTTTTTTTTTTTGCTTATGAATAGTAACCGTACTGTTCATGCACATGGATTCACTGTGCAGGAGACAAAGTGCACTGTTCATGCACTATTCACGGGTCTCACGACACTATTCACACATTTAAAAATTATTTTACTACAGTGTTTTCAGTTTCAGAAAAAATAAGCTGTATTCAAACGGACTCCTAGTGTGATGCAAGTTTTGGAAGGGTAAATAGTAAATAAACTTTAAGTCTTTAACACACTGAACAAAAAGTAAATAAAGCATGACAAATTCATTGTAAAGTCTAAACTCGTCATTTCAAATAGAGTTTTCCTTGAAGCCCTTCAAAATTTCCCGCCTTTTCGAAAATGTAAAACACATTTCCCAGCTAAAGTTACCTGAAAAGAAAAACAAAACCAAGCCTTTTTAGTTTTAGGGTTCATACCATTGTCCACTTGTTCTTTTCAAAACTCAGACCACGCCGGCAAATGTCGACCTGGCAGATATTCTCCGACGCCGGCAACGATTTCCGGTGGGAACCCTACGATCGAGACCTCCAAATCAAACCCGACGATGATTCACCAAATGGCAGAAGCACTCGTCTCCCTTCAATGTCCGATCTCGCTCTCCAAGGCAATTCTCTCTCTCTGTCAATCTATCTGTTAGCTTTGTTTTCTGTGGCTTAATTTTCTGATTTGGTTCGCTACAGGATGTGCGAAGCTTCTGGAGAATCGTAGCGAAGGATTTGGGAGTTCTCCGATGTTCCGAACCGGGTCGGGGAAATCGGTTGCGGTGAAACAGTCTTCGTTAGCGAAGGCCTTATCGGTTCTCGGCGACGATGCGGAGAACAATTCAGGTACCACAATCTCACTCTTTCAATTTTCATATATGTGTTTGAATTAAATAAAAAAAACCTATGGTTTTGGTGGTATCGAAGTTTGGGAAATTCCTGTGATTTTTGATATACTAATGTGTTGTAAAGTTCTCCTGTGGTGTATCAAATTTTGGCTAGGGTATTATTTAATTTTTTGGGCACCAAGAACAATTTGGGGCTAACATTTTATTGCTGTGTATGTGTATAGTTCTTAAGAAAGTGAAAGACCCAACTTGATTGCAATTATACTAGTGTGAAAGACTTAATATGAGTTGGCTTTTGCTTTATTGAAAGCAAACAATAATTGAGAATAAGAAACTCACATTTATTTCCTTCTTTTGGTTAATTTTTTGTTAATGCTTTTGATAATTCGATAGTTAAGAGTGGGGGGATTTGAACACCGGATGTCTCTAATGGAAACGCCAGGATGTGCCAGATAAGCTACTAGGCTCTTGGCTTGTTAATCCTAGATGTATAACATCTATATTATGTGCCTCTTTGATTTATCTTATTTTCATCGTAAAAGAGAATTTACACCTTTTTAAAACCGCATGTTTTATAAGGTATAGATGCCATTTTATTGTTTAAGTGAAATAAGCTTAATGAAAATAAGCTATAGTCTAATACTTGCTCTCTCTGTCCCTTTTTTTGTTTTTTTAAATCGTGACTCTTAATTTAAACTCATGGAAAAAGAGTATTGGCTTTTTAAATAAAGTAAAGGGTAAGTTAGGAAAATTGTCTATGCCAAACTTTTACTAGTGGACAATATTTTGAGACATTTGAGAATGAAATTGTGGACAAACGAAATGGGATGGAGTACTCATTTGAGACAATCATGTAGTTATGCCTTGGTCTTTTCAAGAATTTTTGTGAACTCATGCATGATGTGCAGGTCGGGTGCTGTCTAGAGATAATGGATGTGGTTCTGCAAATTCTCTCTTCCAGACAGGCTCAGGGAAAATGGTCAATATATCTTCAGACGGCCTTGTTAGAGCCAAGACATTGTTGGGATTGGAAGAAGATAATGATAATTGTGTTTTTCAAGGCCTTCAACATTCAGTGAAGCCGTGTAACACCAATGGATCATTTGGATGGAAAAGTTCATCTGATATGGAAATGAGAGAGGGTGTGAACAATTGTGAGATTAAGAATTTCACATCTGTTACAGGGTCTTCGTTAGTTTCTAAGATTGGTTTAGAAGCAACTAGGTTGACAAATCAGGAAAATCCAAATCTTATGCAACCCGAAATGTATAATTCAGCTCTCAAACCACCTCCAATCAAGTTCCATACTGCAGGTGGAAGATCTATTTCTGTCTCTAGTAATGCACTAAAACGTGCAAGGAGTCTTCTTGGTGACCCAGAATTGGGAACTTTCTTGAATGAAGGGGATGGAAATGATTCAGTTTTTTCATTTTCAAAGGAGACAAGATTCAATGGTGCTTCGTCAAATGACGGAAATGATCCTTGCACTCCCTTTTCTTATAAGGAAATGGCAGAGAGTAAAAATATGCCGAAAGTTTTTGTGTCCCCGTTGCGATCATCTTCAAATCAAGTGCGGTCATCAGTCAAGTCAAAACATATTGTTTCTGGGAATAACTTGATCGAAGAATTTGATGCCGTTCAACATGAAAATGCTAGTGGGTTAAATATTAATGCTTCTTCTCTACAGAAGCCCCTAAGCAACAGCCAAGTTGATCCTAATACAGTGGCAAAAAGTTCTTTATCAAATGGTATCAGTTCAAGGATTAATGCACCTCGAAAGTCACCAGCCAGGCCCTTGGTTGATATTTCAAATACTATTGGCACAACTTGCAAAAATACTGGACAAATGAATAGCGTAAAGAGAATACTAGGAAGGAGTTCTGTTTCTCCATTCAAAAGGCCTCGTTCTAAATTCTCCACCCCTTTGAATAAGGATGTTCCATTTATTTCCAATGGTAAAATTCATGCTGGTTTTTGAAATAGCTTTGTGTTTTTGTTGATATAGTGCTCCTCAATTCAGCTGCATGTTCCATCAGGATTATCTACTTTAGCATCTGATCATTCATGTTGCAAAAGAAGGATTTCTGAACGATACCCATTTCAGATGTCGAGAATGTATGTCAAGGAATATTTTAAAGTGCCTCTGTCAGATCAGAATATGGTACATAGACTATCAGTGCTGATATTTATCCTCTAGAGTTTCTTTGCTTTTGGCATTGATTCTAATTTACGTGTCCACATGAATACAGTTGGATCTTTTGTCAGACCAGGTCCGATGTATGAAATCAACTGATGCAGAAAAGTACATGTTTCATGATGTATCTGGCTTAAATGGCATTGGACCAGAAGCTTTTCTCCACATGCTGGCTCAGTCTGGAGCATCCTTGCAATATGCTTCAAAAGAGTAAATTATCTAACTTATCAAAAAGAGTAAATTCTCTACTACATTTCATTTCCACTCTTTTACACCCCTCCTTCTTGTGGGCTGGAAGAACATTTTTTAAAGTTACATTGCTTCTCGGTTTGCAAATGCTATATTGATCTTTGCAAACTTTGTTGACAATTTTAGCTTTACATAATGTATCATTGAGTTGCATGTGATTGTTGACATAGAGTTTGGCTGCCCGTGTTATTATTAAATAGGTTTGGTCTGGTAATATGGATTGGTTGACTTATGCAGCAACCTTGAACTTGGCTATTGTGAACACTGTTTATGGGTCTTCAGCAGTGCTGTTGTTGATGGCTTAATGCTCTTTTATTAGTTTTTAAAATATTTTATTCTGTATCTTAGTTTTTGTTTAGCATTTTAAATTATCTGTCTATCTAGATGGGTCATCAATCACTACAAGTGGATTGTTTGGAAACTGGCATGTTATGAGAGATGCTATCCAGAAATAGCTGCTGGAAAATTCTTGACAGTGTCCAATGTGCTCGAGGAATTGAAGTATAGGTATCTAATTATTGTATTGGTTATACATTTAGTCCTGTGTGTATAAGACATCCATGAGAAAAATTTTGTATGCATTTACATAGATATGAAAGAGAAGTCAATCATGGTCACTGTTCTGCAATCAAGAGAATTCTGGAAGGGGGTGCATCACCTTCTTCAATGATGGTTCTATGCGTTTCAGCTATTTGCTCAAATTCTGACCTAAAGAATGAGACTTGTTCCGTGGCAGTAATTGGGGCTGAAAATAGTAATGTGACAAAGGTTGAACTAACTGATGGGTGGTAAGAATATGCCTTGACACATGCTTTGATGGTTACACTACATCTGAAGTTCTTTGGCATGTAATATCACCTTGTCTCACAGGTATGCAATGGATGCTGTACTGGATGTACCACTGTCAAAGCAGCTTGCTGCCAGAAAACTGTTTGTGGGGCAGAAACTTCGGGTAAGATGTTCATTAGTATGTTTTTTTTCTGCCTTCCTTTGATTAGAAGATTTCCTTTAGAATGCCTCTTCCTTATAGTTTATTTTTCCCTGTGAAGATCTGGGGAGCAGGATTTTGTGGCTGGCTTGCGCCTGTTTCACCCCTTGAGGTTCTTTCTGGTTTATTTTTTGTTGTTGAATTGTTGGAAATGTTTACCTTGTCTTTACAGGCTTGTCTGAGGCTTTTGCTTCAATTTCAGGTGTCGAGGACAGTTAGTCTGCTATTGCACATGAATGGCACATATAGAGCTCATTGGGCTGATCGGCTGGGATTCTGTAAGCATTGTTTGGGTTGTCTAAATTTTTGTTTATGTCCAGTCTTATATGGCGTAAGACATATATGCAATTTTTGTTCTTGCCTTCTAATGCATGGTCCTCAAATCTATATCCTTAGGTAAAGTTGTTGGTTCTCCTTTAGCATTTAGGTGCATTAAGAGTAACGGTGGTCTAGTCCCTCAGACTATAGTTGGAGTCACACGAATATACCCTGTCCTCTACAAGGAGAGGTAATTTGAAAATGATATAGTTTAAAGTTCTCTTCAGTACATTCTGAATGATAAATTGTTCCTTTTGCTTTCATCTAGGTTAAGTAATGGCGGGTCTATTGTCAGATCGGAGAGGATGGAGTGTAGAATGGTGCAAGTATATGATCAGAGGTGACTTTATTCTTCCATAAGAAGACAAATTTAAATGATTTACTTTCTTGAAAATATTCATTTATAGTGTTTACTTGATCTATAAGTAGATGTCTGTGTAGCCTATTCAAAATTTTAAATATTTATTCACTCTAGTAGTTCTATGATAATATGATTTTTTGTCATTGAACTTTGTTCATTAATCATGCCTGTCATACTTTTTCTGATCATTCAGAGTCTAAGCATATTGTTGCACTTGGTCTTGCTAGAAAGCTTGGATAGGGATATGGCAAATGAGTACAATACGTAAAGATCTTAATGATACAAAAGGAGAATTCTTACTTATGCAGAATACGTGAGTTATAGCAAAGAAAAAGATATATAGACTATAGAACCTATGCAATGAATATACGGATATACATATAACAATGAGAAATCAATGGAATATGTCTACATGTGGGGCACACTCCTTAGAGTGATTTGCTCTGTTTGATCTTCCAATATTAGAGGTGCTGGTTGACTTGGTTTCTGCAGTAGCCACTGGGTTTATATATATGGAAGAGAGCTTGCTGTCATAATCACAAAATCAGCACTATCATCAATAGGAACTCTTTCCTTAACACAATACAATATAGAAACATTGATACGAAAATCCTTGAAAAAGTAGGATGCAGTATAGCAAGGATATGCTAATGAAGTATCATATTTGTATAAGCAAATGTAATGTAATATCTATTTCAAATTTGGCCCCCTTTTACTTTTCGGTGCACTTAGTATTCTTTTGAAGTTTAAACAGGACCATGGCAAAATGAGCAGTTTATGAGATAATTTTCCTCTTAATGATGCAAAAGCATCTCTAACCTACAGTAATGACTCTAAACATTCATTTTGCCTTTGTTCTATTTTTCTTTGTTTGCATTAATGTAGTGCAAGTTTTGTTTCTCTCTCTATATGAGTTTTGTTTGGCTGCAGGCGATCTACTGTTGTAGAAGGCATTGTTTCCGAGTTTCAAAGAGGCATAAAAGGTTCACATATTTATAATGACTCTGACAGCGATGAAGGAGCAAATATTTTAAAGATACTTGAGACAGCTGCAGAACCTGAAGTTTTAATGGCAGGGATGAGTCCACAGCAATTAACTTCTTTCACCACTTATAAAGCAAAACTAGAGGTGGGTTTCAGATGCTTTGCTTAAAGAAAAGTACATTGTACAACTGTAGTATGAGATTACTAACTATGGTCATTCTGAAATTAGGCAACCAGGCAGTCAGACATGGAGAAAACAATTGAGAAAGCTTTGGAAGATTCTGGTTTAGGAGAGAGAGAAGTCACCCCATTTATGAGGGTGAGAGTAGTTGGATTAAATAATAAAATTTCTGGCAGAAAGGACAGCCCTAAAGAAGGGTTGATAACAATCTGGAACCCAACAGAGAAGCAGGTGAATCCAATGGTGTTGTTTTGCTTTACTTTGACCCTATTGATATCAAGTTTGCTCATTCCCCCTCATCCAGCTCATTTTCTCTCTACTTTCCCCCCAATTCCACAACCCCCTATGATGACTATGTTCTCTTTCCCTGAATCTCGTTTGCTAATATGAATATTCTGTAGTGTCTTTTAAGTAATTTGTTAATTTGGTTACTATTGTGACAGCAATATGAGCTGGTTGAGGGAAAGGCTTATGCTGTTTCAGGGCTTGCACCAATTAATTCTGATGCACATACCCTATACTTGCAAGCAAGAGGATCCACTGCCAAATGGAAACCTTTATCTTCCCAAGAAACTGAACACTTTAAGTAAGTTTCCTTGTACTTCCTGTAAGTAAATGTTTTTAATAATTGAGTCTAGCTCATGGTTATTCCTGTAGGCCATTTCACAGTCCTCGGAAAGCAGTCTTATTGTCAAATTTGGGAGAAGTTCCTCTTTCCAGGTGAATTTCATATCTTATCCTTCTTTTCTGATGTTTTTGCTTATCCTCTACTTTCTTTTCTTTCAAAGTTGTACCGAGACAGAAGTTGTAAACTTTATATTGGTTCTTTGTGTTCTTCAGTGAATTTGATATTGCTGTGGTCATTGTGTATGTGGGAGAGGTTTTTAAAGCTCCCCATCAAAAGAAACAGTGGGTGTTTGTGACAGATGGCTCCATTTCTGAGTCGCAGTCAGAAGAATTATCCAATTCTTTACTTGCCATCAGATTCTGCTCACCATTCATTGATGATGATTCATTTGCCCCAGTCAACTCTAATCTTGCAGGATCCACAGTGAGTAATTTCACATTCAACTCTAATTTATCTTTTAATTAGTTGATGCATTATTAGAGACCACTTTGGGTGTTTTAGCAAATAAGATCTCACGTGTTAAGATTTGATTCAATTCCACTAAGGATATGTAATCTTCATGGAAATTTACTTTGTTCTCATAATTATACACTTTGAAATAGGAGTAAAGGAATTAAATGACTGATTGCTTCATAAATCATAACTGAGACAATCCACAAGCTGATAACTAAATAAGAAAGTTATTTTTTTTTTTGATAAGTAAGAAAGATGTATATTCAAAAGGTTACTTTATGCATGAAAAGCACAAAGCAAACCAAAATTTACAAAGAAAAGAAAGAGCAAAAAAAAAGAAAACCAAGAAGAAAATTAATTACAAAAGAGGAGAGAATCTCTAGACGTGAGTCCCTAAGCATGTGACCAGTCAAATAGGGATCCACTAAAAGAAGCAAACAACTAATTTCCGGAGCTATCCAAGTCCTCAAAAGTCTGCTGATTGTGCTCCTTCCAAAGACACCACAATAAGCACAAAGGAATTAAATTCCAATTGTTAGATGAGTGCTACCCCAACCAATTCCACCAAACAAAGAGCAGATCTGGAACCGTTCTTAGTAAGACCCACGAAATCTCAAAAGATTTAAAATTCCACAACCAATGAGCCTTCTCACAATGAAGCAGTAAGTGATCCACAGCTAGTGACTCCAGCTCTAGATTTTTATTGATTAACCAACACAATGCATAGTCATTTTGGAAGAATCTCTTACCCAGAGCATAAAAGTTTACTACACATACTTGTAATGGTTTTTTGTTATAGAGATTGTCAAAGGCTCTTCTACTTAAAAATTAACTTATAATTAAATATGGTTTTCATGTTTTAATTTTCAAGACACTTGCAATATGCACTTGAATCCCTCTTTCCTCCCAGAGACAGATCGTGATCCCCTTCTCTTGAAGTTTCTGGGTGACAGCTTTTATGTTTCCACATTGCAGGTTGGCTTCTGTAATCTTATCAAGAGAGCAAAGGACCAAATGAATCATCTCTGGGTTGCAGAATCTACGGAAAATTCAATATACTCTCTGAATTTTGATTCTCCCCATTGTTCTCACCTCAAAAATGCAGCTGCCTCTGCTCAAAGATGGGCAAAACTCTCTAGCTCGGTCTGCTTTTTGAGACTTTTA
The DNA here is from genome assembly GCA_019022515.1 of Quercus aquifolioides. Classification (NCBI taxonomy): domain Eukaryota; kingdom Viridiplantae; phylum Streptophyta; class Magnoliopsida; order Fagales; family Fagaceae; genus Quercus; species Quercus aquifolioides. The sequence goes on from CM032325.1 coordinate 38,464,932, forward strand.
TCTTGTTGATGGCATTTTGCTGCATGTTTTTCTGCTGTCATAAATTTCTGTACTTGTTTCACTTTCTGCAGACTATTGATAAGCTTAGGGAGAAGGTTTTATTAATTATTGGTGATTGCAAAGGCTAGATAATGAATGGAGCTGATACAAATTGGACTAGTAAGTCTTCATATCCCTAAATGGATTGTTATTTAAAAAAAAAAAAAAAAAAAAAAAAAATCAATGAGTGGGTATCTGGCTCTTACAGGTTATTTGTTTCTAATCTAAGATTCCTCCATATTGGTGCTGGTTCCAGCGCAAACTCAATGGATATGGTGAGCACATCATTTGGAATGCTTGAAAGACTTCATTTTGCTGGTACAATCTGATTCCTGAAATATCTTAGCCTCTTCTTTGTGCTTGAACTCTTTAATTATTGATGTTAAAGAACACCTGTGCAAGTCACTAACATTTAAATAGCAGTGCAATGTTCCATGGAAGAATGTGGAAATATTGCACTGTGTGCAGGGAAGTAAGTCATTTTAAGCAACTTCAGTTTTGAGCCATTTGCCATAGTTTGAGAGGTTTTGGTTGATTGAGCATGTATAGTTCTGGAAGTTGCAAATGAATTTTTCTTTCAGCAAGTCAAACCCAGTTAAGATTCTGTTCAGTAAGGAATTTTGCGTTTATACCATTTTGGGTGGAGGGAGAGGCCTGGAGTGTAGAGGAAATGTGAAATTGCTGAGAGGCTGAAGTTGGTCTAATGTATAGTCGGTAAAAGGGGTACCTGTCCCCAATGGTCAATGAAGAAGCTATGTACATATAATGAGAAATTATAATGTTCGTTTGGTTCGATAGTGTTTGTTTTTTCCAATTGTTATCCTTAGTATCTTGTGAACCACAATTCATATAGACTACATATTAAAATGTTAATTGTTAAGTCTATTTTTTTGGCTAGGGGTAAATCTAAATTTACATGCTCTGCAGAAGAGCATGCCTTTGTTTCAAATCAAATTATTAAAATATATTACAAAGGAGTCAAACTTTTATAAAGAGATGGTATTGTAACTTTTAGAAATAGAATGAATCAGAACAGCAGTTAATTAAAGAAAAAAAGTTATAAAGGGTCATAAGATCAAACTAACTTGGCCCACTCCAAAATTGATCTACCAGGAGAAATATTTTAAAGCAAATGATTGGTTGATTAAACTATTGTTTTATTTATAAAATTTTATATGAATCATAATTTAAACTAACTGAAGATTTTGTATGCATTAAAACGTGCCTGCTACTAATGCGAATGAATTAAGTATACGAGTTAATTGGAACCTGATCTCCACATCTTTTTCTTATTTCCTTCTTCAAAGGAAAAAAAAGAAAAGAAAAGATTTTTATGGTGTAATACATTTTATGGTGTAATACTTTTTATGGTATATTATTTTTATTTGTAGGGAAACATGTATGGTTGACCCTACCCTTGGGTTCAATTTTGATTAGGGTCTAACTAATGTCAGTCCATCCCAGAGAACAGGCCAGGCCTAGTTTAAAATCATGCTCCGAATGGATGAAAATGAGACTACTCCAGTTCCAAATCACAACTTTGCTACCAGGCCCAAAATCATCTTCCTATTTTCAATGAAGCTTTACAAATTTTGTTGTCTAGGAGACCTAGAACAAACTTTCGATAAATGATCAATAAATCTACAGACACAGCTAATTCACAATTTTCTATTTACAATTGTTGAGATTATAAATTTTCAACAATATAATAGACAATAAAGTAGTGTAAATGATGGGCTTATATAAAAATCAATAACAATTTGCTATCTTGTGCAAAATGTTGTGAAAATGGTTGTGTATTGTTAAAGTAAACAGACAAGCAGATGAGTGTACAAAATTATAGGTGTTAATCAACTTTTTAATAAATAATTGAATATGATTTGAAGTGCGACATGAATTCCTGTTGCCCTTAAGGCTATTGGATCACAATTGAATGTATGCAGTTCTCCATTCTCTTTCTTAAAGAATCCTTATCCATTTTAAGTTCACTTTTGGACAAGTCAAAACTCAATACCAAAAACTCTTAGAAGGTTCAAAACATTTTTAATAATAAATTAAGCAAATTGCCTCCAAATGAAAACATGCAATTCACCATAGTTAAGTGGTAACACACCCAATGAATTTGCATTCAAATGAGTCAATTTCATATTCACTTCTCACTAGTGATAATAGCAATGAAATCCTCATTTTTAACTGCATAAATTAATAGAATATCAATTGTTACAAGCAACCATTCTCCTTGTGAATGGAAACAAAACTCAAAATTCCCTTTTCAATTGCTAATTTGCTATAGGAAACCACTAAAAAGACCTTTCTAGTTTACATTTGTTTTTACAAAGAATGGAATAGCAACTCATTCCATACATCAGGTACACCTGGCAAACACCAGTGTATGCAATCAGAGTAACTAGGAGGGTTTGACAATTGTTCAGGTTTCAGTGCCTCCCAAAACTTGCGGTAAATTGAAGGGTGGCCATCTTTGCGATACTCTGAGAGTTGAGTAATATTAAGAACAGAAACCTTTGAACCTAACCTGCTAAGTACCTTCTCTACTATGCGCATTGTAGGCAAGTCAGAACCACTTCCCCAGTAGCCCTCAAAATCTATAGGGGTTTTCTCATCATAGCAATTGCCTTCACTTCCGTGTTTCCACTCTCGATTCCTGAATTATAACACAAGTTTTATGAAAATGATGAGAAGATGCTATAAGAGCCTACCTCCCAACGGCGGTAGTGGGGATATGAAGCTTTGAAGTAGGATATTGAAAATATGACAACGTCCTTAGTCCTTACACATGAAATTAAGTAGACAGTTAAGAATGCTCCTTTATAAAATATTAGGATAGACTATTTGGGCCATTAATTGACATAAATTTTCCCCAACTATTATCTAGACCTTTTTTCTTCCTATTTATCCTGTGGCCAGATCAAAATGTAAGCCATTGATTATTGAATACTGATCCAAAATATGAGAAATCCATTTCTATTTGAACTTTCTGGACCCTTAATAATTTAAAGGTTGGATTATGGTCTAGTTTCCAATTAACAAGATACAAGTGCCTTGTTTAATAAACTGGCTACAAACACAGGATTAACAGAAGGTCGAGACAATTTATATAAACAGCAAGCACTAATTTTAAAAGAGTTCTAAGAATAGATGACAAGAAAATCTTCATATTAACACAATGATCTAAGCCTATTATATTGGACCCATGGCCAACTAGACTGTAATTTATTTTCAATCAAATATAAATTTCTTAGATCAGACTTCAAGTATCATTTTATGAACCATTCTGAGCATCAACGATTCTATATCCAGCTTTAAATACAAACCCAGGAAACATGCTAGATGCTCCTTCTAAATTTTTTTTTGAATGAAAAATCCAGTCAACAATCCAAAAGTGGCCTTGGAATTTGCATGAGTTTTGCTTAAAACTGAAAGGAATTGCAAATTAATATTGGAGATGGATGGGAAAAAATGGTTTTGGCGCTCACCAGAGATGCGTTGGGGACATGGTAACAAAAAAGACTCGCTTCTTGAGGGGATCCACTTTAGAAGCAACCCAGTCCGCCCATGCTCCCATGGCCAATTCCATGGCTCCAAGTCCATCTAATTCTTCACAAATCCCATTTTTTCCAGCACTCCATCTACAAAAAAAAAAAAAAAGAGGTTTGAGGATACCAATTAATAATTTTTTCTATATAACTCATTTTTCTAGTTAGATGCTTAGTTGGTTTTACTATACTTACAATAGCTTAACTGGACCTTGTCGCCACCACAAGTACGTGTTGAAAACTAATATATCAGCATGCTCCCACTTAGATGCATGCTTCAGAACTGAATCAGGACGGATTATCCGTTCATCCAATCTGTGATTCACTGGGTCATCAGAATTAGATTCAACAAGTAATGGAGCCCAGAGAAATTCCACAGTTGCATTATATTCCTGCAAATCACACAAAGATATAACAATGAGAAACAACATGAAATTCTCAATATCTTTCAAAAGTCACAATCTTCTCCTCAGTCATAAGCAAAAACAATTTTGCTTTTCTAGAGGGGGGGAATCTTGCTTACCTCTGATCTGAAAATGGTAAGAGGCGCATTTGGTGACATAGATCTCTTATTGGCTGGAATCACTGACTGTAACAAGCACACCATTGATATCCATTGCCCTCGGTTTAATGAATCCCCTACAAACATTAGCCTTTTCCCTCTCAACTTCTCCCACATTTCAATCACATTCCATCTACAAAACAAGCCCACCAAAAAAAAGAAAAAATCAATTTACTTCCAATTAAAAAGAACCTCAAAATCCCAATAAACTTCATACCATTTTTTGCAGTATTTTAGTAAGGAAGAATTTAGTGTGAACTTGTGTTTAATTTAATCACAACTTCCAATTCTATGAAATTCAAAAATCTTGATTTCACAAGAGTAGTGTTTCTTACACAACCCCAAAAGCAACTGAAATTGTGACTTGAAGTCTCATGATTTCCAACCAACAAGTTTAATCCATATCACAAAATTCAAATGCACTCCAAATTCACTAGCACAAAAAAGAGACCAAGGTGTAAATTGAGAAATTAGCCTCAAATTCAATAGCACAAAAAAGAAACCAAGTTGTAAATTCAGAAATGCCTCCTTAAATTCCATGCTTATATTTAAAAAGAAAAATTCAATGCTGATAGAACTATATTGAAACCCAACAAGAAAAAGAAAAAGAAAAAGAAGAAGTACCTCTTCAAATTGCACTCGTGGGGTTGCCACCTCCAATACTGGTACCCCAAATCAGGCCTCCCATGCTTGTGACACGCCAATTGGTCCGACATGTACGGACACTCCGACTCCTTGTACAGTGGATACGAGGTATTATCAAACACCCATTTACCCGAAGCCACGTCGCATCTCTCCGATGCCACTCTCTGCCGTTGACCGTCATTACGGTCAACCCAAGCGATTTTCCGACCACTATAGTCTCTGGTGGAGTTGCACTTACTGAATCTATCCAAAACCTCTGAAACCAAGCAAACAAAAATTTCAAATCCACGGCACCCAGTAAAGAAATTAACTCGAATATACAGTAATGAAATTGACTTGAAACCAAGTAAAGGTATTGACTTTAAGTGGACCCAGATTGTGTATTGCCATTAAATATTGTGGTGAAGAAGAAGAAGAAGAAGAAGATAATATGGACTATACCTTGAGCTGGGTTTATACGATTTGCTTTAACAAAAGTGACTGGAGCTTCTTGGTGATGAAGAACGTGATCTGGGTTTTCTTGGATTTGCCTTATGCTACGTTCATTATAGAGGATTGTGAAAACTATGAAGACTAAAGAGAGAATTGCTATGAGAGGGAAATGGGTTTTCTTTCTATTCCATCGCAGCATCATGGTATAATACGAGATCGGATGAAGCAAATCCCAGGTTATCTTCTGTGTGTGTGTGTGTGTCTCTCTCTCTCTCTCTATCTTGCAAAAGATTTTGACTACAACATTGGAAAGAAAACGAAGTGGGTTTGATATTTGGTTTTGGTCCGAGATTTCAGCTTTACATGTACTAATGCAGATTAAGACTTAAGACAATGATTCGGACCATTCGGTGCTTTGGGGTACTAAATGCACTTATAAATGTGCCAATCTTTTTTTTTTTTTGCTGAATATAAATGCACTTATAAATGTAACAATCATGTCCTCTAAGAGCATTAGCATTGAAAAATTTCAATACTACTCTATTTTACAATTCTAAAAAGTCATTTTATCATTATACCATATCATTTTACAATATCTTCACATCCCAAACTTCTATTTTCCTCTTTTGCTCTTTAAAATAATATATCTACATAATAAAATTATATATCTCAAAATTATATATTTTCTCCCATCTCTCTCCTCTCTCTCATTTTCAGCTTTCTTCCAAATAAAATATATTTTTTTTTTTACAATACTTGCTACCGTACAATTCTATGTTTAGAATTGCACTGTAGTAGTATTGCAAAAAAATTTGCAATACTGCTGTTTAGCATTCCCCAATGCAGATGGTTTTGGGGCTTAAAGTTCCAAATTTCCCTTAGATTTGACATTAGCATTCCCCAATGCTAATGCTCTAATTATTTAATGAAAATTACTAAGGTTATTGTAAATGCGAGATTATTATTTTGGTGATACATGTAAAAATGGTCATAAAGTTTTAAATTTGCTAATAGACAACTTATATTTAATCCAAAGTCTCTATAGTACATGCCAATAATACATGCTAAAGTTGTCAATGTGTTACTTTTATTTATTTATTTTTTTATACAAGATATAAATTCTACTCTAGTATAATCTATGTGTATATGTGTATGAATCTTTCTTCTAGATATTTGAAATCCGATTCTTGTCTCCCACACCCACACCCACACCCCCTCAAACACTTATATTTATAGAGTGATCACTGCACCAAGGTTGCATGGTAGTGTAAATGTGTTACTTTAGTTTTTAACATTTTAGTATTAGGTTAAAATAACTCTTGAAATGCTAATATGGATAAACATTTTGGTATTTTTTTTACGAAAAATTAAAAAAGTTGTCAAAACAGTGAATTATTTTTTCGTTTTTCCTTAAAAAATTTCTTAAAATGAATTATTAATATATACTCTAAGGACTTACATTAATAAATTTCTAAAAAAAAAAAAAAGTTTGTTTAGTTTTGCGAGGTCATAATTAGCTGGATCATTAATTTTGTTGGGGCATGTTGACTGAATTAGAATGCCGCAGTTGTAATGTACTATTATATGTATGAAAATGAAAGTTTGGTTGCTGTTGGTCCCAGAAAGGGTTCGAATCAATTGATGTGGTATTTGAGAGAAGAAACTGCCCATTTATTTGTGCTCTTAGAATTTCCCTCCTGTATATGCTATAGGAAAATTATTAGGTTCTCTTGGAGTGTCATAAATACATATTTTTTCTTCTCACTTGAATGATAGGTCCCATCATGAATTTAATTAGTAGAACTCTCCATTCATGTGAGAGGAAAAAATAAGTATTTATGATATTCTGGGAGTACACAAAAATTTTCCTATACCATATATACGTAAGAACTGTATATACCATATATGCATGAGAACTCTTATAATTCACAATATTTTCATAAGAAATTCTAGGTAATAGGTCGTTATTAGTTATTATGGGTGGGTAAAAAAAGTAATTTAAATTGTAGATTTAAATTAATACTAGTAACAATTAATCACTTATAATTTGATATGAAAACATTAAAAAATATTGTACATGTAGCACTTCTTCTGCACGTAATTGTAATTTGACATTTTTCCTAAAGTATAACCACTCAAGTCTTGAGTAGGCCAGCTGAAGTGTTTTCGGATCTTATCTTTTACCAAAAATTAGAAATAATAATCTAATTTCAAGTTGCCTTTTATTCTTACATGAAGAGTTGAAGACATGTTGTGGGCAAAACTGGATTCGCAATCACCAAGATCAAAGACAGTCCATAAATACCGTGTTGTCACGACCATGCACGAACATCTTGGAGACCCACCAAGTCACAAACCCTATTCCCCTGATAATTACCTTAAACACTTGATATTTGAATTATCTTATCTATCTTACCTTAAAATATTACAAAAAAAAAACTTATAAATTGATAGGACCAATTATAATTTTCCAACATAAATTATTATCTTAGTTATATTTAACCATCTAAACTATTAAAACACATGATCGACCCCCGATTTGAAAAATACATCACATTTAACCCCTTGCCTTTTGTTTTGTTGTTAACTCTAATGAATTTTAGTATTGAAAGACCAATTTACCCCTTAGGCTTCTATTTTGGAGAGATGGATAAATTGGTCTTTAAATGCTAAATTTCGTCAAATGTAACCGTAAAACAAAGTGTAGAAGGGACATTGAAATAGATTTATAAATTTGTGGAGGTTAATTGTGCGTTTCAATAATTCAAAGGCTTAAGTATAGTCAATGTGATAGTTTAAGGTGGAAAAATATAATTTACCATAAACTACTGTAATAATGAATGTGACACCACAAACTTGGCGTCACTTCAAAAAGATAATTAATGATTATTTAAATTACTTTTCATTATTAGTGACACATCATTTGGTAAGACCTCTATAGTAAAATATGTAATATTGGCATCACTCTCTTTACTTTGTAGGTATATACTTATATGATCCTTATTTTTAAGAGGAATGTGGTTAAATTGCAATCACCGTATATGAAGTCAATCATTGGGTTATCACAACAAAAGATGACATTACCACGCATATTTGTCAAAACGTGAATTGTATCGTGAATCGATTTTTAATTTTTTCGTATCGTGTATCGTAAAATATACAAACACTAGATAAAATTTATAAAAAATTATAAATATACATATATAAAGGGTATATTCATTATAAATTTTAAATGTATTCAACTAAGAAATACTTTATTCATCACTTATGTAATAATATTTAACAAGCTAACTAAATAAATCACACTAGTATGTGTTTATAACATACACATTCAAATTACTTAAATTCAAAAGTGATAATATATTACAAATGACCCAAAAATAATAATTTATTTTCATCATATTCATCAAATTGCCTAATCAACCCCATCTAAGTCAACGCTATCATCATGTTTATAATTTTGCAAATTTATTTCTTCATTAAAATTTTCTTCGTCGTTATTTATCGTTAACATTTACTATCTCTTTTTGTTCTTTTTATTTTAATAATTATTTTATAATTTTTTTTGGTATTCTAGTTTCTTGGACTTATAACAATAATGATAAAATAAATTAAAATAAATTTTAAAATGTTAAAGTGAAAGGTAAGTGTGTCCTGTATAGTCCAATTGTAGGAGAGAGGAGAAAAAAACTTATGAATATGTCATTTTAGTAGGCTAAATTAAGTAAACTAATAATTTTGTGCTAAAAACAAGTCTAACAACTTGTTTTTTTTTTTTTTTTTTTGAGAAAAAGTCTAACAACTTGTTAGATTTAAATATAAGTACAAATTTTAATAAAAAATCTCATTTTAAAGCATTTGTCTATGTATCGTACGATATGTACGATTTTACGATACGATACGATTTATACAATACGCATACTGTATATACAATTCATGAGCACTTATAATACGCCGATATGATACGAAACTTTTTCCACATGATACAATACATATCGTACGATATGTATCGCGTATAGTACGATACTGACAACTATGTTACCACGCTTGAACCCAAATAAAAAACTTACAATTAAAATTGAAAAAAAAGTACAAACTTTTCTTGAATTTTATTTTTAATTCCAATTTGTCATTGATGAACAATGTAAGCATACAAGAACTCATTCCACACATCTGGTACTCCAGGGAGACACCAATGTATACAATCTGCATAACTACTTGGGTCTGATATTTGTTCTTCGGTTAGAGGTTCCCATTGCTTTCTATAGATTGATGGATGGCCTTCTTTTCTATATTCTGAGAGTTGTGTAATGTTGAGCATTTGTACATCTACACCCCTTGTTTTCAAATCGTCTAGCACATTTTCAACTACACGCATCGTTTTTGGATCTGTGTCACTTCCCCAAAATTCCTCTTTCAAAACTGGCTCTGTTTCTGAGTAACAATTTTCACCATCACCCCAATCTTCACCACTGGAATATACAGACATATTAGATTTCCACTAGTTCTATGCAATATCAATAGCAATTATTAATTAGCAAAAAAATCAATAGCAATTATTAAAAGTGATGTATTTTTTTCCTTGAAAGTAAAACAATAAAATGACCAAATGCTATAATTTGAGCTTAAGTCCTTCCCATGTTTGGATTCATGATAAATTTAACATAACATACAATGATTGGTACATAATAAAAAAAGTTGTTAATGGCGTGTTCATGTGAAATTGATGTTGCTCTTGTTACTCAAACAAGTAGTGAAAATTTTTATTTCCCTAACGTTGCTCATGAATTCAGCTTTCTCAATTACTTAAAAGAGCTGAGTTGTTTTTTTTAATGTAAAATGTTGATGTATGTTTTTGTTAACGTGGACGTTTAGGATTCTTAAAACACCTAATTATCCTTTTGGGGTGGCCTGAAGATGCTGATTAAGAAATTTCAACCTAAGACCTCATAAATGAGATAAAAATTCAAAACTACTCAGACCAATACCTTGGAGAAGGGTCAGATTATAAATGAGTTATAGGAGAAAGGAATTAGTCAAGATACCTTTCGTGAGTTGGTGACATGCTAACAAAAAACAATTGGGTCTTGTTTGGATTGACATGAAATTCCAACCAATCAGACCATGTTCTTAGAGCCATCTCATAGACGCGAAGCATCTCAACTTCTTTATATATCCCAGCTGGGCTTTCGAATGATCCCCACCTAATCATTGTCACATAAAAAATAAGATTAGATTAATACTAAGTCAATGGTGGTTCCAACAAATAAGTTATACAATACTATAAAATTATACATGATCTTTCTTCTTGGAATGGAAAAGGTACAAATAATCAAATAATTGCAGATGTTAATAATTATCCGAGAGTCTTAAAACTCAATTCACATTTATTAATATTTCAAGGCTTCAAATTCTGACTCTCCTATTATCGTTATCATTAAGAAAAAAAATTAATTGGGTTTCATAAGGTGCATACAGAACTTTCATTGTGGGCCTTCTCCACCACAGGTAGGAATCAAAGACGAGTATGTCTGCATCAGTCCAATGCCTAGCGTGCTTTTCAATTGCCTTGACTCTGACAGTTCTATTTGGTACTCGGTGGTTCAATGGATCATCAGAGTTTGATTCCACTAGCAATGGAGCCCAGTAGAACTCAACGGAGGCATTATATTCCTTCATTAGATTAATTAACCATTAGCTTCTCTGGTAAAATTTACAACTATAAAAAGCACAAATGTAAGAGAATTATTTCAATATTAATTATTTATAGCAATTGTAGGGAACTGCAAAATCAACTTTTAAGCTATTTCAAATAATAACTAATAGCTATTCTTTCTTTAGCAAGGGCCTTATAGCTCAATAACCGTGCTCGGTCGGTTTTAATTAAAAGGTAGGGTATCTTGTGTAAGAGATATATCCAACTAACATTTCACAATATTTGGGGTACATTGGTGTGTGGTCTCCATCAATTGTGAGAGAAGATAAAATTGTTTTTTCTTGGTTAATTTGGATCCCTCATCATCCACTTTTTAAGCAAAATGGTAATCCATTCTTTGGAAAAACTATCTGATGGAACTGTTATATGCAACAACTCTCGCAGCAGTATGTCCCATACATCTTTGGGCCCCATATAATTTGAGAAGCCACTATATAATTTGGCTCTATGAGATACTATCTCTCTTAGAGGGTATGTTTGGGTTCTTACTTAGCTTTCACTGTTAGCCCAACTATGAAACTCAAGCCTAATCCCAGAGTGGTTGGATTGGCAAAAAGGCCAGCCCAGATATCCTAGATCCACAGCACAAAGTGTATAATGCACGTCTACAACATTTTATTTTTTTATTTTTTGCTGCAAATATTATTACTCACAGTGGCCTTAAAGGTGCTCAATGAGCCATTGGTGTGCATGGATTTAAGCGTTGGAGGGACTGCTGAATCGACCAGACAGACCATCGAAACCCACTGGCCCCTATTCAGTGAATCCCCAACAAATATAAGCCTCTTGTTCCTTAGCTTCTCTAGCAACGCTGTGGCATTGAACCTTATTAACATAGAAAAAAGTTCCACAAAGCTCAAAACCATAGACAAAGACATCTTTAACATCATCATGTATATATATTTGTAAATTTACACCACCCCATAATTTTTTATTGAACAAGTATTTTGACAAATTAACATTAGATTATGTTTCTTTGTTATAATATGCATACATGCTTGTAAAATTGGGCTGATTGAAAGTCAATAACCATTGATCTCATCATATATAATGTTTAAAGCTCATGTATCTTTAATTTTAACATTATACGCAAAATATTAATTAAGAATGGAGTGAATATGTCATATATTACAACAATAAAACTCTCCAAATATTAATCTATAAAAAGTTATAGAATGATTGTAACATTGTAAAGAGTTATATCAGACGTAAATGAGTGAAAGAAAATATATACCTAGGGAGGTTACATTGGTGAGGTTGCCACCTCCAGTTCTGATAGCTCAAGTCTTTTCTTCCAAACTTCTCACAAGCCAATTGATCAGACATATAGGTGCATTCCTTCTCTTTGTATAGAGGGTAACTTTGGTTATCAAACACCCATTTACCTGAAAACAAATTGCACTGTGACAATTCAACATTGGTTCTATTTTCAAAGAATCTTTCACTATCTTGGCTGAGATAAACTGCTGTGATTATTAGGATAGTCACAAGTAAGGCTATAAGGGAACGGAAGCTGCTTCTGATTCCCCATATTCCAAGAACTATTTGGTGTTTCTTTGCCATTCCAATCAACTTTCTCTCCCCTATGCCTTTGTGTGTGGGATTCTGGTTTTTCCTCCTTTTTGAAGCTTCTTGTTGCGGTTGGTGAGAATCATTTTCATGATCACACTTTACTTGAATTAATTAGGAAAGGTGGAAGTGCATTTCTGGGTAGTTTGATGAAAGCTATAGGAAGTTTAATTTGCACGCTCCACTGACCAAAATAACACCGTAGCTGAGAGGATAAATGGGCCATTTAATTCTATTTACTACCCTGCTAATAAGTAATTATAACCCCCTTGTGGATAAGATTTGGTTTTCATAGTAATTACCATCCAATTTGTTAAAGCTCTTAAATTCAGAGAAAACAAAATGTCAAAGGGCTAATTGGATAGTCCAGTGCACATTGCATTGTAGTAGTCTCCCAACCTAACATGACTTGAAAATAGATACAAGAATTGCTAATTGGGCAGTAAAGACATGAACATTGGACCATCTCATTAAATTAAAGATTATTCCATTTTATACTCTAGGATTTGTAATATACCACGTGTTTGATTTTTTAAATTTTGATTACTTTAGGGAAAAAAAAAACGTGCAATATAAGCTATATAGTTAATGAAATATAAAATGGATCACACACAGTAAGACAAAGAGTTTCATTTCATAACAAAGTGGCTAGAACTCGTTAAAATTTTTGATATGTATATATGATTATATTATTGACAAGTTTTGCTCAAAAAAACAAAAGCAAAATTTATTGACAAGTTGCATTTTGATAGTTGATGACTATGACCATAGTGAAAACTAAACCTAGATAATGGACATATATATATATATATATATATATATTGGTAACTTAAGAAATAACCAAAGATATATATTCTAGTGCACTGGTTAGGCCTAACAGTTCTAGTGGCCTATATGTGGATTAGGTTAGGGATGTTGACATCTCCACATCCATGTGTCGTAAAGGAACCTCAAGAAATTCAAAGGTTCAAACCGCCACATACATACGCCCATGGATTTGATTTTGAATCCAAAACACACTGTGAGAGTACGCACAACAATATGCATTAATAAGCCAATTGTCTGTGAATATGGCAGTGTGCATTGATCCGATTTCTGCTTGTTCCCTGTGCTTCTTAATTATACAGTCCCTAAAAGCCAAACATGGTTGGTAGCTCATGCTTCAGCTAGTTCTATATAATCTTTTGCCCACTAAAAGCAAGTGGTGCCCTTTTGTTTTAAACTTTAGAAAATAAGTGCTATTTGTCTTTGGTGTGCGTGACCACTTTATTTTTTTGGAGCAAGAACATTGACAAATTGGATCCACCCGTTACCCTTACTTGTTTATAATTTAATATATACATAAAAGGGATAGGTATTTGAACTCTAGACATTTTTTTTGGAAATATTAAAAGGTATCAGTTGAGCTTTCAAGATGAAATGAATATATTTCAACTTATTTTAGTATAAATGCATGATTCATTGATTCTAACTCCTTTGATTGCTTCGTAATAATATATCATTTTTAATTTTGATAGATGAAAATTGGACCACTCATTTTTGTTTTCAGCAGCTTAGTTCTCCATAGTGCTCCACAAACAAAAGGAGGAAAAAATAAAAATAAAAATAAACATCCATACATAGTTATTAGGGTCCGGATAATTACACAGGGAACAAGCAGAAATCGGATCAATGCATTAATATTTTTTTTTTAGGTTGAACCTATATAGGTTTTAGGTTGGTGAATCATTAATATTTTAGGTTGGTGAATCATTAGTTGTAAACATCCAAGAATGAAACTTGAACCTATATAGGTTTTAGGTTGGTGAATCATTAGTTCAACCAGTGGATTATTAATCGAATTGAATCATACAAATTTAAATAATTATTACAAATATATTATAAAATATAAAAAATTGATAGATCAATTTTTTTAAAATACAAAGCATTATATAAAACATTCATAATAACGTGTTTAATGCAATCTTACGGGTTGTTTGACATTGTTGTTTAAATAACAATAACACTTTTGACATGTATTTCTATAATACTCAAATACGTATTTTCAAAATAATAAAAACTGAATAACAATACTTAAAAACTGTGTTCTCTATATAAGGTACACTTTTAGAACTTAATAATTTTTTTTATACATATATTAAATTTGTTAATATCAAATCCTAAAGTTATAGACTTATGGTATATAAATATATAGAATCAATAATCCAACAAATACTTACATGATAAAACCATAAAGTAATATATATTTTTTTTAGTAGACAATAATACTTATTAGAATACATATGAAAATAGTAATACTAGTGTTTTAAATCGGGTTTATAATACATTATATAACCAAAGTACAACTACAAAATGGCCTAACATTTGTAGTTAAAGTAATATTGAGTTTAACTTAATAAGGAATATATATATATATATATATAAAATAAAAAATAAAATTATGAAAGAAAAATTAGACATATATTAAGAATGTCAACACAATTGAAGTAGGAATAATTCATTCAAAGAAAACTATTTTGAAATTAAAAAGTTAAAAAATTGAAATAAAAATAATTTACAACTATTTTGAAATTTTATAATTTTCTTCATAATAAATTCAAATAAATTAAAAAATTGTAAATAAATAATAAAATATATTGTAAATTTTCCTCTCTTTTTTTATAGAGACCAAAATGTTAATGTTTTTATAAAAAGGGTAAGACTTAGGTACAGTATTTATGTATTGTTCTTTAAATTCCCTTTTTAAGATTCTGCCATGTAGATTTTTTTTCATAGGATAAAAAATTATTTTTTAGTTAAGTAGCTACATGACTGAATCTTAAGAGAGGAACCTAAAGAATAGTACCTAAATTATTATACGTAAGTTTTGTCCTTATAAGAAACACTTTAGAAGTTAGGTAGATGAATGATTTAGAATACATGATGAAAAACCGGATGTTTTTAAGAACTTGTCTTAGTTAAACGGGTTAAAAAGTATTTTCCAAGTATGATTGGGCCATATACTTAAAACAATTTAATTAAAGACTCGAACTTGTCTAGGTATATATGTACCGGGTTATTTATTTATTTATTTATTTTTGTTTTAGAAGAATGTACCAGCTTATTGGTTTATCGATTTGATTAATTGGGTTGGGCAAGATTTAATAACAATGCAATCACGTTCTGATTTACTTTGAAAGAATAAAAATGGGCATCAAGTAAGAGGTAGCCATCGTAGAAAGTCAAAATGCTATAAATTCTATATATTTTGAAACCTCTTTTTTATTTATTAAATATCAAAATTATTGGCCATTATATTATAAAAATTTACAAGTTAAGGTATTAACATATGTGATTAATTGGTATTATCATATTAACAATTTGCTAAATAAATTTATGTATCTCTTTTTTTTAGTTACACGATTTACAAAGATTTGTAAGTGACAATTTAGGGGAGGGTGCCGGTGAATAGGTCAGAAGTGGGCACTTTTTTACTTTATTTTATTTTTTTATATGATGGATTTTAGAATATTCAAATTCGTTCTTGCAACTTCAACCAAATTTTATAATAAAAATAATTTTTTTTAGCTATCCACTTTCAAATACACACTATTCTCTTTATATTTCTATACATCAATTCATCATTTTTTAAAAAAAAAAAAATTAGGGGAGAGAGAGAGAGAAGTTTGTACAAAACACTAGAGTGCTCTCCAAACTTGTTGAGCATTTTTACAAAAAAATTGAATAATATTGGAGAATAGGAAGTGAGGTTGTTTTTATTTTTATTTATTTTAGATTCCCGGTTATAATGCTCTTCAATTTGATTTTTTTAAAAATGTTTTGAAGAGCCGGATACGAATCTTTCAAAATCACAAACTCTCATGTTGTTGCAATAATAAGACAATATTGCACTAAAGAAAATGAAGCCCTTATCTCTTTCCTAAAAAGTTTCATAAAAGTACAAAATATTTTTGTTTTGTTTCAAATGTTATGATTCGAGTGTATATGAACTATGAACTGAACGTAGAATTTTGGTTCTGCATTTATTGCACATTGGATGTCATCTAAACCAAACCCCATCGATTGAACCAGTGAAAGGAAGAAAATATCCATATAAAGCTCCACTAAAATATGGAGAGCCATGACATACACAAAATGAAACCAGAAGAATAAAGACAACCAAAACAGGCTTGCACACTTGTTAATTTGTATTAGTATTTTTTTTTATTACTCAAATATTTTATACCCACACGATCCTTATATAAAAAAAGAACCCATTTTTTTTACTAATCCATTTTCTTAATTGGTGTCTGTAATATTTTTTTAATATAAAATAGAAATTTTACTCTAACTTAATTTAAGTGTATATATATATGTGTGTGTGTATATATATAGGAATTTATTACTTGTGAAGTGATCATCACGCCAAGAGTACGCTGTGATATTTGTAACAATTTCTTAAATGAGTAATTCTTATGTATTCTCCCTCTCTCA
>CM032325.1:38482021-38589521 GCA_019022515.1 Quercus aquifolioides
AATTGTGAGCGAATTTTGGTTTGGAAGATTCACATATGGATGAATTTGGAAATATTTCATATGAGAATTATATAGCATAATATAATAGTGGGTGAATGCCATGGTTGAGAGAGAAGATATTTTAAAGTTTGATTTGTGAGCCAGAGGATAATAGTGGGTGCATGTCATTTGATAATTGTATCTTTGACCTTAAGCTTCGCAAATCAAATGTACATAACTTAACCATGACTCTTGAGGCATTCTCATTGTCCATAGTTCAAGGCAAGCTCTAAGTTTTAAATTTTTTAAGACAAAACTTTTTCTCCTGAATGTTGTCATTCATGGTCATTTTATGTCATGTTGAACTTGATATTAGAATCATGTATGAAGCATAGCTCCTACATGCACCCATGGAATGTAGCTTATAGTGTAGCTTATTCGCCTTCTCAAAAAAAGTGAATACTAAGGTCTCTATTCAAGTGGAAGCCAAAGCTTTTTTGTGGGCACTAGAATTAGCATGTCAAAAGTAGCTTTAGAATGTGGTAATTAAGGGTAATTCCAAAATTTGAGTTGAGGTAGTGACCGATAGATCAAAATTAGTGCACTAGAGAACTGTTAATTTTGTTGTTGAAGTCATATTGCTATATGCAAGATTTGGCCGGTTGGAGTTTAATTGGGTGTATAGGAATGCTAACAAAACTACACGTCTTAGCAAGATGGTCTTTGTCAAACTCTTTTCCCAGTTATTTTAGTGAAGAGATTGGTCCCTTAGGAAATGTTGTCTTGGTATGACTAATTCTATTTTTACGTTTATTATTCTAAATGTTAATTTCAATTTATTTTTTAATTCATAATCAATAAGCAAACAATTTATATATATATATATATATATATATTTGTGATTGTTTTTAAATTTACTACATATGCACGAGGTTACACACTAGTAATAATAATGAGAAGAAACTCTCAAAATTAATAAGTAATATCTTTCAAATATTTCGGTGTTAGAACATATCTTATCTTAATTGTTTTGTAATGCTGTGTAATCGCGGTTTTAAGATTATCATATATATATATATATATATATATGTATGTATACCATTCCACCGGTGATTATAATTATATAAGATAAATTGACATGAAAATGTAGTAGATAATAGTTTCGAATACTTTTTTAATATAAAAAAGTAATTATTTTATCTTAAGTGACATTATTCAGTAAATCTAATGTATTATACTCTGCTCTAACATTAGAGTGATTAGATCACACACCTATAAATCCCACACACAAAACCTACTTTTAGTTATGAAGGAGGAGTAGTACACTGCATGTACCTAATAATGTCTCATATCTTACACACAAGGAATGAATGCATGTATGTACTATATTGTTTTGGAATGTAAATGTTGCTTTAGCATGATTATAATAATATAAGATAAATTGACATGAAAATGTAGTAGTTTATAGTTTTGAATATTTTTTAATATAATTAAAAAAGTATTTATTTTATCTTAAGTGACATTATTTAGTAAATCTAATGTATTATATTCTCCCCTAACATTAGAGTGATCAGATCACACACCTATAAATCCCACACACAAAACCTACTATTAGTTATGAGGGAGGAGTAGTACCCTGCATGTACGTAATAATTTCTCATATCTTACACATAAGGGATGAATGTATGTACTATATTGTTTTGGAATGTTAAATGTTGCTTTAGCATGATTATAATTATATAAGATAAATTGACATGAAAATGTAGAAGTTTATAGTTTTGAATTTTTTTAATAAAAAATGAAATTATTTTATCTTAAGTGACATTGTTCAGTACTGTACATCTAATGTATTATACTCTCCCCTAACATTAGAGTGATCAAATCACACACCTATAAATCTCACACGCAAAACCTACCTTTAGTTATGAGGGAGGAGTAGTACATTGCATGTAAGTAATAATGCATGTACTGAATTGTTTTGGAATGTAAATGTTCCTTTAGCATGTGTGTTTCTCATCTTTCCATATCATGTATCTGTTTTTATCCCATGTCCAAAGATAGAACTATTTCCTTCTCTCTCTCTTTCTTACGCATTCGTTTTTATTCTACCCATCACATGACTGAAAAACCAGTCAAATCTAACTTTGATCATGGGATGAAAATGGAACGCAATTGAGGAATAACAAATTAGTCAGAAGCGAACGTGATTGGAAGTCTATATTGGTGTAGGGTCCAATTGCAAAAACCCATCCCCACGGTTATCTTGCTTTGTGAGGTGCAACCGACGTAATTTTTTTCGCAACAAATTTCATAATTGTCGAGTTGATCGACCATGAGTGATAAAGAAAAATTGATTAGCTTATGAAATATTAGTTGTGTCTACCGCTCTTCACTTATAGTCGATTAATTCAATAATTGTGAAATTTGTTGTGAAAAAAGTTGTGTCTAGATTATCAAAAAGACTTGCTTGTACAAGTTGTAAGGATCTTTGTGTCATTTGCTACCCCCACAATCTCATTCCCAATTTCCCATCCATTCCAAGTGAAATGGTACATTGGTAATTTGGAGCACAAAAAGGCACAGATGGCTCAACCGCTACCAAAAAGATTGGCAAATGGGCGATCAAGTTGCTAGAGAAGTTGCTAGAGAAGCATTAAGATAAGGATTTACACTCATTTTATTATGGTTAGACTGAATTGAAGGAAGAAAAATGGGACCAATTCCCTTTCTTTTCTATACATTTTATTTAATTAATTTGTTCTTTTAAAAGTTGGCCAGCGTTTACTCTTACTTCCATGCCCCGCCAAATCAGCCGTGTTTCTATAACAATTTGCTTTCTTTAATTTATAACCTTTCGCTAACTTTAACGTGACTCACTTTTTCCTGGTCCAAGCACTGAGGATCAGGGCTAAAAAACTTGGACCCTCAAACCCTGTCGCACATGATCCACAACATGGGCATAATTCATGCTTGTAGTCTGAGGTCTGGGTCCTACTGATGTATACCTGGATGATATGGACGTCGATGGAGCCATCAAAATGTTCATGCATGACTTCCTTGATGTATGAGTACTCCTCACTTTACACTTTCCCCTTCAAATTCACGCTTGTAGTGGACTAAGATGAAAATGATACTACTTTAATTACAATAAATATCGGTAACCAGGAAAAAGAATAATGAAAAAAATATTACATCCTTAACAATACTTTTAAAACTTTTGAAAGTTTAAGACAAGACTTCCGTCCAATACTATAATGCACTACATTAGAAGATATTTTATCCATAAAAAATATGTATCATCCTTTTAACTGTAAGTAAGTTCCACACAATTGTAATTATAAAGCCAATAGACTGTACAAGAACGGACATTCGAGACCAAAAGGTAATAATCTTTAGACATTTATCCTGTCTGTGTCGCGTAATCCCAAAGTTTTACTCACTCGATAATTTTTTCTATTTCTTTTTAAAGTTTCTTTTCTTTTCTTTTCTTTTCTTTATTTTATTTTATTTGATTTTTTTTTTACCTTGAAACTTCACCCACTTCTTTCAGCTAGATTTGATTCTTTCTCTCTTTTTTTAAAAACTCCTTATTATCACCAGCTTCCTTCCACTTGACATTTTAAAAATCTATGACCATAGTGGGGAATTAACAAAACCAATTCAAGGTCTTCCATAGAGCAAACCTTAAATAATCAAGATGTACTTCAAAAAAACCTTAAACAATCATGCAACTTGCCGCCGCTTTTGGATTGTTAGCAATATTTTATAATGTCTTTCTTGTTAATTAACAATTAGGATTTCTTATACCCAAAGGTAATCCCCAATAGTAAGCTACTTTTAGCAAGAGTTTAGATCATTTTCATGATTTTCTGTTTCTTTGTTTGTGTTTCAATTCGTGGGGTTGGTATCATATTTATGGATAGCTATTGTGTTTTCAATATATAAGATGAGAAACAACGTGGGAATCATTTCAGTTTCATCAGACAACAACATAGGGTGAAATTCAAAAGACGTGCACCTATATATGAACCCGATGCTAAGCTTTCTCTGGATTGTGACGGCAGGGTGTCATTTTCATAAATCGTATAATGGAAAATTACGAGGTAAAAATCTTAACGAAATTGCCTATTGGCCTAGGAGAAAAGCTCGTACAAAGGTTTGATGCAGTTAAAATTAAAGAAGGATAAGAAAGTATTAAGATAGTATCTGCTTATGTGAAAAGGATAAAAAAGGTAGTAAAAGATTCTTTTTTTTTTGGTTTTATGTGAATGCTTGTGCAAATTTCACATCCATTACAAAATGTAAAGAAAGTGAGTAGTTGGTTCAATTCATGTATTTCGTAATGAATAAATATGATTATAAGTATTTCATGATAGAGTTAGTTGGAAACTCTAAAAAAATCTTAAACCTTGATATGATATCTACTTTAAAAAAAAAAAAAAATAGTAACGATAGTTTTATTAAAATTACTGAATATCAAAAAGTACATGAGTAACAATATCATTAGGGCATTTATCTAACCAAACATAGACCTTAACCTATTATTAGAGACATAGCTAAAGCATAAGTAGATAAATTACAATATCGAAGTACGCTATATAGTGAAAGTGAATTTAGAACCCAATTGATTTATTTTAAGTCCATTAACCAACTTGATTAGTAAATTTAATTATGCAATGGGTTCCAATTCAATTAATCATGTGCCCAACTATATAAAAAATAATAAATATTGTAAAAAATAAATAAAACAACGATATAGTTCCGAAGTGGAAACCCCATTATTGGGTCGTTGCACGGCAGGTGACGTGTAGCACACTACGTGGTAAAAGATATGGCATGGGTAATGTACTTGGTTGGTTACAGATTTGACATTTGGCATAAAGTATGTGGTGAGGTGTTATCCCTCCAATTCCCTCTAATTTTAATGATGTGTCAGTACCTTCGTCTAAATATAGGAAGAAATTGGATGAGATCATTTCCCGGGTTATTGGAATCTGAAAACTTGTGAGGCATGCATGTGGAGACGATAAGATCGGGCAGGACTCGTGAGAGCTCCTACAGCTAGCTAGCTAGCGACAAGTGGTAGCGTACTAGCGTGTGGGCTAGTTTGACAGAACACTTTGGCTGCACATGTGAAGGTATTTTAGGATGAGTTTCACTACATTTTGTAGCTCGGACTTCAGATCTTTCAAGTTATGTGATTAATAAGTAGTCTCACGAAGAGATTCGGAAGCTGGTTAACATCTAATACATACAAACCATAGCTCTCGGTTTAGAGGAGAGTTGTTAAACACCACTTTATTTCTATGCAGGGAGATTTGGGTTGTGGCCAGTGAGTTTATGTTCTGTACCGCTCGAACTAGACTGATTAAAGGTGGAATAAACCTGAAATTAGCTGGGTTAAGTTGAATACCGATGGGCCCTCTTTGGGCAATTTGGGTTTGGCTAGTGGAGGGGGCCTTATCCGAGACCATAATGGGGCTTGGATAAAAGACTTCACTCGTTCTATTGGGATCTCTATCAGTGTTGATGCAGAGCTGTGGGCTCTAAGAAAAGGATTTATAATGTGTACAAATATGAATTTAGGGGTAGTGAAAATTGAATTAGATATTAAAATTGTGTTTGGTTGGGTAGTTGAGAAGTATAGTAGTAGTAGTTTATATCTTGCTTCTCTTATCTTGGATTGCAAGACTCTTATTAGTTAGATTGCTTAAGTGAAGTTGAGTCACTGCTTCTATGAAGCAAACAAGTGTGTTGATGCCTCGGTCAAAAAAGGTCCAGCTCTAGATCAAGATATTATGTATTTCGATAGCCCGTCTGTAGACTTATATTTGCTTTTGTTTTATAACAATATGGGTTTATATTATGAAAGGCATAGTCATCTGAATTCTATTGTTGTTGATTCTGTACGTTAATGCTATTTGAACTTACCAACCAAAAAAAAAACGTACAAACCATGCTAAACCAGTAGTAAATGCATTGTTATTGGAGGAAGACGCTACTAAAGTAGAACACTAGAAAAGATAAAAGGAATGCAAAAGAGAGCAAGGGTCTCATTCATAATCTTAACTCTCATATCATGTAATCAAAAATCAATGTTTTATTCTGTATTGTACTCTTAAACTGTACAAAAGGGGTATTTATATACTAGTACAATAATACGGAAAGTACGTACAATAATATTTTTTTTTTGATGAATGGAAAGTACAATAATATAGATACGTTGAACTTAGACACTAACATTGATATTTCGGATAGACGTTCTCTTTGCTATATTCAAGCATTGAAGTATTAACCCAATCAAATGCGTTAAGCTAGCTAGCTAGAAAGGCATATATGCTTTCGTGGCTCAAGAGAAACTCAAAAAAGTAAAAAAGAGAGTAAAATATACATGCTGATGCTCCTGTACCAACTACCTAGTGATTCAGCGACCACTATACATTACGTTATCTAATGACTGTTGCAATGTGCAGATATATATGCATGCCTTTGATTCAATGGACTCAGATGCTTCCCCAGATATTACTGGACAGTGTCGTATTCTTGGACCATAGAAACTGAACTCTCGATACAGTTGTATATAGGTTGTCTAGTATATATAGCTAGGTTGTCTAATATATATAGCTAAGATTCCAAAACCGTACTGGTTCTTTTCTTTAATTTCTTTCCCATATATGATTATGAATATATGGACACTGACCAACGAAATGACCTCTCATGCAAGCACGGGAAGGCAGTTTAAGCAAAGAATGGACTTATGTTTGCTTTTGTTTTATGACACTGTAGGTTTGTATTATCGGAAGTGTAGTTAAGTAGTTTTCTGAATTTTGTTGTTGTTGATTCTGTTAATATTATCCGGATTTACTAAAAAAAAGGAAAGAATGGATGGCTTAAATAAAAGGATAGATTTTTTCTCAAAATAATAATCCCTGTGTGTTAGCTGTTAACTATTACATAAACCACATGATTTATTATATTATTTAACATATCACATGATTATGTGCATAATATAATTTATTGAGTTGTCACTTAATGGATAAGAGGAAACATTGATGTCCTAAAAAAAATGTTCTTCCTCTATTTCTCTCTCTTCTTTGTTCTACTTTGTAAAACACGCGTGTTGTTAAGCTTTATTAGAGCCACAACATACATTGTATTACATAAATTAAGGCATTTTACCTACTAATTAAAATCTCAATCCTGTGGCAGAGAACTCAGGCCTGGAATCCACAAACTATGAAAGAAATAACTCTCTTCTTCTTTTTCTTTTTTGTTTTGTCTTTGTTTTGAGAATATAGATAGGAATTCTAGGAAGAATCTAATACCAAACAACTGTGCATTTTTCAGACCAATATATATAATAGGCAATAGAAAAAAAACGTGAAATTTTCTTCCAGGAACCTTCTTTTAGTTCCATCGCGAAAATATTGTTTGTTTGAAACTTTCAATGTCTTTCACATTTGATAATGGACGATTCTCTCTTTTTCAAAGCTGTGTTTGAACGTCTTTCATTACAAACCACTAGCTTTTAACCAAACCAAAGTTTTTGTTAATATATATATATATATATATATATATTAACAAAAAAAGAAAAGCCTTATAAGCTACCAATACAAAAAAAGAAATGCTCCTTTTGGATGGTTTTGAATATTGTTTATAGAGCTTATCATCCTCTACTTTTTCTCTAGTTAATTAAATTAGGAGAGAGAAGCAAAATTAATCTTAAGAACACCACTTTTTCACTGCTTATTAAAATGTTAAAGGTGTTTTTTTTTGGTAAATAAGTAGAGGGAGGAAGTGGGGTTCGAAACTTTGAATCTCAGACATCGCACACCATAGAGGGTGTTGAAACCTCTAGACTAAAGCTTGAACTCCTTATTGAGATAGAACAAGATTCCTTTCAATTTCACTAAAAAAGTGAGCTCATTTTATAATTAAGATTTTATTTATTGAGTGCTCATGTCATTTAAAATTATAAATGATGTGTTATGAATATAACATTTTTTATTTGTAATAATTAATCTAAACTATGAAATGCATCAATATCAAAAGGAGAAGAGCATTTTTTTTCAATAGATGTGTTAATTAAATTTTTTTTAATACATATGATAGAAATTGAACCTAAGGCATTAATTTCATATGATTGCTTCATCTTCAAACCAAGACACTTCTTTCTCAAAAAAAAAAAAAAAAACCAAGACACTTAAATCGTTTGTTTGTTTGTTTTTTTATTTATTTATTTTTTAAAGAAATTGTAAATGGATTCTTTTTAATATAAATAAGATTTGAAATTAGATATTTTATTTGAGGACAATAGATTTTACGTTGAGATAATTAAAAATCTACATTGTGATGCTAAGTTGCTGTTAAGTTGCTTTTATACCGACTTGTTATTTAACTATTTTTATTATTTCCTAATTACAACATATCATATTAATTCAACCATTATAAAAATAAAATAAAAATTGTATCCTAAAATTTATTTAAGACAACAATAAAAACAAAACAAAACATCATATCATAATAAAAATATTATTATTATTATTATCATTAAGTAGATAAGAGTTGGACCAAAAATTATATCCTCTTTCTCTCCCTTGTTGTAATAATTGAGTTAGTATTATTATGGAAAAAAAAATTCGTGGTGGATAAATAGAAAAATAGGACAATTTCGACGTGGCATTATATGATTGGCCAAGACATTCATCATTTGGAAGAGAAAAACAAGCGGTGATAATTTCTGACCAGTCCGCGCAGAGAATACAACGACACGACCTCTCTCTCTCTCTAGAAATTTTCCTTCCGTCTTAAGCAAAAATAAGAGGAGAGAGAGAGAGAGATCAGAAAAATCGAGCAGCTCAAATCAACGCCATGGATCAGATATTGAACAAGGTCGGCTCGTACTGGTTCAGCCAGAGAGCTAACAAGGAGATCAACTCCGTCGGTGATGATATCAACGTGAGCTCTCTCTCTCTCTCTCTCTCTGAATTGAATTCGTGATTTTGTTTAAATTTCTGTTGTAATATCGATCTGTTTGAAGAAATGTTAATTAAATTAGGGTTTTTAATGATTTCTGTTTAGGGAAATTGTTTGAATTTGATACTTAACACTAGATTTTAATTTATGGGATAGTAATTCAAATACCGTAAATTTGTAGATCAATGTGATTTATCACATTTTGGTAACCTCTATACACAAATTGTTCAGTCTAGCTACGTCTTTTTAACATTTAGGTCAATTTTTATACTAATGTGATATTGCTGGAAGATGGGTATTTTTTTTTTTTAATAATAAAAAAATTATAATTTTTATGTATTAAATTTTTGAATAAATAAGGAAATAAAATTTGGATTAAGATTCCATTCCATTAATTGTGAAATGAGTTGATTGGATTTTGCCACGTCAGCTGTAATAGATACCAAAGCGGTGTTAGTCAATGTTTGTTTAAATGCTGATGATGTGGCAAAATCTGATCCACTTGTTTCACAACGGAGATGGATAGGATTCCATTTCGAGTAGTTCTGGTGACACAACTATGTGCACAACTTTGTGCACAACTCGCCCACGTGGCGAGTTGTAGTTGGTGGAGGGGTGAGCATTTCGAGTAGTTCTAGTGACACAACTATTTGCACAACTTTGTGCACAACTTGCCCACGTGGCGAGTTGTAGTTGGTGGAGGGGTGATAGTGGGTCACCCCTCCACCAACCACAACTCGCCACGCGGGTGAGTTGTGCACAAAGTTGTGCACATAGTTGTGTCACCAGAATTTTCCATTTCAAGAACGTCATGTTCTCGAGTTACCCTAAGAATGCTAGAGGATTTTAATTTGATGTCTACAGGCGTTTACTTGTAGCAATGGGATGTTGGATGAGGCATTAGTTGTGGGGGTTTGTAAAATGAGTGTTTCCATTTACATAGTAGTTAGGATCCCGGGGTTTCTTTCCTTGTTTTGTTGTGCAATGTGCTTTGCCTTCGTGTACCACTTGGCAAAAGTTTCGAAATTAGGTGTGGGACTGAAATGAAGTGAATGAATCATTCTAATTTTATCATTGCCTTTCATATTATATTGTTTTACGAGAAGTGCTCTAGTGATCTTCTCAGTGCACCATTGGCTGATGAAGGTCCCAGTCAGATGCATCCATGTGCTTAGGAATGCAATGTGTTTAATTCTTTTTCATTTTCATATAGACAAATACAACTTTGTTTCTATATATGAAATGCATTCTGGATATGATCATTGCTTGTTTTCTCGAGAAATTAAAAAATAAATCAGTATGTGAAAATAATAGAGAATGACTATAATACACCAAACATGAGAAGTAAAAGATACAGAAGTTTCCATGAACCAAGGTTGAGCTTCAATCTTTCTGTGTCTCTCTCGGTTCAATCTAAGCTTTTATTTCTAAGTTTCAATTAAACATGCTGATGAAAAAAAGTTTCAGTTAAACACAATTTCATATCCATGGGTGATGCCAGCATCAACTTTGGTAAAATGTTTAACTGGATTAGCTTGAAAAAAGATTTGTTTACATGCACCAATGATGCATGTTAAGACATGGCCAAGCACATACAGCTTCTTATTTTGCACACTACTGTTGTTGCTTGATTTATTTGAGGTATACTTCTTACTGACATTTTTTCTACTGCCATCAGTCTCTGTCGACCAGTATTGAAGGAGGTACAAAATGGTTGGTTAATAAACTCAAAGGTTTGTGCTCTGTACATCATTTGCACTCTTTTATTCCTTTGTATGTAAAAGATATATACTTTTCTTATTCTATAAATTAACTCTGTGAATATTGTTGATTTTGCTACAAATTAAGTTACTAGAACACTGGCATATTGGTATACAATTTGTTCAGTGATGAAGATTGGTGTTTCAGTTGTCACTTAAAACATGATTTATTTTGTGTCTAAGCCAAGGCTTTCATATTCTCTAATTCTTTTAAGTCTCCATAGACAAACTAGATTCCCTTTCTTGGTAATTCTAATGTTTTTAGAACATCAAAGAAGAGCAGTGTGATATCAGATTTGACATTGATGAAATTCAGGAGGTAAGATTAGGATTTAGGATATACGAGAATGCATTCTTCACTGCTGTGCTAGGGACTTTATAAAACAGAATTTTTACTTCCTAAAACCCACTCTGCATTTAACATTGCCATACATTCCTCTAACCTGTTGTCAATATTTTCTGTGCAGGAAAAATGCAAAAGCCATTGCCAGAACTGTTAAAGGAGTATGACATGGCTGTAGGGATCTTCCCTCGTGATGCCACAAACTATGAGTTCACTGAAGCAACAGGGAAGCTTATAGTCTACATACCAGCGGTCTGTGAAGTGGGCTACAAAGACTCATCTGTGTTGCGTTTTTCCACCATCGTTTCCGGGTATCTGGAAAAAGGAAAGCTAACAGACATAGATGGGATTAAGACAAAGGTGATGATATGGGTAAAAGTGACCGCTATATCATCTGATGGATCAAAGCTACATTTCACAGCCGGTATGAAGAAAAGCAGGAGTAGAGAGGCTTATGAGGTTCTTAGAGATGGTGTAACTATAGATAAGTTCTAAAGCAGAACATGCTTGTGTGGTAATATGTTCATATGCTGTGGCTGTATTTCATGCCTCCTTCATTGTAAGGACGAAGACCTGTTGAATCAAACCATAAATGTTTCCTCCTGTGGAAGTTGAATTGGCTGTGATGCAGTGGATATTTTTTTATTGCGTAAAATGTATTTTATGTTTTCTTTGTGCGTTTTTATTCTGTGAGACAAGGCTAATTCAGAATAGGTCAAGGCTGTGAGGGGGTAGCATTTCTTTTAAGCACTAGGTGAAACGTGATGGTCTTTTCAACCCCTGCAAGACTGCCACCAATATGAACATGAACCCGATGAACAGCACGAACTACATTTGACTAACATATTTTGGTTTGGGTAGTGATTATTACACACTTGTAAAATGCATATTCACTTTACACACACTGCCACGATTGAAATCATGTATTGAAAACATGATTTCAAAGAGTGTGTATTGAATCAAATCATAAATGTTTCCTCCTGTGGAAGTTGAATTGGCTGTGATGCAGTGGATATTTTTTTATTGCGTAAAATGTATTTTATGTTTTCTTTGTGCGTTTTTATTCTGTGAGACAAGGCTAATTCAGAATAGGTCAAGGCTGTGAGGGGGTAGCATTTCTTTTAAGCACTAGGTGAAACGTGATGGTCTTTTCAACCCCTGCAAGACTGCCACCAATATGAACTTGAACCCGATGAACAGCACGAGCTACATTTGACTAACTATTTTGGTTTGGGTAGTGATTATTACACCCTTGTTAATGCATAATCACTATACTCACACGGCCACGGCTGAAATTGTGAATTGAAAACATGATTTCAAAGAGTGTGTAATATCGAGCGAGTAACAAGATTTTCTCTCTTCTTTTTTTTTTTTGACTTGTGACGATTCTAATTTCTGGACTTTTTTATTTATTTATTTTTATATTCTTTTTCTTCTAATTTTCCTTTTGGGTCCATTGGTGGACTAGCATTAAAAATTCATATAATATATATCTGTAGGGTCAAGATTTGTAGCCCAAGCCCAAAAGAGATGGGATGTGAGCTCACTAAGCCCAATACAAT
Source organism: Quercus aquifolioides (assembly GCA_019022515.1). Classification (NCBI taxonomy): domain Eukaryota; kingdom Viridiplantae; phylum Streptophyta; class Magnoliopsida; order Fagales; family Fagaceae; genus Quercus; species Quercus aquifolioides. Next base: position 38,494,642 of record CM032325.1, read on the forward strand.
GAATTTGTAGAGAGTGGGTGAAAGAACTAAGCTGTTTGTGAACTCAACAACAGTTAATCAAGATTTTAATAAATGAATAAGTACAAAAACATTGGAAACTTGAATAAATTCATGTCCAAGGAGATAAATTATAGTTTGAAAGGCTAATGTCATTCTTAGAGCTACAGTAAATTTTCCTTCTTCTTCTTTTTTTTTTTTTTTTTCCCATCCCCTTCCCTCAGAGGTCTCTTACGTTTATATAGTTTTCTTTTAAATCATCATCATCGTACACTTGTTCTTCATCTAAGCATTCACTTGAGTACACGTCCCATCAAGTATCTTCTTTGGTTCTCTATGAGTGGCGACAGCTGAGATTGCACTGTTCAGGGGTCTTCTCCACATAAATGCGGCCAAAAAGTTGCTGCAACGTATTAAATGCGGTGGTAGCAGCTTTTTCTTTAGATATTTATCTATTCTTATAATCTTTATACATGCATGAAGTTCGTCCTTATCATTGGAATTTCCTGGAAGCTCACCCAAACTGCCCAGGTATTTGCTTGATCGGTATTCTTTAAATTCGAAGAGAATGCACTCCTCGGACTATATTCCTTTGTCCTTTCCTTACGTGATTCTCCACTGAGGCATTTCCCAATCTTTTACTCCTTCTCGGACATACCCACATCTTCAAATAGGGCCCAAGGCCCAATATCCGCATTTGGGCTTTTACTCCCACAATATCTATATCTATATATATCTAAAAGCTGAGACGTAGAATTTAATGTTGCTGTACTCCTGTTGAGCCACCTCATCAGTCACGTTATACTTTTTAAAAAAAAAAACATTTTTCTTTATGATTTTTCTATTTTATTTTATATAAAATAATTAGGTATAGTTAATGGACAAACCTATTAATGCACTTCAATACTATTCAACATGTTACTATTCATTTATTTTAAATGCAAATATTTGATTATTTAGCTACCTAAATTGATTTCAATTTTTCATTTTCTTCTTTCTAATTTCAAGTAATTGTTAAAATTGAATAATTCATTATCATTTTAGTGGATATATGCACATGTTTAATATTCATTACAAATGTTAATATGTAGTTTTTTTTTTAAAATAAAAATTTGAGTTTATATCAAAACAAAATATACATGGTTACGAATTTGAATGTACCTACCAACGACCTTCTACTGAACAGAGATGTATTTACAATGTTTTTAGCTTCATATACTTCTTTGGTAATGTGAATTTGAGAAAGAGGAAAGGGTAGACAAATGATATATGGTCTTTTATAATCTCCTATGTCTTAAAGAAACTGGGGGGCCTATTAGTCTCCCTTCTACTAGAATTTTGTATAGAAAGACTTTTGCTATAAGTTTCTTGACTATAAGTTCTTTGACTTTTTGTTATTTTGTAATCGCTCTATAGTCTATACTGTGACAAAAAAAGTGAATAAAGTTTTTTATTAGTAGAGTATCAAAAAAGTCAAAAAATATTCAGTGTAGTAATTTTGTATTGTTGCATCCCATGTGTTTGGCAAAATTTCTTTTAGAAATCTTATGTGTTTTTCTCAAATCTATTTGTTATTTTTATTTTGGTAATTTTATTACAAATAATTAGCATCTCCACCATCAAATTTTTTGTTAATTTGAACTTTTTTGGTAAGCTTTTACTTTGCTTAGTTGATCATCTTTATTGAAAATGCCAAAAATAAAATAAGATAAAATATAATTTACTTTATAGCATCATTATGCTATTAATGTTTTTATATATAGATACTTATGGAACTTTTCTTTTTTTTGCATTTTATTTTATTTTATATTTCCATTTTATGATATATGATTTATTGGTAATGATCTATTGCATAGTTATTTTTATTTACTTTTTCACTTACACTATGTTTGGTTGGAGGGATTATAGGGAGGATGGAAAACAATGGGTGGAAAATGGTGTGGAAAACAGTGTTTTCCACTGTTTGGGAAGCAAAGGAAAACAGAGAGGATGGAAAACCCGGGAGAAAATTTTCCTCCCAGGCCCACCAATTTTTTTCCTCCCAAATCGGGAGGAAAACTGTGGAGAGAAAAGTGCTCTCCTAGCCTTTTTACAGAAATGCCCTCAAACACAACGGCTAAAACCACAACAATCTTTCTCTCAAGCATAATCAGATTATCACAATACAAACTCAAAAACACAATTTTAAAATTAATCAAATCATAACAATAAAAGAAAAAAAAAAAAAAGACAAAAGACAGAAGACAGAAGCCATCTGACCCATCTGGACTGCGTTGGGGACGAAGATGAGCGACGGCTCCGGCTGGGCCAACTGCTTTGGGACGAAGATGACCCATGTGGACTGCATTGGGGACGACTGTTCTGGAATCAAGTAAAAAAAAAAAAAAAACAGAGAGAGCGAGTTGGAGAAAAAAAGAGAGAGAAAGGATGTGTTGTTCTTGAGACTTGAATGAGGGAGAAGAAGAAAAAGAAGGGGGTGGGGATAGAGATAGGACGTGTGTGGAGGAGATAGCGTAGAAAAAAAAAAAACCGAATGGATGAAATGAAAAAAAAAAAAAAAAAACAGAGAGCGAGCTGGAGATAAAAAGAGAGAAAGGATGTCTGTTCTTGAGACTTGAATGAGGGAGAAGAAGAAAAAGAAGGGGGTGGGGATAGAGATAGGACGTGTGTGGAGGAGATAGCGTAGAAAAAAAAACGAATGGATGAAATGAAAGAGGGAAAAGGAGAAATAATATAAAGTATAAAAAATCCTATTTGAGAAATGTTACTACAATATTTTCACAATAAATTTTAAGTAATAGATTGTTATTAGTTAATATTGGTGAGTAAAAAAATAATTTCAGTGGTGCGTTCAAATTAGAACTAGTAACAACTTTCCACATAAATTTTGTTGTGAAAGTATTGCGAAAAATGTTGTGGACGTAACACTTCTCATTGAAAAATATAATTGTTGGTAAATTTTATATTATTTAATGAGTACAAATAAATCTATTTCTTACCAATTATGTAATAAGGGTATAATAGTCAATTTATATAAACTACATTTTCTATCCTCCCCTTTCTCTCTAACTAAACAAAAGAGTTTTCCACTCTCACACTTTTCCACCCCTCCAACCAAATACACATGAGGGAAAACCAAATCTTTTCTATCCTCCTACTTTTTCATTCTCTCACTAATTTTTCATCATCCCACTTTTCCACTCCCCCAACCAAACGGACCCTTAGTTTCAATTGTGAGGAAGATAGAAACGTGGATCTATATTTTGATATTTTGAAGAAAAATATATCTATAAGAGTTAAATTGTATACATTTGTATAGTAATAAACAAAGTATACATAGTTACAACTTGGTCTGATAGTTCTCACACTATCAATTTTTTTTAAAATAAAATAAAATTATTGCATTGTCTTTTCATACATATCTCACTATATATAATATCTGACTACAAAATATATTTTGTTACACTACAAAAAAACTTCTAATTTAAAACATAATTTCAAATAACATATGTAGGGGCTGGATTTGAGCACTTCTGCTTTTGGATGAGTGAACTCAGACTCAACTAGTCCAATACAATAAATTTATAGAGAATGAGTTTAAGAACTAGGGCTTAGTGAGGGTTATAACAGCTAGACATGGTTACGAATGGTTTGGATAACAAAAACATGAACTAAAATGCGAAATTCTGTTCCTCGGCCCTCATTGAGGAGCTTTAAGTTCTCATTATTTCTCAAGTGCTTGGTTCAAAGATCACACCAATTGCTACAATGTTCTTTACTTCTAATTTTCTTCTGATCCCCTATTTTTGGAGGATCTCTTACATTATATACCCCCTTTCAGTTGATCTTGGCCCTCCATTTGTTGATCATGCAGGTCACTACTTGAGTGCCTGTCCCATCAGCCGCTTTCCCAAACTTTCTGTGGGTTGCAACAACCAAGACAGCACTGTTCAGGGGTCATTTCCTCATTAATGCGGCCAGAATGTTAGTTGTGGGCATTTAATGCGGAGGTGACAGTTCCTCCCTAAATTGCTCCTCCTCCATGCTCCCATGGCTGACCCATTGTACCTGTCCTTTTTCTTGGGATGGCCTGGGGGGTTGCCTTTGATGGCGTGACGCTCTTCCCTACTATGATCTCGAATCGCTGAGAACAGGATTGTCCTCGGTGATGCTTCTTGGCGATGGGGACTTCCTTCGTTCGTCCTCGGACATTTCTTCCTCCTCGGCGTGGGCCTTGGGCCTAGCATAAAATGGGCCGGGGCTGCCAATTTCTTTGACCCCACAACACATATTGAATTTTTAAAAATATACAATCTAATATATTAATTCAATAATTATCCAATAAAAAATAATCATATCATATTTGCACGGGTTTGCGACTAATAATAACTAAAAATTAAAATGTAACATTTATTGTATTGTTGTTGAATATAAAACATATTGCAAGACATATTATATGTTCCATTACATAAAACTTATAAAAATAAAAAATTATTTCTAAATAACATATGCACTATTTAATTTACAAATTTTATAATATATTATTATATAAGTATATTGCAAAAGAAAATAAAGGTTACACCATAGGAGTTAATCCTATCCATTTGGAAATATTGACTAAAATTATTTTGTTCATTTAACTTAGCTCAGTCTGGAATCAAGATTTACAGATATATGTCTAGCTCAAAACTCTTCCCTCTTATTAAAAACAAAACAAAAACAAATGAATCCTGTGGACATAGACGGTCGAGGATAACCCATAGTCCAAATTGCAGTTGATCGTTAAAATTTGCCAAAAAAGTAAAAAATACGTTGCACCAGCCGGGAATCGAACCCGGGTCTGTACCGTGGCAGGGTACTATTCTACCACTAGACCACTGGTGCTTCTTGAGAGAGATATTGAACTAGAATATACTGGATACATTGGTTAGATTCTCTTCAAATTATGCTGTTCTTGATTCTTTTACTCTCTGCTGATGCTTGACCCATATTGAACGTTACCTATTGGGAATTGCTTCAATAGCTACAGCATATTATCAGAAACTTAACTCACAATATAACAAAAGTTTAGGAACAACTTTATGTAAATTTGGCCACTCTTTTTCCTCTAAGACTATAAATTCCGTTGAATTTCTATACAATTTGGAGGATTTTCAATTGGAAAAAAAATGAGAAAAGAAAGTGGTAGCTTCCTACATTCCAGAATTAGAATTTAGAACTAACATCTATTCGAGGGAACTATCATTTTACCCACTAATTTGGAAAACAAAGAACCGTGGTTATGAGTTGGAATCAATGTATGCTAATTCTAGAAACAATGCGTTTCATTCTACTTTGCTGAATAGACACCAATAGGCTTCTCTTTTGTTACAAGGGAGACTTGAAACTAAATTTGTTATTCAATAATAAAAACTTTTATGATTCCTTAAGCAGTCCATATCTTATCTTGATGATAATTGTTTCTTCTACTTCTCCTAACATATTTCAATAAAAATATTGTGATTAGTAGGATTACCGTATTTTAATAATAATTATCTTATGCATTCGACATATGTAGTAACATTCCTCTCATAACAAGTGAATCCCACAATTATGTAGAACTTACAACTTACAAGTTTTAAGAGGGACGCTATATATACTGGATACATGAGATACATTCTCGTGTCATATGCAAAAAAATTTATTTTCCATGAAAAACGTTTAAGAAGGAAAGAATAGCAATAATATCATAATCAATTGAAAAAGTAAACTAGAATTAAAAACAGTGGAACTTTCTACATTCATAAAATTCCAGGTAGAATTAAAAAGTACATGATAAAATTCTACACCCAATATGACCCAACAACATGTCAACCTCCAAAATTAACGGCATCACTAGGGCAATATGGTTTAGAAGTTCCACATCTGATGGCAAAGAGCCAAATACACAAGTGGAAAATACAGTAACCAGTATTCCTTCCTTGAATGATACATGATATAAACAGTGTTTGATCTGGGCTCAACAATCTGTAGCAATATATACATATGTAACCAATCCCTTTTGTGAATACCAGCACCACCAATATGAACAATAGCTGGGTTTGAGGAATTGATGATGTGTAACTCAATCGCCTCTTAAGACCTGTAAAAGTGGGAGTTGTGTGTACCAGTAGACTTTTATGCCTACGTGCAACTCAAAATACAGTAGCTATATACAGGTGGAGCAATTTCTTTCAGGTAATCACCTAATAGAGCTGTCTTCAGATATTACAGTGATTTTGCCCCCCCACCCACATAATTAGTACTGATTGGGTTGTTGAAAAAAGCTTTTTGATGCTTCATAAGTAGACCAGCAGATTGCAGCAGCAGGTGCATGGAAGAGCATCCTGGGGACCCAACCTCTCATAAGCCCATGATATCCATCCTTTCTAACAATGCTGTTTATAACATCCTTAATCGAACAATTAGAAAATCTATCACAACCACAGACGCCCTGTGCAATCAGAAGAGGAACTTAAGAATCAATAACGGTATGATATGCATATCAAATCTTATCCACCCCCAAGAAAAAGTCAAGTAAAATGCTAGTGAATGAACAAGACAAGAACTACTACAGCCCGCACAGATTAATTAGAACATGCAAGGTGCAACAAGACATATTTAGAAAAGTGAAAATGTAAGTTGAGACTTGAGATTTGGGAAAGAAATCTATATTGACAAAGACAGCAAGTTACAGAGCCTTGTCTAATGCAATGGGAGAGAGCCTAATTCACCTGACTAAAAATATATCTATGTATGCTGCCTGAGCTAAGTTTGTTCCATGGATCTAACCTTGCATTTGAAAACCTGAACACAAGCTCTCTCTCTCTCTCTTAAGGTCTATTTGGATTGAGGGGAAGGAGCAGGAGTGGAGGGGAGTAGAGTAGAGTTGGCTAAAAATAAGCTAATTTTGGGCCAACTCTACTCTACTCCCCCTCAATTCAAACGAACCATTAGTATTTGATAATTTTTTTTTATTGATAAACAATACATGCACCTAATGAGTCTTGAATTTATAAACTCTCCACCCCTTTACCATGGAAGAGAAGTGTCAGTTGTTTGGCAGTACTTGATAATGCATTTTAGTTTAAGAACTTGGACATGTCGGTATTGATGGACAAAATCTTATCGAAAAACCAATGGATAAGTTATCATGAGACAATTGTTTGAACATTGTTGGGCACCCCATCACCTTCTCTCGCTTTTAAAAAAGTGGTAACTTGTTGGAAAGGGATCTACAAACCCACTAACTAGAATATAAGTCGGTCAGTGCTCTATAATTACTGCAACATCATCTAGGGGTGAATACAACACCAACTTGACATAAAATTCTACTCTCATCTCACATAGGAGGAAATGAAAATACATGCAAACCATTAGTCACATGAGTCATGCATGACTCACATCTATATCATATCATTTTTTATTTTATTTTTTTGAGATAACTAATCTTTCGATTTGAACCATTTTCTCCCTAGATCCTCAAACATTTAGTGCATGAAAATGTGCCAATTAAACTATAAGAGATTAATCACAATTGAAATATGATATTATAACTAATATTTGGGATTTGGGGCATGTGTAATGTTTTTGCAGTCTATATTCACATAATCAAGGTAACATTAAGGGAACAATTGGACCATTAGATTAGGCTTTGAAGCCAAGAAAATGAGAACCAAAATAAAAATAATAGTTAGCTTATACAAGAAAACAAGTACGTATTACGTGGAACCTTAAGGGGTTAGTTTAGTAGTTTTAAGGTTTAATAGTCATTTATAACATGAGGTCCTAAATTTTCCTATGCAATTATTCGAAGACACGGAACATGATATTACACTTATCCAATGATTAGTCAATTACTCTAAAAAGCTCTCAATACGTAAGTTTAGAGGAAAAAAAACATAAGATGCATGTCGGAACAAATTATCTATAGGGTATTAATTCTCAAATTGTCCATACATATTACTTATTTCAGTTTTTAAAATATGGATATCAATAAAATAAAAAATAAAGTGAATATCATGCTTGAAATGATGAACGTTGTGTGTACAAACTACAAAGTGCATACTAATGGTTATGATTATATACCTGGCACTGCAACTGAGTTTTGACAACATCAAGTGGGGTTGTAACAGCAGCAGCCAAAGCTCCAGCAGCAGCACCAGCAGTGGCATGAACCACCAACCTCTCATCTTCAGCACTTTCCGGCGAAATCTCCACCAACCCTTTTTTCGCCGCCTCATACGTGGCGAAATGAACCGCCGTAAACGGCGCGTTCATCACCACCGTAGTCCGGTACGACGCGTAGAAAGCTCCAAAACCTTCCTCCGTCAACACCCTCTTCACACAATCAACCACACCCTTATAAGGACTACTCTTCAGCTGTAACCTCTGCTTCACCACATCCATTGGTGTGATCACAGCGTCACTAGCAACAGTGGCGAAAACACCCGAAACTGCATGTGCAGCCGAGTTATTCCGATTCTCACCCGATAACACCTCTTTGCACCACTCGTAGACCGAAAAATACACTGCGTGTGCCGGTCCTGCACCGATACCCATTGCCCCGATACCCCGGTAGAGTCCGGCAAGGCCTTCGAGCTTCAAAATGGAGCCGAGAGTTTGTCGGACTCCGATATGTTGAACCGGAAATGACCCACCGGCACCAATGGCTTGCATCCGAGTTTTTAGTGTGTCAACTGGGAACATAGCCATGTGCTCGACCATGCCGGCGATGGAACCGGCGATCATGAATTGCCAGAACTCGAGGCCGTCGTGGGTTGGTGGTGAAACCGATATTTCGGTGTGGAATTCTGGGGATTTCGGGACCGTCCGAAATTTCGGGGACGCGTCTGTGGCCATAGTATCGGGCTTGTGGTGGTGGTGGTGATGCGAATGGAGAGTGGTGTATTTAGAGAGAGTGAATGATTGAGGTTTGGGAATCGCTTTCGGGTTGAATAGAATAGAATTGTCGCCATTTATTTGTGAAAAGAGTTTTAGAGATATGGGCAAGGAGGTTAATTTCATGGTTTTTGTTTTTGTTTTTATTTTTATTTTATCAATTTTTTATTTATTTTTTTAAAAAAATTATAGGAAGGTTTATAACATGTTAGGAAGTTAATAAATGAATGGAATAGATTTTTATTTTTATTTTTATAGTGAATGGAATACATAAAGTTTATTAAGTGAATTGGAATGAAACCAATCAAATATTTTTAGGAGTTTATAAAATGAGCAAATGAAAGGAAATAAAAGTGTAATTTTATTATTTTGTCTATCATATATTATTTTTGTGTTTCAACAAAAGTGTAATCTCACACAATTAATGAGGAATGAATCGTTTTACAAAGTTTTGAAGGATATTATATACTTACTAGTTAGGAACTTAGGAACCGTGTAAAGCATTAAAAAAAAAATTAATAAAATTTTATTTTATCTTTGAAAATGATTTTGTTTTCTTTTAGTCTTTTATATGGTATATACATATAAAATTTGATAATTATGATAATTTTTTGATAGACATGTATTATAATTATGTTTGTATATTTATAAATAATAAAAAAATGATTGTGTTTGTATAGAAAATATTAAATGTCAAATTTGATAATTATAGTAATTATTAATAGTATTTATAAAAATATTAACGTTAAAAATTGTGAGTACTTAAAAGTTTATATAGCAAAATATCATGAAGACAATCAAAAGTCAAACATTGTAGATCATGGATTTAATCATTTTCTGTTTTCTTACTAATCTCTCAAACAATATAATATACAAAATATTTCCTAAAATTTCATTCCAATCATCCTTTCATCAAGTCGGAACAATGTTGTCTAACAAATCTGGAATTTTTTTTTAATGAATGACATTAAGCAATTGATTAGTAGATAAAATCATAAAGGCGCTTTTGGTTTTTGTTTCTCTTTTTCACATTTAAGTTTTAATAGTTCGTCAAGAGTCTTATAGTTTAATTGACTTCACTTTGTATTTCTAACTTAGACATCTAATTAAGTTTTAAATTCTACCACCCCAACTATCGAATTATGGGGGAAAAAAAAAGTTGTTATGGTTCAACCCAAGCATTAGCGAGGTTTGTTAAAGGGAAATAGACTCTTGTCTAATTAAAAAATATCATCTCTTTTTTCTTTCCCATTGAATATAAAGGTATTCAATAAAGATTATGGATTTAATCATTTTCTGTTTTCTTACTAATCTCTCAAACAATATAATATACAAAATATTTCCTAAAATTTCATTCCAATCATCCTTTCATCAAGTCGGAACAATGTTGTCTAACAAATCTGGAATTTTTTTTAATGAATGACATTAAGCAATTGATTAGTAGATAAAATCGTAAAGGCGCTTTTGGTTTTTGTTTCTCTTTTTCACATTTAAGTTGTAATAGTTCGTCAAGAGTCTTATAGTTTAATTGACTTCACTTTGTATTTCTAACTTAGACATCTAATTAAGTTTTAAATTCTACCACCCCAACTATTGAATTATGGGGAAAAAAAAAGTTGTTATGGTTCAACCCAAGCATTAGCGAGGTTTGTTAAAGGGAAAGAGACTCTTGTCTAATTAAAAAATGTCATCTCTTTTTTCTTTCCCATTGAATATAAAGGTATTCAATAAAATTTATTTATCGTTTTGCCCTTAAGAAAATGTTAGCTTGAAACACATCTTTTTGGTATATTTTGGCTCATAATTTTTATTTAAGTCATTATATTTTTAAATATGTTGTCATTTTGTTTCAAAAAAAAAAATATATATATATATATATATTGTCATTTTGGCTCTGTTGTTATCTCTTTTTTATTTATTTATTTATGGAAAACTTCTACGTGAATAATGGATTGATTGCACTGCTAGTTTAAAAATAGTATTTTGGTAACTTGGCTATAAGAAGGAAGAAAAGGAAAGTATGTATATACTAAAAAAAGAAACAGAATCGACCATTTGATGGTCCATATTTTTTATTTTTCTTTTGTTGTGCATTTGTGATACCTCAGGATTAAATTTTGAGGCTAGAATAGGACTTTAAGACTTTAAGATCTTTTAGGTGAGCTTAATTACGTTTAAGAAAGAAAGAAAAAAGCGTGCACACAACACTTGGTTGACATCGCATCAAGGGTTCTACATGAAGCCAAAGAATCCTCAACCATATTATCATTCACAGCCACAACAATTGGTTGACATGGTGATGATCCTGAATGTAGCAATATTATCTGGATGCGGCACACTTTTTAATATTCCAATGCTTACGATATTTTTCAAGATTGGCGATGGGAATATTGGTAAGAACTAAGATAATAAACCATATCTAAAGCAATTAAATTAAATTCAGCAAAAAAGAAAAAAGAAAAAAGAAAAAAAAAAGCAATTAAATTAAAGACGGCTGCTTTTACATTCCTAAATGAGTTATCTTGAACCACCATGACTTCTGGTTTAATGGTAGGAGTCCTTGTATTATTTTACTTAAAGCTCGGTAGAAATTAATTAGTTCGAGTAGTGGTTCTTCAAAGAATATGTTGTATCCATGATGATAGCATCAAAACCCCAATAGTACACTAGATAAGTCTACACTAAAGACCTCATTTTTATTCAACAAAAAAAAGAAAAGAAAGAGTTAGCTTGAATTTTTCTCCATAGATCTTACTGAACAAACTCTTTCATAGCAAAAGACAATTCCAATCTGCTCAACTATTCATGGTTTGAAAGGCCGTGTGCTATCCACAAGTCTTATAGCGCATGCGATGTCGATATGATGAGGTTAATTCCCAATGTTCCATCACTATCACAATCTTAGCTCTTTAATTCAACATAAAAACAAAATAATATCTGAGTTGATGAGGATGCCTACTCCATCTCATGTGGACACATATATGAAAGCATGGTGACCACATGTCCCATACAGATACAGGAGCATCTAATTGGTTTTTTTTGCTTTTATAGTTTCGACATCATAGAAAGAGAGGCTTGGTTCATTGCTTATCAGCAAGTAATTGATAACGAGAGCACTGTCTTGATGTATAAAATGAAGGGTCCTCCATCAACTTTGTTTGATATCAAGACAAAATAAGATCGACTTCAAGCACACACTACCCTTGTAATGCGTTAGATTCCTTGCGTAATGGGTTTTACAGTCCTGCTAGTGATATATCTTCTTCTTTTTTTCTTTTTTTGGGTAAACGATATATCTTCTTCACTTGCTTTCTGATGTTGCCCTAAGGTCAGGCCTTTTTAATTGCATTCTGGACCAAAGTTATCAGTCACTAATACTATGAAAGAATACCTTCATATCTGGTTCAAAACACATTACCCTTGGCATATGGAAAAATATCTTATAAATAGAACATGAATGTAAAATATCATGCGAAAGGAAAAAGATGGAATTTAAAGTGATTCAACAATGTGCTTACGTCTACAAAGTTCAAAGGCTATATGAGACTCCTTCTCTTCAATTCTCTTCACTATAGTTTTTATACATATACAATATTTTGGGTCTCCTTGTAAATAAGAGATAAAAGGGAGAAAAAGGGGGGAGTTTGTAGATATTAGAGACAATTCGGAATATTTAATTGAGTTCTGTTATATGAAAAAAAAATAATAATAATAACGTTACTTTGGGAATTTGAACCCTAGATTTTTTATTAGAGATACTAAGGGTGAGTTTGGTTCAGCTTTTTCAAATTGTGCTTTTTGAAAAAGTGGCGGTTTTGAAAAGTGCGGCATGAAATTGAGTTTTTTTTTTTTTTTAAATTGAGTGTTTGGTAAAAATTATCAAAAAGTGCTTTTGGAAAAAACTGAGTATTTGGCTAATACTTATAAAAGTGGTAGTTTGAGTTGTAAATTACCAAAAAGAACAAGATATATATAAAGAAAATTCTTTGTTTTAATTATCTCTCTTAATGCAAGTTATGAACACAATTTTTTTACAAAAATTTCACAATAAAGTCTATATAACAAGTTGTTAATGGTAGGAAAAAAAAATAATGTCACTAATAGGTCTAGATGAGAACCAATAACAACTTACTATGTAAACTTTATTATAAAATTGTTATAAAAATATTTTGTCAATAGCACTTTTTTTTTTTTTCCTAAAGAAAAATTGTACTAATTTAAAAAGTTTAGAGATATAATAAAATGTCACAATATTTTCACAATACTCTTTGTTTTTAGTTGTGGTCAATCCTAGTCTAATATTTTGTTAATATATTTAATTTTATTTTGACATGTGAAAGATTTGATACCTCAATTGTTGTGAAAATTTGTTATGTTTTAACAAAATTGTAATTTTTATTTAGTAAATTTCCTTACATGATATACACGTGTCCTACTCATACCTTTATTTATTTATTTTTTCCTTCACTTTTTTCTCATCCACCCGTTTCTTCCCCCATTCCCATCAAATATCTTTTCTTTTCCTCCACTCACCAAAATACAGTTCTTCTTCTTCACCCAAAAGACAAAAAGAAAGAAATATATTACACACAAAAAATGAGAGAAGAAGAAGCCGCAACTGCAGAAGAAGAATCACGCAGTTGAAGAAGATGCCTGCAGTAGTAGTGGGTTTATGTTGGAATTGAAGAAGAATCATGCAGTAGAAGAAGAAGCCTGCAACAGTTCTTCTTCTATATATATATATATATATATATATTTTATAGAGATCCTGTTAAAATTGGGATTTCAAAATAAAAATAATGGTAGTTTAGGGATAATGCTGAAAATGACTAACGGTAACATTTCAAATTTATTTGCGTTTTTGGCAAAGCAGCTCCAAGGTCCGTTTTCAAAACGCGATAGTCCTTCGTATTTGGAAAAGCTACTTTTTGATAACGCGCGATGGCAATCATTTACCAAACACGCATTTTAGATTTTGGGGTTCGAAATGCGCGTTTTGGGCTCTAAAAGTGTAAACAAAAGCACACTCAGAGGTGTTAACTAAATAATTGAGTTACAAAACTTTTGACAAATTAAAAAGAGATATTTTATGAGTCTCCCAATAACATAGGAAGCACATTTGAATATTACAGTTCATTTTTAATTTTCACAATTACACTACTGGTGGCTAACTCCTTCTCAAGATGAACTTCAACATATGTTGGACAACCCTCAAACCACATATAGCAAGAGAAATAAGATGTAAAATAAAGTTTCAACCAAAATCTATACATTCATTTCTATTGTATTATACACAGTGTCTTCCTAACCAATACAAGTAAATTATTGTAGGTTTCATAGCTATGCGGACTCTTTAAATTTAGAAATTGATAAGAAGTAGGTTTCATCACTATAAGGGACTCGTAAATTTAGAAATTGATAAGAAATCATTTCTTTTTATTGATGGGGAAGAATCACATGGTTGTTTTCCTATAAGAGTGAATAATTTGTCAGTTTAATAACAGGAGAATAGGTCCAAATTCTAATTGATTTCAAATTGGGACAAATCAAGTTAACCATCTTGTTGGAGGTTTAAAGAGGTTTAAAGCATATGTTATATATTCAAGAGTTAAATTCTTTTGGATATACACCACTGTAAGTTTCTTTAAGATCTTTTTCCCTCTTCCTGTGTGTGTTAAAAATATTTAGTATTCTTTTTATAAAAAAAAAGTTAGCCATCTTGTTTCTCTTATTTCTCTTTGGGCTAGCTTAACCTGGCCCGGACTGGGCCCAATCGTTTCAAATTTTGGGTGGATGGACAAATAAAGAGCCCATTTGTTTGGAATTCTCTAGAAAGGAGGACCAGCAAAACTTCTAGTAAACTAAGGCGGCAGAGAAAATGTGGACCTAAACGAACGTGTAATTTTCAGTGTGTTTAGTCTCATTAAAGACAAAAATTAATGTTCTAGTTCAAGCTTACCTGGCAGATTGTGATATAGGAAGACAAAAAGACTTGGCCTTTATTCAAATTTACATGCAGAGTGTGTGATTTAGAAACCTACTCGCCCAAATATACTCGGTGCTAAAGAAAAGAAATGATTTATAATAAATCATAAAGCATATGCCTTTAGTCTATCAAATTCTTCTTATATATATATATATTTTTTTTTGAGAAGAATATCCTTTTTCTTTTCTTTTTTTGAGAAAAAGTCTTACACTTATAAAGCCTATATGAATGTAATTGATTTGATATACATTAAAATTAAATGAATCCTATTAATATTGTTACGACACAAAATTTTTATCCTATAATTCTAAGCATTACGTTAGAATTGTAGGAAATTAAGTAAATTCAATTTATGCTATTAAGATATGAGTGCCGAGTGCCTACCTTAACGTACATCAAAAACAATTTGTATTTTATATTCATGTAAACATAATTGAGCTATCTGAATAAGTAATAATTTTTCTTTATAGATAATGAAACATAAGAACTTCCTAAGAAATCTTCCATTTTAATATTACTCTCATCAAATCAAGTTTTTTTTTCTTTGGTTATTGTGGATATTGAGAACTTTTCAAACACCCAACTACTCTCATCTAGACAATCTTAATGATGAAACAAATAACCATATCATAATATAGAAAGTGGAAGTAAGATTTAAGAAAAAAGAACAATATTTCTTTATCTTTTTATCATATATATGGTTTTTTTTTTTTTGGTTGAAAATTTATCATATGGTTTTCCTAAATACTGCAAGACAAAAAGGCTTTATTTTAAAGTTATGAAGTTGGATTCTATCTTTTACCAAAATTAAAATTAAAAAATAAAAAAATTGGTTGTAAATCATCAACAAACTAATTAACTTAGTTTACATTATTTATGCAAAAAAAAAAAAAGTTTGTTACATTATTTTTCCAAGTATGCTCTATGAGAAAGAAAAAAAAAGACTTTTTCTCCCTAAATAACAAAGCCAGCCAGACTTTGATTTGATAAGTTTAGAAGATTACAACGTGTACCGGATATTTTGCAAGATTTTCAGACTTTAACGGATAGACCATGAGTTAACCACACGCCCTTATGCGTGTTCATCCTCTGACCATCCACGTGTCATTGATCCGACGGTCCACAACAAGCCCCGTCCGACTGGAACTCCTTTAAAGTCTCATCCCATACAAACAAATCCTCACACACTCAATTCTTGATTCATCTTCTTGTTCTTCATTTTCTTCTCAGTTCTTAAGCATTGTGTTTGGTGTTAACAATGTCTGTGACACCCATTTCAGCCATTTTTCTCTCACCCATGAGAGGGAATTTCCATAGTCATAGTCACAATACTACAACTGCCTTATCATCATATTCTTGTAGCTTGAACCATACTTTCTCTTCTCAAAGAAAGAGTGACAAAAAATTCACTGTTTTTGCATCCAATGAGATAGTCAATGCTCCTAAAAGTGGAGTGGTGTTTGAGCCATTTGAAGAGCTCAAGAATAATGCTTTTGTTGCCCCAGTTGCCCCTCACGTCTCTCTCGCTCGCCAGAGGTATTCAGACAAGTGTGAAACCGCGATCAATGACCAAATCAAGTGCGTATGCTCTTCATTTTTATCCTTTCTTTACGTATCTTTATATGGTTTTTCATACTCTATGTGTTGTTTTCTTTTTTCTTTTTTTCTCTTTATGATTAACATCCGTTCTATGATGATTGCTTGCCAGAGGTATTCAGAGATTTTTTTAAAGCTGACGAGTGATGAGGTTAAAGAAAAATAAAAACAAAATAAAAAAGAATTAAAAAGATAATGAGTTTTGATTTTTTTAAGAAATAATTTTAGTTTAAATTAGATTTAAGGTTTTTTTTTAAATTTGATTTACTTTTTTAAAAAAAATTTCTGAGTTGGGATTTTTTATTAATTTAAATGCTGACGTAGCATTTAAAAAATGCTAAATATAATTTTTTTTTTTATTTTATTAGTTACGTCAGTAAACCGTCTATTCCGTTTGCTATGTATATATTTTCTGTTACTAGTTTGACGGCATGGACTAAAATAAAAACGATTTTCTGAAATTATGGACTAACCTAGGAGCAAAATCAGTTTAGGGACCAAATCGAGAAATTGCCCAAAATGTAGGGACCAAAAGTGTATTTATGCCTTAATTAATCCAATTATGAAGCTATTAATTTTATATAGGAATGTGAGAAAAATGTTTAAAAATCAAAATAAAGATGTGGTATTTATTATTTAAGAGTGAGAATCCTATATGAGTTTGTAATATCAGTGTTTCTCAATTTCGTTATCATTAGTAGATTCTTTTCTTCCTTATTCTTTAATGAAATTCATTTTTCAAATTACTCATTTTCTCACATCGTTTGTGTTCCTTTGTCTTGCAGTGTGGAATACAATGTGTCTTATGTGTACCATGCCATGTTTGCCTACTTCGACAGGGACAACATTGCTCTCAAGGGCCTTGCCAAGTAACCAAACAAAAACCTATGTCCTACCTGGACTTAATTAAGATTTATTGTTACCATTAATAGTACTAATTAATGTATGGTTATGTTGCAATCAGGTTTTTCAAGGAGTCTAGTGACGAAGAAAGAGGGCATGCTGAAAAACTGATGAAATTTCAGGTTTTTCCCAAATGTCTTTTAGTTCTCATCAGAAAGAAATACTTTTAATTTTCTATGTGATTTTGTATTTGGTTGAAATGTTTCTAATAGTGCTCCAATTATAATTAGAACATACGTGGAGGAAATGTAAAACTACACTCCATAATTTTTCCCCCATCAGAGTTTGAACATGCAGAGAAGGGAGATGCATTGTATGGTAAGTTTCTTCTCATCTCTATGTTGTTTTAGTCCTAGAGAATGAAGGCATCATGGCAATCTCATGAGTGTAGTGATCACATATAGATTGATTGTTTGAAGAGGGAATTGAATGGCTTTATTATCCCACATCGATCTTATTTATAAATAAATAAGTGCACACGCCTTCATGTTGTCTCGGACCACAACACATCACCAAAAAATACAACCATATTATGAAGCAAACCTTTCTTTATAGGGGAAAATGATGTACGTGAGGGTGCACTATATTATGTGTGATCACTCTCGTTTACTTACATGTTGTCTTGCCAAAATCTCTATAATTTTGACTGTTTTGCTGTATAGGTAGATTAATATGCAGATAGATGTGTAAGAAATAAGGTTTTAATATCGCAATTTGGTGCACTATCTTGTTTACATTATAGGGCTTCATATGACCTTTCTTTTGCTTGAATAAAATAAATGTATGTGGCTGCCCAATTTTTTGTGTACTTTCTTCTGTCGATTCCTGTAGAACTTGCCAAACCAGCTACTTTTTTTGTTTATTTTTTTATTTTTATTATCTTTCATCTGTTTGTTCAACTTTGTGTTGCATAGAGGTGTAAAGCTGTGTTTATATTCCAAGAAATAGTATAACTTACTCGTTCCATAAACTTTGGTGGCTTCTTGGTTCTTGGTTCAGCTATGGAATTAGCATTGTCTTTGGAGAAGCTAACAAACGAGAAACTGCTGAGCTTGCACAGTGTAAATACATCTTTTCCTTCAAAACTCTGAGTCATGTTAATACCCCTGCTTAATGTTAACTCTCGGGGTTGTTTACAATTGTGATATGGTCTTCCTAGTTCCTATGCGATATATTCACTCTGTACTTTGATGAACAACAGGTGGCAGAGCATAACAATGATCCCCAAATGGCAGACTTCATTGAGAGCGAGTTTTTAACAGAGCAGGTGAACCTTAACCTCATGTTTTTAATCCTTTACATACATGTAATTTCCACTTTAATTATTAGCATGGGGAGGTTTGTATTAAGAAGCAAATAGACTTTGTTTAAATGGTGACTTTTAGGAACATGCATGTCCAACAGAATAGGAAAACACAAACTCCTTTATCTTTGATTTATCTTTTCTGTTTTTGGAAAAATTTATATACAGTTCCTTAGATGTTGCATCCTAGGTTTCCCCAATTTATTCAACCAATGTTATCATTTCCACATACAATTAAATTCAATTATGTGACTTATTGGCCAATGTAAACTCATTGTTGAATTTAATTAGAGAACGTGCCTACAGAATGATACCTAAAGTTTTGCCGCTTTTTTGTTTTAATTTCCTTTTCTTTTTCAGCCAAAAAAAAAAAAAAGATTTGTATGGTTGTATCTTGTCTTGTACAATTAAAACAACAATACATAAACAAATAAAAAACAAAAAGGAGGAAGAAAAGCATCTTTTTTTTTTTTACACTTGGAACAAGTACTTGCTGTTGGGATTTTTTTAATTGTAGCTTAATTAATTACTAATTGACTAAGTTACTTTTACAGGTTGAAGCCATTAAGAAGATTTCAGAATATGTTTCTCAATTAAGGATGGTCGGTAAAGGCCACGGTATGATTCAGATTTCAGAAACTATCACTGTCAAGTTGTGGTTGTTGTTGTTTTTAACCTTTACCTTTACCTTTTGGGCTTAAGTGTTGTTTGTTAATTGGTGGCTTGCAGGAGTGTGGCACTTTGATCAGATGCTCCTCCATGAAGGTGATGCTGATTTATGAAGAACTGTGGTGTTGTTTTAATTCTAGGTTCTAGTCTGCTCTTTGCTGTTGAAGTTCTGGGGTGGTTTTATTTGCAGAAAAAATGTCTGGCTACTTAGGTAAAGATGATTTGAGTTCCAAAACAGAGAGAATAAGAATTTGTTACATGTAGAAGACTTGAAACTTACTAGTACATAGAAGAATGCGACCTGTCTTATATTCACGTAATGGAATAAATTTCTTCTTAGCCCAATGTTTTTTATTTTTTTTACTTTGGTATAAGTAAAAAAAATTCTCACCATAATTATGATGCCTAAATTCCCTTTTCCTATTGCAACAGTGTCCTTGTTGGACTTGACTCCTGAATCCTGATCACCTCATTGTGGGAGATAGAAAATGTCATTAAACCTATATGTATGTCATTGGCGTTTTGCCTAATGATTAAACTTTTATTAATGACATACAAGGATGTCAATTCCAAAATAACATTTATAATTTTTTAAGTCTTGTTACCTTATGGATCATATCTATATTATATACTAATATATCAGTTGCAAACTGTGTAATCTTCTGAACTAGATATTTTAACAGGGTCATATTTCATATTTAGAAATTGTAATTCACTTTCTTTAATCTAAGGCATTTTAGAAGACTTGGAATGTGCATGGTGGAGAATTAAGCAGTTTGTTCTAACAATGAAAGCCGAGAGAAAATTATAGTCTATACTCAGATTCTGGTTGATAGGAAACAGCTTAGAAATGATGATTGTATTCAAGAGTTCTTCGAGGGAACCAGCCTCCAAGGAAAGAAAATGGAAAACAGAAAGGTTAGAGAGAGATTTAGAGATTAGAGAGGAAAGGAAACAAGAATATGATGCTTGTGTTATTTCTGCTTAACTTCCCAATTCTCACAGCTCTACACTATATACAATTGAGTACAATTGGCAGTTACAACAGTTACAATCATTAGCTCAGCATACAGCTGGCACCCTAACCAACTTCCTAACTAACGTGCTCAACAAATCACTAACATAATCAGCACCACAATTCTCACACACACTCAGCATTAGTACACCAAGTAACTCACACACTCAGCACTAACACTCTACTCAAGCAACTAACACCAACTCAATTCAATCAACTACTCCTATCACTGGTATTTACATAAGTCACATAATAATGGGATGGATTTTCTTGTCCTGTGATTTTCAATTTCCTTCAAAGAGAGAAAGCTTAACCTCTAGGATCTAGATAAAGCGGTAATGAAACAAAAGGACTTTTCAATCAAATTCACCTCAAGACTAATTTTCTGAAAAATAATGACATAGTTCAAGTTGGCCGAAAACAGAAGCTCCAATAAGACCTCTTGCTTCTCTTGGTCTTGCAGGCATTTGCAGGACAAGAAGAGTGAAGCATCTCCCACATCACTTGTATATCTGCATCCCCCCCACAAGACTCCATGTCTTTGTAGAGACTTACAAGCCCTTGCCTATTCCCTGCCATTATTACCAATCGAGACACAGTTTAATTGGGGGGGGGAAAAATCACAAACATGACATATTGCAGTTTGTGAAACATAAAATAGAACACTTAAAAGTGGGACAAATGACTTTTATAGTATACGAGATGACAAACTTGTTGTACTTAAGCTTCAATGAAGCACTCAAAACTAAATAGATTTTAATTCCTTTCAAGAAATGTAGTATTTGTTAGATGGCTTTTATAAACATTAACAACAGCAGCATAAAGCAAGATCACCTTCAACATCTCACATAACCCAAATTGTTCTTTTTAATTATATTGTATGTGTGTGTTCTAGTTAACTCAATCAACAAAGTTATTGTTATGTGTGAGTGTGCAACTCTAATAAAGGGATTTGAGATCAAATCCGGGAACAAACCTATTGGTGTCTTGAATTAATGGAAACTAATGATTGAACGAGTTCAAATCCTATCGTTTATTAAAATAAAAAAGTTATCTTGTATGTGTCTTACCTCTGGCTTTGTGTCTAAGGAGAGAAGTGACTTTCAGAAGTATACTCTTAGTTGGGAAGAGAAGTGAGCGCTTGGAACATAGCCACTCCCTCCAGTTTGCCATCTTCACAAAGTTGCTTCTCTTTTTCTCCTACTTTTCCATTATATATCTTCATTTTTTTACTAGTATACTTCAACTTCCCCAACCAATAAACTAATGCTAAAAGCAAAACAACAAAATGAATCCTCCATGGAGCAAAGCAACATTTGTAAGGACAGTGAGCCTCGTGTAGTCAAATGATAGGACAAAATAAACTAAGTTTATAGTAGAATTAAAAGAGCTTATTAGTTAGAGATGGACATTGAGTAGGAAAGGTCATTTGGACTTGGTCTCTTAGCCTTTCCCAGTTATCCCTTTTAACAAAAGATTCTCATTTTTTAAGCATTAAGGGTGGAGTTATGGGCCCCTAGTCAAACGGTCGGTTGCTTTTTCTTTCCATACCTTCTTGATTGTCTGTACCTCTTTCCCTTTGTCCATTGGTGATGGTATAAATTCAAATTGAAATAAATTGGTACTGTTTACTCAAAATCATTAATCTAAGGATACAATTTTTTTTCAAGAATCTTGTTGAGGCGGCATATTTTGATTGGTGCTAATAAAAATGGTAGTGTAACTGATGAGCTTATACAAAAGTTATGTTACTTCAATCAC
Source organism: Quercus aquifolioides (assembly GCA_019022515.1). Classification (NCBI taxonomy): domain Eukaryota; kingdom Viridiplantae; phylum Streptophyta; class Magnoliopsida; order Fagales; family Fagaceae; genus Quercus; species Quercus aquifolioides. The sequence continues at coordinate 38,516,791 of CM032325.1, forward strand.
AACATAAACCTTAGCTCAATGATTATGAAGATAATTATTAAAAATTTTGTGTTTCTAACATTACTTTATATAAAATCAATGTATTTTCATCAAATCAAAAAGAATGACGTAGATAGTAACTTGATTCGATTGGTATCATTTTCAATTCCAAAGCATTCTTAATAATCATTTGACCGCCACATCTAAACAAGGAACATTGAAGCATGCGCTAGCACAACTGCTTCCGGTGAAATCGTCAACTGCTTCCAATGACAGCTCACCAGCTCTAAGTTCTTCCAACCCCAACTCATTATTTTGTATGTTATACTTAGGGTGAGTTTGGTTCAACTTTTTGAAATTATATTTTTTGAAAAAGTGAGATTTTTAAAAAGTGCGGTATGAAACTAGGCCTTTTAAAAAATGCTGAGTGTTTGGTAAAAACTGTTAAAAAGTATTTTTTGAAAAAGCTGAGTGTTTCGCTAGCATTTATAAAAATAGTGATTTGAATGGTAAATTACCAAAAATAACAATGTATATAAAAGGGAGTTTATTTCATTTTTAAATCAACTACTTCGTAATACTTACTCAAAAAAAAAAAAAAAGCTACTTAATAATAATAATAAATATATTATTGTCATAATTATTTGTTATTACTATTACTATTATTGGTACTATTTTAATAATATTAGTTTTTTTTAGCATCAATTATTTGTTATTTTAAAAATTTTGAACTAAGTATATTATCTATCTTACTTTAATAATGTTATTTGTTTTTAATAATATCAATATCACTATTTTAATAATGTTTTTGTCTTATTGAATATGGTGTTATCTGTTTTGGCATGACAGTCTAAAGGGGTTCCAAATGGTAAAGTTGGGTTTTTAATAAAACAAGTGAGCAATTTGGTAATTGAATGAACAATTTCTTAAAGTTGAAGTGGTTTTTTTGCAAAAACTGGCCTTTGGCCCTTTGGCTTTTTGGAGGTCTTGCACTTTTTGAAAAAGCAACTTTCTTGCTAAAGCAGCTTTTTAATACCCACCAAACACTTAGCATTTAATGTTATATAATATCATGTCTCGCAACCCACTAGGGTCACATTTTACTAACACTCTTAACTCCATTTCATCGTTCAAAATAAAATATTATAAATCTAAAGATGTATTATGAATAAATACATTGTTTCCAAAACTACCAGATTCTCCAAAAGATTCAACAAAATAGCCTATTTAATTTGATATCATGTCATGTCTCGCAATCCACTAGGGCCACATTTTACTGACACTCTTAACTCCATTTCATCGTTCAAAATAAAATATTATAAATCTAAAGATGTATTAAGTACTATATTATTTGAATTGTATGTACAGTCACATATTGGATATAAAATCTTAATTGTGCTCCAGGAAACTGGGATATTTGAACTAGCAATCCTCACTTCATGAGGCTTGGTCCTTAAGATAATTGTGTTATCCTATATTATCTATTGGTCTAAATTCGTTTAAAATGCTCATCCCATTGAAGTTTCCCAGCTATGGGTACTAATACCTTCAAGCAGAGATGCCCAAACACATCACACAAACTTACTATATATAGGGATCAATGAATCGCCAAATCGTAACAAAACTTCCATTCTCTAGAACTAATCCTATTGCATCTGAATAATTACCAACTAATATTTTTCCAACATAGAAAATCTAATAGTAAAATACATCCAGAATGTTCATCACAAGGTTTACACAGTTGCAGCAGCTTGGGCTGCAAGCCTTTTCTTTGCCTTGTTGATGATAAACAACTTGATTCTACCCTAGGGAATAGACCCACTGCTTTGTCCCTTTTCCAGTGGTGGAGACATTTCTGAGGCCAGTTAAAAACTCATGACCAAGGGGCATATTGAACGTGGACAGTCTCAAAGCTTGTGCATCTCCAAGTTCTATCATAAAATTTATGCAGTTGCAGCAGCTTGACCAGCAAGTCTCTTCCTTGCCTCCTTTATAACAGAATAGAGATTACATTAGGGTGGATTACTATATTTATTATCCATCCGAGTATAGAGGTACAAAATATTTCAGACAACAGAGATCTTTTTGGTCAGCCCAACTTTCCTAAATCAGAGCTATTAGAGATATCATGACTCAAAGATGTTCAAATTCATTGTAGGTCATTACCTAATTACTTGTAAAGCAAGCAAAGTAACAATAATCTTATTTGTAGGGTAAGTTGCATAATCTTGGGATTAGCTAATATATATATATATATATATATATATATCCTACATTGGACCCATTTAAACACAACAGTTTAATATTAAGGACATAATTGCCAAGGGCTCTTTGCTGTAGAAGTAGACCATCAAACTAAATCACATTTATTCTTACTTATGTTTACTCTCTTTTCTTAATCATTCTCAATCTCACAACAACAAATCTAACAATAGCCATTCAATAAAGTGAAGAAGAACTACACCAATTTAGCAACTTATGATGGAGTTTGTCTTCAGGATTTGGCTGAGTCACTTAGACAGAATACACTAATTCACTAAAAGGTCACAGAGAAATGGTTGAAGTGCACATACCCATGAAACCAGAAGGATATGTCTAATCAGTCCTAGCCTTCCCATCGACAAGAACTTGTCGTTGCATCAAGATGTCAAATACTTCACGATAAGTGAGAACATATTTTAACCTGTTTCGAAGGATAAGGATCAATGCAAGCATTTTCCGGATTTATGGGGCCTAGATGATGGCTTTGGAGCCTGCACACCAGAACATTAAAAAGACATAATTAGAGCAAGCACAGACCAAGTTTGTCAACATACAATGTTTGCCAAGCATCCAATGTTTGTCAACATTGAACTTAGTAGGAACACAAATTGAATTAGCTAAAATTCAAAAGTAATTTGACTGCTTACATGGTTTGGTGTGATTAGTACAACATCACTTTTATGTGGATCTACCATTGATACCACCTTTATTATGTGCCAATCACAATAAGGCATGTGATCAGTTGTGAAAAATAATATTTCTAGAATTATTGAAATGCAAAAGCTCGTCAAGTTTATTGAAATACAAAAGCTCATCAAGCGTTTCTTCAATCCTCTGTTTATCCGGAGAAAAATATAGAATGTGACATAAACAACAAAAATTAAGTTTCAGTCCCGAAACTTTAAGGTTAGCTATAAACCTCAATTGATTAATCAAAATCAGTTACATTCTTTTGATCCATCAAGTCCAACTAATAACATAATAAAACATGAAAAACAACTAGCAACAGTGTCTGCTATCATTATAAGTAACATTAGGGTCTAATATGTAGAATTTCATAGACTTTATTGTTGTTCACTCGCGCATCACTTTCTTATGAAATGATGGCAGAAATAAATTTGTAACGTGACACAAGATAGCATAGTTACATAGGCAAATGCAAAGGATATCCAGTACCCAGAACGATGACAAACACAAAATGCCAACATTATGACATTCTCTTTTCACTAATTTAAACGAGTCTATCAGGAATAGAACTTTGGAAGTGGCACAAAAAACCAAATATATTACATATTGTTTGATGGGTTTCTCCCATTAAAATTACTACTCATAGCCTTGCATGATGGGCGGAAAAATTTAACAATTTGTGCTTTTGTTAAATGAAAAATGAAAATAGTATATGAGACTTAGAAGTGTTAGTTTCAAATCATTCATAAAATATAATATATATATATATATATTGAGATTATTTTCTAACAAAGTATAGTTGATAAAATATACTAAATTTCCTAAATTAAGCTCTCTATATTTGTTATTTGAAAGTGTTTTAAATTTTGTAAGTATTTTTTTAAAGAAACATAATACATTATACATTCAATTATTATATAAGGCGAGATATTTTGTAAATAATGTAATGTGTGATTAAAATTTGTTTCTAATGCTTCTTACAAATGTCATCCTCTAAAACAGACTGAATGGACCTAAATGGACTGAAGTAGACTGAAATGAACCGAAATGCACCAAATGGACTGAAGTAGACCGAAATGGACCGTAATAGACCGAAATGCTAAGCTGATGTGGTTGTGCTAGGCTAACCCCTTTTTCTTTTTGATACTAGGGTAGCCCTAATTTTGTAGAGAAATACTGAGGCAAAAAACATATAAGCAAATTAAGTATGATTAAGGAGAAAAGAAAACTCTAGCTAATTGTATACACGGAGTGAGTGATTAACTTGGCAGTTAGAATAACAATGAGCCAGGCCTAGCAGTTGTTAGTTTTAGAATTAAACACATAAATGGCCCAATTCCAAGTAAGTCCTAGCTAAAAGGCCCGATTTGAACTGCGAGTTTAGTTAGGTAACTTGTAGAGGCAATGTTACTTCTACAAGGCCCGATTTAATAATCGCTTCAGCTATACTTTCCATAATGTCTAGTTTATCTTAACGAAGCTTAATTTATTTTATAAGCCTTGTTTAGATGATTTAAATTTTAGTTTATTCACTTTTCTAGGTACAGCTTATATTTGTTAAGCAAAAGAAGAAAATATGCCAATCCAAACACACACTATATTGCCATTTGGTACTCCAATTTATAAGATAGAAACTCTTGCAAGTTGAATTTCAAAATATCCACATTTAAAAGGACAAGTACCAAAGCCATTGCTAAACAGAATACCTCTTTGATGTTGAATATTATAGGTTCTTTTTAAGTTTGTGATTTTCATATGACCATTATGCAAGCGAAATATGTGTGTGGATAGTATTTTAGGATTCATCACTAACTTAATTTGGACAGTAATTTATTTTCAAGCATATATTACATGTTTATTTTTGGCTAAAATGCAAAATTTACCCTCTAAATCCAGTTAAAATTCTCATCCCATTGAAGTTCCCCAGCTATGGGTACTAATACCTTCAAGCAGAGATGCCCAAAAGCATCACATAAATTTACAAATATAAAGGGTTATATGAATGTCCTAATTGAAACAAAACTTCCAATCTCTAGAACCAATCCTATTGCATCTGAATGATTACCAACCCATATTTGACCAACAGAATATACATCCAGAATGTTCATCCAAAAATAATAATAATAATAAATAAGTAAAATTGGGTATGGACCGCCTCCTACTATGAGTGATTGTTTGAATTGTTGGTAGTTAATTTATCACTAACAGCACACAAAAAAGGACTTGTTGGAAAATGGTAATTGGATGGACTTAAAAAGCACAAATATTGGGGAACCTCCACATTCCCACTGGTCTAAGTTTAGCACTTAGCATTAGTGTGAAGCACAAATGTTGGGTTATTATGGCTTCTTGGCTAGTGCATAAAATTGACAATGCAACTCGTGAAAAACAAAAGTTTTTTTTTTTCTGAAATACCAATCCATTGGTTGAATCATATCTTCAGAAGTTTACCATTGAAGCATCTGTAAGTCTATAACTGGCTAACTGCCCCCTTCATCTTCTTCTGCTTCTTCATTTAAGATAAATTATTGCTCCACTTGAAAAATAAAAGTGCTACATCTTCTTACAATCCATTCATTCCATTCTACACTTTTGGTTGACGAGTGGTAGTATTAGGTCCACTAACACTTTTAACACAGCTTAAAAAGGATCATGTTAATGAGTCTTTCACCATCAACCCACCACTAATTTGAGTAATTTCATTAGTTTCAAAACCCCTTAAAATTCTTTACCGTATTAGTACTGTTTCTTTTTACAGCCTTCAATGAGAATTTCACTCCTTTCATGGCTTTCCTTGATACCCGTATGCTCACTTTTTCTCAGCTTCCTTGTCTTTGCAGTGTCTGGCCACTGTCTTGGCGAGCAGCAATCATTGTTGCTTGATTTGAAGAACAGTCTTAAATTCAACAGTACTTTGTCCACAAAACTTGTGCATTGGAATCAAAGTACTGATTGCTGTTCATGGGAAAGGTGTAACCTGCAGTGAGGGATGCATTGTTGGTCTCAACCTAGACAGTGAATCAATCTATGGCGGCCTTGACAATTCAAGTAGCCTTTTTCGTCTCCAGTATCTCCAGAACCTGAGGTTGGCTTCAAACAACTTCAACCATTCTCGGATTCCACCCGAATTTGGAAATCTGACGAATTTGAGTTACTTAAACTTATCAAATTCTGGCTTTTCAGGCCCAGTTCCCACTCAGATTTCACGCCTCACAAGGTTGGTTACTCTTGATCTGTCTACCCTCTCGAGTATTTCTTCGTTGCGCCTTGAGAGCCCAGATTTTGCTACTGTAGTTCAGAACCTTTCACACCTTACAGAACTTTATCTTGATGGTGTATTCATATCAGCGCCAGGGATTGAGTGGTGTAAGGCCTTATCATCTTCACTGCCAAATCTAAGAGTGTTGAGCATGTCATATTGTTTTCTTTCAGGGCCTCTTCATTCTTCCTTAAAGAAGCTTCAATCTCTCTTAGTTATTCATATTAACAATAATCGTTTTTATGTTACGATTCCAGAATTTTTTTCAGATTTCACAAATTTGTCTTCCTTGAAACTCAGTTCTTCCAGATTGATTGGAACATTACCAAGAAAGATTCTCCAAGTTCCAACACTGCAGTTGCTTGATTTATCAAAGAATGAACTTAACGGTTCTCTGCCAGAATTTCATCCAAATGGTGCTCTTCAATCACTGCTGCTTAGTAAGACAAAATTTTCAGGGACACTACCAACTTCTATTGGTAACCTTAAAAGGTTGTCAAAACTAGATCTTTCAGGTTGCAATTTTAATGGATCAATCCCAATCTCCATGGAAAATCTTACTCATTTGGTTCATTTGGACATGTCGTTCAATAACTTCAGCGGACCAGTTCCATCATTCATCATGGCAAAGAATCTTACAGAGATAAACCTTTCAAATAATAATTTAACAGGTCAGATCACTTTCAATTACTGGAAAGAGCTTCGAAGTCTAGTGAATCTTGACTTGCGTTACAATTCATTGAGGGAAGTATTCCAATGTCCCTTTTTTCCCTTCCATTATTGCAAAAATTGCAACTTTCCTACAACCATTTTTCCGGTCAACTCCCTGAATTTTTCAATGTTTCTTCTTACCAACTAGACACTCTTGATTTAATTAGCAACAACCTTGAAGGGCCAATACCAATGTCTATCTTTGAACTCCGAGGCCTCCAGAATCTCCTACTTTCTTCAAACAATTTTAGCGGTTCCTGGCAGCTTAATGCATTTCAGCAGTTGAGAAATCTTTCAAATCTTGGTCTTTCACATAATAACTTGTTGATTGAATATAATGGAGCTAATTCTTCGTCCTTTCCCAAAATTGAGTCATTGGGCTTGGCTTCTACCAAGTTGAAAACAGTTCCTGATTTCTTGAGAAACCAATCCAATTTAGTCATTCTAGACCTTTCAGATAACCAAATTCTTGGAGAGATACCCAACTGGATTTGGAAATTTACTCATCTTCTTTACCTAAATCTCTCTCATAACTATCTAGAAGGACCTTTACTCAATCTAAATTCTTCTACAAAAACTACAATGATAGTCTTAGACCTTTCCTCCAACCAACTCCAGGGGCAACTATCTACTCCCTTACCATCTGTTATGCATTTGGATTTGTCAAGGAATAATTTCAACTCTGTTATACCAGCTAGCATTGGTAGCTCCATTATTTCTGCCAGCTTCTTATCTCTTTCAAGCAATAAATTCCATGGGCAAATCCCTGAATCAATATGCAATGCTAAATCCCTTCAAGTTCTAGATTTGTCTCATAATTCCTTGAGTGGCACACTTCCCCAGTGCTTCTCTACACTGAGTAGAACTCTAGGGGTTCTCAATCTAAGAAGAAACAACCTCATTGGCACAATATTTGATAAGTTTTCAAAGTATTGTCGCTTACAAACTCTGAATCTCAACGAAAACCTACTAGAAGGAGTGATACCAAAGTCTCTTGCCAATTGCACAAATTTGGAGGTATTTGACATTGGGAACAACCAGATACATGATGCCTTCCCATGTCACTTGAAGAAAATATCCAATTTGCGCATCCTTGTCTTGAGATCTAACAAATTTTATGGATCTATTGGTTGTGAGGGACCAAATGATACTTGGCCAGTGCTTCAAATTGTAGACCTAGCTTCAAACAACTTTAGTGGTAGGCTATCAATAAAAGCCTTGGCTAACTCAAAGACAATGATGGCTGATAATAAGGCCTATTCAGAGCTCAAATACCTCCATTATAATGCTGGACTAGGTTTTCCTTCTTATTATCAAGATACAATAACTGTTGTCAGCAAAGGTCTGCAGATCGAGTTAGTGAAGATTCTGACTCTTTTCAGTTCAATTGATCTTTCATGCAACAATCTTGACGGGCCAATACCAAAAGATTTAGGTGTACTCAAAGCATAGTATATTCTCAACTTATCATTCAATGCTTTCACAGACCCAATCCCACCATCTTTGGGAAAATTGAGTGAACTTGAGTCACTAGACCTATCAAGCAACAAGCTTATCGGTTAGATCCCTATGCAACTTGCAGATGGACTTACTTTCTTATCAGTGCTAAACCTATCATTTAATCAATTGGTTGGGCCGGTTCCATTTGTCAAGCAATTTGCTACATTTTTGGAAGCTTCTTATGAAGGGAACAAAGGATTGTGTGGCCCCCATTTGAAGACAAAATGTGGATCTGTTGAGCCACATTCACCATTTCCAACATTTGAAGATACTCATCCGACTTCTAGGCCTTTGATTGATTGGAAATTCCTAAGTGCAGAATTGGGATTTGCTTTTGGATTTGGGATGGTGATTATGCCTCTTATGTTTTTGAAGAGGTGGAGGATATGGTATTACAAACACGTTGATGACATCTTTTTCAAGATCTTTCCTCAATTGTACCTTGGGGGAAAAAAATACCGACAAGTCCAAGCACATAGGAATCGGATGCAAAGGCACTAATGATTGTTATGAAGAGCAATACAACAATAAGATACGAGATTTTTCAGGTAAGATATTCGTAAATATTTCACTTTCTTGCTAAACATTATTGTAACTTTGTAAGATTATAAAAAATGAAGTTATTTTTGTACACAATTAGCTTTAAATTTTATTCAGCAAAAAAAAAAGAATATATATATATATATATATATATGTGGGGGGTGAAAAGCCCAACCTAACGTATTGGGCCCAAGGCCCTATTTGAAGACTACTGTTTGTCCGAAGAGATGAAAGTACTTGAGAAGAAGCCCATATAAGAGAAGCATGTCTGGGGATGAGTGTGGGGCACAGTCCGAGGAGGTATTCAATTGTCCGAAGAGGCCATTATCCTCGGATCCGAAGAAGCGTGGTCAAACAGACGTCTGGGAAGTTCAGGTGAACCTCCTAACAAGTCTAATGATGGGGATGAACCTTAGGCACGTATGAGGATAGCGGGAAAGGAGAAATATCTAGAAGACAAACTTCAACCACCACATTAAATGCACTGCACCTACTTTCCTGGCCGCATTAATGTGGAGAAGACCCCTGAACAGTGCACTCTCAGCTACCGCCACTCACACAAGGCTAAAGAGGGTACATGATGGGACATGCACTCAAGTGGGCGTCTGGATGGTGAACAAGTGGACGGTGAAGATGAAGGAAGAGGGTACTATATAAGAGGGAGAGGCCTCTGATAGAAGGGGATCGAGAAAAGAAAGTTAAAAAGGAGAAAACTCCATTACTGTAGCTCTAAGAATTGTAACCCACGTTCATTCAATACAAATCTTCTTCGGACGTCTATATTTGCATTTGTCCGAGCACGATTGAGTGTTAATTTGATCACAAGCACTGCAATCCAATACTGTTTAATTCATTACTAGCCTAGCTCTTTCACCCACTCTCTACAAATTCATTGTCTTGGGTTCGTTGGGCTCACAACCCATACCTTTTGGGCTTGGGCTACAAAAATTGACCCTACAATTGGCGCCGTCTGTGGGAAGAGCTTGTGCAAGGGTGAAAACAACAGTTGATGATGGCAGGACGAGGTCAACAACAAGCAGAATCCAGGGCATCCCAACACGTGGACCCTTTTGTTAACTTAGAAAGGAGACAAGATCGTGAGGGCAGTGTACACACTGTGCGCGTTGGCCAAAGCCAGTCACAGGGCGGAAGTCACATGTCCCATGCAGAGAAGAACCGGGATTTGCAGCTGGAAGTAGAAAAATTAAAAAGGGAGTTGCGTCATGCAAAGAGGAAACGGGCTTCCTCGTATTCTGATGAGGACCTTGATGACGAGCAGGATGTCACTTATCAACATAAATCTAGGACACCAGCCAGCGAGTCCTACACCTATGAAGAGGAGTCCCATCGTAAGAGGCAACGCAGAAGCCCATCACGTGGGGACATGGGAAACGATGCCATGAGCAGGGCTCTGAATCAGATTTCTAGGTCACCCTTCACGCGCAGGATTGAGAAGGCGAGACTTCCTCGGTGCTTTAACCAACCAACGTTCACCATCTACAATGGTAAAACAGACCCCGTGGAGCACGTGAGTCATTTTAACCAAAGGATGGCTGTCTACTCCAGAGATGAAGCTCTGATGTGTAAGGTTTTCCCTTCCAGTCTTGGGCCAGTTGCCATGAGGTGGTTTGACAGTTTGAAGGCAAACTCCATCAACTCCTTCAAAGAGCTCACTCAAGCATTCGGCTCCCGTTTTGTCACATGCCGAAGAGTGGCCAGACCCTTCTCTTCACTGCTATCCTTGACCATGCAGGAGGGTGAGTCCTTGAAGGCATATTCAGATAGATACTGGGAGATGTTCAATGATATGGAGGGCAACTCTGATGCAATGGCCCTCAGCACATTCAAGCTCGGCCTCCCTACTGACCATGGTTTGAGGATGTCCTTATCTGGCAAACCGGTCACAAACATGCGTCAACTTATGGACCGCATAGAAAAGTACAAAAGAGTTGAAGAGGATCAGCAGCAAGGGAAGGGTAAGGACAAGGTTATCCCCCAGGAGAGGAGGGATTTCAGGTCGGACCGCTATAACCACAGTAAACCGCGAAGGGATTTTGCTGGGCAATCAGGATCGACAAATCCTCAAGCGGTTAACACTGTGTTCAAAGAGCCAGTGCACCAAGTCTTGGAAAAAATCAAGAATGAATCATTCTTCAGGTGGCCGAACAAGATGGTAGGAAACCCCGAGAGGCACAACCATAATCTCTACTGCCAGTACCATCAAGACCATGGGCATACCACGGAGGATTGTAGGAGTCTGTGGGATCACTTGGACCAACTGGTTCGTGATGGTAGACTAAGACACCTCTTACACCCCTCCAGCGGCCGAGGAGGGCAGATGGGCTCAGGGCCACGAAGAGATGACCCTTCAAAGCCGCCACTAGGGACTATTAACGTCGTCTTCGCTACGCCGGGGAGAACAGGATCCTGGCCATTGAAAGTTATGTCAGTAGGCCGACCATCAGCAGGGGAGTCAAGCCGAGGTCCGAAGAGAGTTAAGTCTGGTGCCCCGTTGGTGATAGGGTTCTCGGACGAAGACATGATTGGCATCATCCAACCCCATGATGATGCATTAGTCATCACCCTCAGAATAGGAGGGTACAATGTGAAGAGGGTGATGGTGGACTAGGGTAGTGCTATGGAGATAATGTACCCAGATCTCTACAAGGGGCTAGGCCTAAAACCCCAAGACCTGACACCATACAATTCCCCCCTCATAAGCTTTGAAGGAAGGGCTGTCACCCCGAAAGGCCGGATATGTTTATCTGTGCAGGCCGGCTCCGAAGTGGTAGAGGTGGACTTTATAGTTGTGGACGTATATTCACCCTACACGGCACTCGTAGCCAGACCTTGGCTTCATGCACTTGGGGCTGTTTCCTCTACTTTGCATCAAAAGGTCAAATACCCATCTGAAGGGCAAATTCATGAGATCCGATGAGACCAGTCCGTGGCCCGACAGTGCCTAGTAGCCGCCATTCAACATGAGCCTGAAGCTCAGTCCTCGCCCAGAGCCGAAAGGGGTTTATAGCAGTTACAGTCTCGGGAATTGCCCGTCGAAGGTTCAGACGAAGGCACTCGATGTGAAGATTTAACGAAAGTGGTTATTGGAGATGATCCTGATAGGTTCTTCCAAGTCGGATCTCAGCTACCTCTTCAAGAGAGGGAAGAGCTAATAGAGTTCCTCAAGCGAAATCTTGATGTATTTGCCTGGAGTGCTTACGAAGCCCAGGGGTAGACCCAGAGTTTATATGTCACCACTTGAAGGTAAATCCACTGATCACCCCCAAGAAACAGCCTCATCGGCGCCCGTCCAAGGAACATGCTGATGCAGTAAGAGAAGAAGTAGCGAAGCTCAAACAAGCTGGAGCTATTAAGGAAGTTTTTTATCCTGAATGGCTGGCAAATACCGTGGTGGTAAAGAAGAAGAGTGGGAAATGGCGAGTGTGCGTGGACTTCACTGATTTGAATAAGGCTTGCCCCAAAGATCCATTCCCTATGCCGAAAATTGATCAGTTGGTAGATGCCACTGTCGGCCATCCTCGGATGAGCTTCCTAAACGCCTTCCAAGGCTACCACCAAATACCATTAGCCCTGAATGACCAGGAAAAAACCGCTTTTGTCACCCCTGTTGGTAATTACCACTATAAAGTGATGCCATTTGGCTTGAAGAACGCGGGGTCTACCTACCAGAGGATGTTCGAGCTGCAGCTAGGCAAAAATATCGAGGTCTACATAGATGACATGGTGGTAAAGAGCAAGGTTGTCGCCGAGCATGTGAAGGACCTTGAAAGTACCTTTGAGGTTCTAAGAAAGTACAAACTGTGACTAAATGCTTCTAAGTGCTCATTTGGGGTGGGGTCCGGCAAGTTTTTGGGATACATGGTGACTCACAGAGGGATTGAGGTTAACCCCGACCAGATAAAGGCCATCAACGATCTACGAGCTCCTCGGAATCCCAAGGAGGTTCAGAAACTAACCGGAATGACTGCTGCCCTGAATCGATTCATCTCTAGATCAGCAGACAGGTGTCGACCCTTCTTCTCCCTGCTCAACAAGTGGAAGGGATTCGAATGGACTAAAGAATGTGCTTTGGCCTTTCAGCAACTCAAAGATTATCTAGCTCGGCCACCAATCATGTCCAGTCCTGAGCCAGATGAGGTATTGTTCGCCTACATCGCTGTAGCTCCCTGTGCGGTGAGCCTGGTGTTGATACGATCAGACTGTGGTGTGCAAAGACCAGTTTATTACGTAAGCAAGTCGCTGCATGAGGCCGAGATCCGTTACTTGCCTCTGGAGAAGGCTATCCTAGCAGTGGTGCTCGGTACACGGAAGCTACCTCACTACTTCCAAGCTCACACGGTCATTGTCCTCACTCAACTCCCACTCAAGGCTATACTCCGAAGCGCTGATTACACTGGGCGGATTGCCAAATGGGGTACGATCTTAGGGGCTTTCGATATAAGATATATGCCCCGCACATCGGTCAAGGGTCAGGTCCTTGCGAATTTGGTGGCTGAGTTCACGGAGCCCCAACTAGAAGAAGTAAAGCCCACGTCAGACATGGATGAAAAATCAGTTGGCATGATCTCCCAACAGAGTCCCTCCCATTGGGAAGTGTACGTTGATGGCGCGGCAAACCAAAGAGGTTCTGGAGTTGGGCTAGTGTTGATATCCCCCGAAAGGATCATTATCGAGAAGTCGTTAAGGCTGGACTTCTCGGCAACGAATAATGAGGCGGAGTATGAGGCCCTACTGATGGGAATGGCTATGGTCCGAAGAATGGGAGGAAAATCCGTGGAGTTGTTCTCGGACTCAAGGTTGGTCGTAGGTCAAGTACAAGGCGAGTTTGAGGCAAAGGATGAAAGAATGCAGGGTACTTGAGCCGAGTTAAATGTCTGCAATCGGAGTTCGATTCTTTCAGCTTGCTACACATCCCCAGAAGTGGTAACTCGCACGCTGACTCCTTGGCCACGCTTACTACCTCTTTGGTGCAAAACCTGCCGAGAACCATCCTTGTCGAGGACTTGCATGGGCCTATAGAGGCAAAAAGAGAGGTAATCCAGGTTCACCAAGTCAGGGCCGGGCCCTGCTGGATGGACCCTATAATCAAATTCCTCAAAGAAGATATATTGCCAGAAGAGAAGGGGGAAGCTGACAAAGTTCGGAGGAAGGCGACCAGGTTCTGGTTATCCGAGGACCAGAAATTATACAGACGCTCCTATTCGGGACCATACTTGTTATGCATGCATCCTGAAGCGTCTGAGCTATTACTAGAAGAGCTGCACGAAGGAATTTGTGGGAGCCACACTGGAGGCAGATCCTTGGCTCACCGAGCCCTCACCCAAGGTTATTGGTGGCCTAACATGCAAAAAGAAGCCCACGAGTATGTCAAAAAGTGTGATCAATGTCAGCGCTTCGCTCCAAACATTCACCAGCCAGGGGGAACTCTTAATCCGCTATCTAGCCCATGGCCTTTCGCCCAATGGGGCTTGGATATCGTGGGACCCTTCCCTAAAGCTGCAGGAAACAAGAAGTACCTTCTGGTCGGCACAGACTATTTCACCAAGTGGGTCGAGGCCGAGCCGCTAGCCAATATCAGAGACGTTGATGTGCAAAAGTTTGTGTGGAAGAATATTGTCACTCGGTTTGGAGTTCCTCACACTCTCATCTCGGACAATGGCCTACAGTTCGATAGCAAGGCATTCAGGAATTATTGCAGCGAGCTGGGAATTATAAATAGATACTCCACTCCTGCCTATCCCCAGGGTAATGGACAAGCAGAAGCTGTCAACAAGGTCATACTGAATGGCTTGAAGAAGAGGCTAGATGACGCAAAGGGCAAATGGGTAGAGGAATTGCCACATGTACTTTGGGCTTACAGAACTACGCCTCGCAGGTCTACTGGAGAGACCCCCTTCTCAATGACCTATGGGGCTGAAGCTGTCATCCCTTTGGAAACCGGGTTCCCAACATTAAGAACTAGCTCGTTTAGTCCGACCGGCAACAATGAGCAACTAGAGAAGAGTTTGGACCTGATTGAGGAAAGGAGGGAGAGTGCAATGGTTCGGCTGGCACACTACCAACAAAAGCTCAAACAGGGCTATGATGCTAACGTGAAGCTAAGGCCTCTAGAGCCTGGTGATCTGGTGCTGAGGAAAGTTGTGGGCACTGCAAAGAACCCAGCTTGGGGAAAATTAGGACCCAATTGGGAAGGGCCATATCGTATCACTTCAGGAGCTGGCATTGGGGCATATTTCTTAGAAGACCTGGATGGTCATGTAATACCACGTCCTTGGAATGTAAATAACCTCAAGAGGTACTTCTATTAATCGAATCTTTTCTTCAGCCGATATGCCAATTCGCTACGTAAAGTGTTCTCTCAAGTGTTTAAACTTAAATCCAATCATGCCTGTAGTCCTCGGACCAGATGATTAGGGTTAGTTAACACTCCGTTACGGTTCTCTAAGTGTTTAAACTTAAATCCAATCATGCATGTAGTCCTCGGACCAGATGATTAGGGTTAGTTAACACGTTCACAGTTCTCTAAGTGTTTAAACTTAAATCCAATCATGTCTGTAGTCCTCGGACCAGATGATTAGGGTTAGTTAACACTCCGTTACAGTTCTCAAGTGTTTAAACTTAAATCCAATCATGCCTGTAGTCCTCGGACCAGATGATTAGGGTTAGTTAACACGTTCACAGTTCTCAAGTGTTTAAACTTAAATCCAATCATGCATGTAGTCCTCGGACCAGATGATTAGGGTTAGTTAACACTTCGTTACAGTTCTCTAAGTGTTTAAACTTAAATCCAATCATGCCTGTAGTCCTCGGACCAGATGATTAGGGTTAGTTAACACGTTCACAGTTCTCTAAGTGTTTAAACTTAAATCCAATCATGCCTGTAGTCCTCGGACCAGATGATTTGGGTTAGTTAACACTCCGTTGCAGTTGTCCAAGTGTTTAAACTTAAATCCAATCATGCCTGTAGTCCTCGGACCAGATGATTAGGGTTAGTTAACACTCCGTAGCAGTTCTCTAAGTGTTTAAACTTAAATCCAGTCATGTCTGTAGTCCTCGGACCAGATGATTTGGGTTAGTTAACACTCGAATACGTTCGTTCCCTATGGTCCTTGAACCAAATGACACAGGTTAGTCAATACCCCCACACAGCTATTGTCACTGGGGCTTAGCACTAAAATTCTTGATTGTGTTTAAATTGATTCTAACTTATGATTGGCTTCCTTAGTTATGTTTAATTCAAAGCCGAGGGGTAATAACACTCTTTGCATATTTGGAAAGACATGTGAAACTTCCATAATTACTCGCTGCAATCATTACTTATTAATAACTCTTATACGAACTGTTCTTTTCAGTACCAATTTCAATTACTCATACCATCAGTATGATATATTAATCAAGTTTATTCGCATTGTTATGTTATAATTGCAATGTACAGTTATATGCAGCAGTAATAAGTCATAAGACATGTATCGAGAACACTAGAAACAAAACGGAAACTATTTCATTAATAAAAAGAAAGGGGTTCACAATTCCTTACATAAAAACAAAATTAATACAAGTATAAAACAAAAGCCCCTATATCTAAGTCTTCGGTTGAGGGGCCACAGGGTCGGCAGCCTGTCCTGTCCGAGTAGCAGCAGCTTCTGGGGCCTGGTCCTTGGGCTCAGAGGAGGTCTTCCCCTTTTCCAGCCCTTTGCCCTTATCCTTGGGTGGCTCAGCTTGTTTGCCCTTGTCACCTGGCTGGTCAGACTCCTTAGAGGCCTCAAGGTTGGCAGGAGGGACTTGGCTGGCCAGGGGTTGTTCCGAGGCCTCTGGGAGCTGTGTAGGAGGAGGATCATCCACCGGGATCTCTCGGATCTCAGGATCGTAGTATATGCTCCCGGGCAGTCTCAGCTCTGAGTCAGCAGGGACTCCAGCAGCGTCCAGCGCCTTACTCCAAGTTATGTCGCAATAATCTCGACTAACCGAGGCAAATTGCTCCGTAAGCTGGGACCCGGTCTCATCTACCCCCAGCTGGTATGCTGCTTTTCTCTCAGCCTCGATTGCCTCCTTGGCCAGTTGGGCATTCTGCTCGGCCAATCGGGCGCTCTCCTTGGCTTTCTTAAGTTCAGCTCTAAGCCCTTTCACCAACTCCCTCTCGGTTGCCAAGTTGATCTCGGCTGTATTCAGCAGCTTGCGCTGCTCTTCGGCCTGTTTTTCAACATTTTTAATACCAGCATCGAGGCTTTTCTTCTGGTTGGTCATCTCTTTGAACTCCTCGGACAGATGGGCATATTCCTCCTTCAGCTGGCCCAGAGATTTCTCCGCCTCGTTCCGAGAGTAGACCGCTGCCTGGGCCTCAAGATGGTTCTTCTTATTCCACTCCTCAGCCACAAAGATCTGTTGGGTGACCTACATAATGGAAATTCCGAATATAAAGCACAGAAAAAGGGAAAAAGCAAAAGTGTCAGTGATTCAGCTAATCGGACTGAGCTCGCTTACCATGGCCATATCCCTCTTAAGGGATTGAAAGAGCTCCTGTTGGTTGAAATGCCTGTAGGAGTCCATGTCATGAAGGAGGAGGAGTGACTGCTGCAAGGCCTCAACAACATAACCTGCCCTTCCCCCATCATAATTCCGGAGGGAGGTGTCCCAGGGGATTGGAGCGCCATCCAACTCCAACCTTGGAGACCAGATTCGAGGTCCTCCTCCTCGGCGGACATCTGCCACTAAGACCTCATCTCGGCTTTCAGTGGACGAGGCCCTCTGGTTCTGGTGGTCTTTCACCACCTTCTGCTGCTTGGTCCCTTTGGGTGGCAGCGCTTGCCTTTCTTCAGTGTCAAGGAGGGGCCTCTTCTTCTGCAGGTCTGGAATGGGCTTTAAGCCGGGGTCAGGAACCTGGGGTGGCACTGGAGGCAGATTCACCACTGGTTGGGAAGTCCCAGTGCCTTTCTGCTCGGCCTTTTTGCCCCTACCCTTCATTAAACTCCTCAAATCCATGTCGTCGCCCGAGGAGTCTTCTAGATGAGTAGCTAGCAAAGTATGGTGAATGCCTGACTGTCTGTCGGTTTCTTCCTCGGCGTCTGAGACCTTTATCACTCGATCTCCTCCTGAAGCCTCTCCCCCGAACTTGAATTTGTCTATTTGCTCCTCTAGAGAGGAGGTGGAAGAGCCGACCCTCTCACCCTCAACCACCTGTTCGAGGGGAACTTGCTGGAGCGGCTGGACGAGAGGGGGTATACCCTGAGGGTTTGGATGGGGTACAGGTGCAAGCTCGTGCGGCGCCAAAAAACCCTTCCAAGCAACGTCAATGCGATTAAGGCGACGATCTCCCTGGGTTATCGCGTTGCCGACTGGTTGGAAATTCTTTGGCTTTGCTGTGTATCCTAGAATAAGGGGAGCCGATCGAAGCTGCCCGTCCTCGCTTACAAAAATCTCTGATCTTAATAAAAAATTAAGGGCGGCGGTGTTTGTAAGGCTGAGCTGAGGAGAAACGCGGTTTTTATCTGTTACAAGTCACTGCAGAACTTTGTTAGAGACTCAAAAATAACAACACAAGAAGAGTTAAAAACCATTAAAAGACGAGGATCCTAGGCCTATGGTTAGTGTGCCTAAATCTAACATGTCCCACCTGGCTTTCCATGCTTGGTTGGGCAGTGAGGGCCGTCATACCATGCGCCCGAGACGATCACATAGTCGTCTTTCATCCCTTTGTTGGATTTGGGGAGGCAGGAAATGAGCCTAACAATGTCGGACCGGGATTTTAAATAATATCCCGCCCCTTGCTGGTTGTGGCACTCGTACATATGTACCACGTCAAGCCAGGTGAGTCCCAATCCTAGGTGACGGTTAAGGTCCTCAATTGCTCCTAAGATCCTAAACATGTTAGGCGCGCACTGCCAGGGAGTAAGCCTATGGTTTCGAAGGTAGCTAGTGGTGATGGGACCCATGGGGATTGTCATCCCCCCTTCTAGGAAGGCGATGACGGGGATCACGACTTCTCCCGCTTTCCGATCAGTCAGTATTTTCTCTGGAGGGCAATACCTCACCCCCACGTTTGGAGGTATGCGATATGTGGCCCTAAATTTCTCCAACTGGGTAGAACTGTCCGCCCGATACTGGAGTTTACCCATTACGCTTAAACGGAAAAATGGAAGCACTGAGTGTAGCAACTAGGGAGTGACCGTTCAAAGGGCGAGAAAGTTGGCCGAAGAGAGGACTAAAGGCTTGTGAAAATGAAAACTTACAGGAACTGAACTGGAGATTGATCTTCGAACGCGCAGAAGGATTCTTGATGACTTTGGGAAAGATTGAAATCGGCGACTGAAAGAGCTCGGAGCAGTTGTGTGCTTGTTCTTGTTGGATGGTCTGGGAGTTGCAAAGTAAGGAAGGAATGACTTCCTCTGAGATTTTATACGAGGTCAAACGAAGGGGCAGAAGTTATTTCGCTCAAATCCCGAGGAAGAACTACGTTCGTTGGATCAATAGCCCACCGTTGGATCCAAAGGACAAGACGCCGCCTGGAGTAATTAGTATGGCGCTTTGGGAATATGAAAAACAACAGCGGCATTAATGAAGTGCCTACTTCTATGCCCACATGCGTGTAAGTTCCGATATTTTTGTCATTTCAAACCTCCATTTCGTGACAAGTCAAAATCCTATTTTTTCTCCTCGGATGCGAGGGAAAAACTAAAATTTTGAGGGGCTATTGTGGGGGGTGAAAAGCCCAACCTAACGTATTGGGCCCAAGGCCCTATTTGAAGACTACTGTTTGTCCGAAGAGATGAAAGTACTTGAGAAGAAGCCCATATAAGAGAAGCATGTCTGGGGATGAGTGTGGGGCACAGTCCGAGGAGGTATTCAATTGTCCGAAGAGGCCATTATCCTCGGATCCGAAGAAGCTTGGTCAAACAGACGTCTGGGAAGTTCAGGTGAACCTCCTAACAAGTCTAATGATGGGGATGAACCTCAGGCACGCATGAGGATAGCAGGAACAGAGAAATATCTAGAAGACAAACTCCAACCACCACATTAAATGCACTGCACCTACTTTCCTGGTCGCATTAATATGGAGAAGACCCCTGAACAGTGCACTCTCAGCTACCGCCACTCACACAAGGCTAAAGATGGTACATGATGGTACATGATGGGACATGCACTCAAGTGGGCGTCTGGATGGTGAACAAGTGGACGGTGAAAATGAAGGAAGAGAGTACTATATAAGAGGGAGAGGCCTCTGATAGAAGGGGATCGAGAAAAGAAAGTTAAAAATGAGAAAACTCTATTACTGTAGCTCTAAGAGTTGTAACCCACGTTCATTCAATACAAATCCTCTTCGGACGTCTATATTTGCATTTGTCCGAGCACGATTGAGTGTTAATTTGATCACAAGCACTGCAATCCAATACTGTTTAATTCATTACTTGCCTAGCTCTTTCACCCACTCTCTACAAATTCATTGTCTTGGATTCGTTGAGCTCACAACCCATACCTTTTGGGCTTGGGCTACAAAAACAAACCCTACAATATATATATATATGAGAGGTGTAGTTGTTAAGTAGTGAAGTCATCCTACATTAGATACTAATAAGAAGACTTGTTCCTCAAAAAAAAAATAAGAAGACTGAATAATTAATATAACATAGTAAGCCTCATATGCATTAAATTTATTAACTTTCTCTTAACTTGTTTTTTGATATTGATATTTCTTTGTAAGTTCACAACTTTTAATATCTTACAAAAGTTTAATTTTTTTTTTTTAATCTTTTGAAGGTTTTATCAGTAATATCATATCAACTTTTTATTTTTTTGATAATATAATTAATATATACATAAAAGCAAAGATTTCATGGGAGACCTATATAGAAGCAAAGATCTCATGAAAGGGCATGAGGTCCTGCTGGTGCGACATTCTTAGTTTCCACCTCGTTAAAGTTTAGCATTTATGTAAAAGGATTAAATAATGACAAATACATTTTTTTCATTTTTTTTTTTTTTTTTTTTTGAGAAACAAACACACACACACACAGGGAGAGGGAAATGGGTTCTAACACAAAGGCACATCACAACTCTACTCAAAAGTCATGGTAACTTTTAATAGAGGGTGTGACAAGTTATACTACACACAACACACTCTCAATATATTCATAAAGTTCAAAGAATTTGTATCTTTTTATAATTGTAAGGCCTAATTGCAATTTATTACAGGACATCAGCTAGTTCTTACAATAGGGAAGAAGGGTTTGAATTCTGGTTGTCTTAATTGTAAACACCACAATCTCTTTAAAATTTTGTCCTTATTTAATCACTATTTGTAATTGCCAATTAAAAAATTTTCTTTGACAAACGCTAATGAAACTCTTCAATCCAACAAAACGCGTACTTTGCCGAACAATTGAAAAGCAAATGGCAAATGTGATTTTTTTTTATAATTGTTTCGTACGTACGCATACTATACACGTATATATATGTTACGCGTAAAAACCAACTTGGTGAATCTTATTAATAAAATTTGAATAATAGTATTTTTTTTTTTTTTTTTTGTAAGTTAGCATTACTCTTTTATAAGTTGTGGTTGACTGGTTGTCATATGACCATTTTGTAAGTGAAAGATGCGTAGATATTACAATTCCTAGAGAACATATCAATCACAATTCTTCTAGCTAGAAAGTATTTTCAAATTCCACAAGTATTTGTCAAAAACATTAGATATAGATGAAGTACCATAACTGTCAATAAGTATTGTCAAATTTCACAAGTATTTGTCAAAAACATTAGATATAGATGAAGTACCTTAACTGTCAATAACAGGTATCTCGAACTCTCAAGCGCCATTTACACTAACAAGTAACAAGAAAAAGATTCCTCAGAAATTCAAAATGACTTCCAAACAAGTAACATTTAAAATAAGAATTCAATACATCAAACAATTGAAAAAGAAATCACATCGAATG
The DNA here is from genome assembly GCA_019022515.1 of Quercus aquifolioides. NCBI lineage: Eukaryota > Viridiplantae > Streptophyta > Magnoliopsida > Fagales > Fagaceae > Quercus > Quercus aquifolioides. The sequence continues at coordinate 38,538,682 of CM032325.1, forward strand.
GTCATACTCTAGCCTATCTATTTTGCACTTCTTTCTTACAATCGATGACACAAAACACAATGTAAATTTCTTAGTCATGAATGATGGAGTGTATTAGCATGGAGGCCTCGTCAGCCGTGGGAGCCGCATGATCTGGTCAAGAAGAGTGATATCACAATGTCAATCTATGCCCAAAACCAATTCGATTATGCTTGATGCAAAAATTACATAAACCAAAGAAATTCCCTAATGTAATCATGATTTCTCAAATCTCAGACAAAGATCAAAACCATTCCCAAGTCTCAGACAAAGGCTAACTGCTATTATCTCCCTTCTCAATTTTCAAATGTGACAATCCCATAACAGTATTGAAATAGCAAGTCATAAATGGTTACCACTAAAAAGTTTTGGTTCCCTAATTAAACTAAATCATGTAGTTGCATGTGCCATAATTTAAAAAAAAAAAAAAAAAACCATTTATATGATGCAAGGGTTGAATGAATTTATTGGAGAAACAAATATAGCACTTAAGTTTTGTCTTTTCTCAAAATAGTAAAATTTGCCTACAATGCTTGAAGGGCTAAAGAAATTTACCTGTTAGTGATGCAGGCAAGTGGGAAACAAGGTTGTCAATGATACCTCCTCCACCATGACCACCACCACCCTCCTCCTCTTCTATCTTCTCTTGCTTAAGCTGGCCACCATTTCTGCCACCACCTACATCTTCCTCCACCTTAGAGCTCCCACCATTTTCAACTTCAAAATCATCCACTCTTTGTCCAGTAAATTTCCCTGCTTTTGGACTTCGGGGAGAGACCAAGTTAGATATATAATGGCTTATAAGCCCAACTCCCTTATCTTCATATTTATCCTCACCAAAACTACCTCTCCTATCTTCATCATGCTCTTTTTCTTCCTCAGCTTCCCCTCCGGGCACTAAATTAGAGAGAAGATTGTTTATGAATCCAGCTTGCCTTACTTCTCCTCCTTTAGCTTCGTGATCTTTCTTATGATCATCATCTTCTTCTTCTTCATGATCTTCTCTCACTTTGGAACCTCCCTTTGGACTGAGATTCCTGGGATGCACCAAGTTTTCAGTTTCTATAACACTATCTTCCATCTCACTTTTGGATTTCTTTTCCTTTTTTTGCAAGTTCAGTCTCTCTCTTTTGGGTTCTAGAATTTTTCTCTCTTTGCTCCTTTGGCTTCCTATGTATTTATCTCTTTATTTATTTTTTTTGATAGGAATGTATTTATCTCTTTTGTCCAAAGCAAAGGAGACAAACGTCCTTGTCCAGAGAGATATTTCAAAGGGAAGCTGTGATTGTAACACGTATTTCGAGCTGCTCTTTTTGCCTATTAGAAGGTGACACGTGACACAAATTAAATTAAGAAAGAGTATCCTCGTTCGAGTACAAAGTCGGTGGAAATGTCTCCTAGGAACAGCTTTTGAGTTTCAACTTTCAGGTAACATGGTTGAAATTGGGCACATGATTAGCCAGTTGAACAAGCTGTTGACATTTCATTGGTTCTATAGCAAAAGCAATTACTGAAAAAAGAGAACCCAAGAGATTGGTTTATTGTTTTTCAAATATGATTCATAAGATTTTGGATTAATACTGCTTATTTTATTGAAAACTAAAATTGATAAAAAAATAATTAGATTACTGTTCACTCCAAAAATACTGTTCATTTGCCTATTTGCATTGTTTCATGGCCCATGAACAGTACAATAGGCTCTAGTTAAAAAAAAAAAAAAGCAAAACGCTGTCCACCAACTGTGATCCAAACGCTACCTAAGGTGGAGTTCAATGCTTGCGTTGCGCGTTTGCATCTATCAGTGGGTCCTATACACTGTTTACAAAACCTACAAACCTCTTTTTTCAGTAAAATTTTCATTAAAAATGAGTCTCATGGCATATTTAAAAATTATTTTGCTACAGTGTTTTCAATTTTCAGCAATAAGCGATATCCAAACAAACCCTAAATTTTCTACCCAAAACCTTAAAACTATCTTCAAGGATTCCTAGTATAATTACCCATAAATTTATTAGATTAGGACCCATCCCTCGTGTGAAATGAAGGAGTAATGCTGCCGAACTACCCAATTACTACTCTAATTAGCCTCTAAAACTTTGATGTTACTATTCATATAATAGACCACCTGAATGGATCATGCCTGGAAATCTTCTGCACCACCAGTTGGCTCCTATGGAACCATAGAAACGAGACATGCTTGGGACTTCGAAGATCGAACTGTGTTCTTCCCTAGATGCTTGGCTTGAAAAGCAATCGATTTTGCAATCCAATTTTTGGAGCTTCATGACAGCAATAGGATTGAGAGGAAAAATTGTGTGAAAAGTACTTATTTTTAGGGCTTCACATGGTTTGGTAATTGTTGCCACAAGGGTTGTAACTAATCCATATCGATTGGAGGAAACCTCTCCATGTTTTCTTAGCATTTGCTTGCCCAACTTATACAAACATTATAGCTCTATATATATATATATATATATATATATGAAGAGAAGAAGAAGAAGAAGAGACAGCGGTCTTTGATTTCTTTACCTATTATTGATACTCCTGGGAGAGCTCATTTTCAGGTGATTTGGATTGTGTGTAATTTAAAATATATATATATTATTTTTAATAGGTGCAACTAATTTTTGTCTAGCTTATTTTTTAAGCCCAATAAAAAATAATGATAAATAATAAAAAATAATAAAAAACTCTCCCAAACTAGCATGCAACATAATCATAATCATCAAAAGAAAGCGAATGCACCCACCACTTTTTCCAAAGCAAATGAAAAATGCATTCTTTTTCATTAACCCTCGTACCTTCTCTTTTCAGCTTTCTTAAAAACAGACAAGAAAATGAAAATTGCTTATAGTGCAGCCCTCATCAGGGTAAAAAAGGGGGAAAATCATTTAGCTTTTTCCTTCAGTTTTTAGCTTTTATGTACAGTTTTTCAAAACCTAAATTTTTTAAAGTACAAATATAATTTAGCATACTTTCAGCAAAAAGCTAAAAAAGTTAATACCAAACACACACGTGTGACATTGACATTATCCCATGCAAAACAGAAGTATAACCTTGAATTAATATCATCAGCAGTCCAAGTGTCCCACATGAAGTACATTAAAGACATCTATTTTGAAGAGACAAAACATTAGTTTTGCAGCAAAAAGAAGATTGGTCAGTACGTAAGTTTCCAAATGAAGGGCAGGTGGGATTGTAAGGGCATTACCATAAAATCTGCAGAATTATGAGATCATCTTGATGCTATGGGATCCGAGGTCGACCGTACAAGTCCATCTTCTCAGCTTTCTTCTGTGCCTCTCTCCTCTCTTTTCTTCTGGCTTGTCTCGCATCAACATCAGCCTGGACCTTCTCCATTACTTTATCGAAACCAGGAATTGTCTCCTCCAATTTGCTGTACACTTCGTTGCTAAGGTCGGAGAAAATCTTAAACAACCTCTGTAAGAAAGAAACCATAAATGAATATATAGATGATAGAGGCACATGCACTAACTAGACACATAGTTTTATATAGAGAACCTTATAGGAAAGGATTTACTTAAATTCCAAAAAGTTCAGCAACTAACATACAAATATTACATATTGAACAAGACGTTTTACAAAACATGCACCCTTCTCTCTTTTCTTCTTGTTTCTCCCTAAGAGAATAATTCGGCTATAACTTATAATTACTATTTACCATGATCTACATTACCATACATGAATGAAAATTTTGCAAAGGGCAGAAGCCTACAAAGATACAAATCAGGTGGTCCATTAAGCAAGCAGAAATCATCAAAGTAATGAACTAAAATTTTGTTTTGTTTCAAGAGTTGAACATAACCTTAGAGCTCAAGGAAGCTAAGAAAAATAATCCAAAACCTGAAGTAGGAAGCAGCATTTACCTTGACGTCCTTATTCCAATGCCTGATGTATGGTGGACCAGTTGTGTATGAACCAAGAGGTTCCCGATACCACTCCCCACCATATGTAATCTGATCCATTGCTTGTTCTATGCTTAAAACCTCCCAAGGCCTTAACCCAGGGATAATTTGTTGCAACTGTTTTCTGCTCGCATACACAAACAAAATGTTAGTTTGATTGCCAGTTCTTGACATGCAATGACATCCCGAATGGACACGTGATAAAGATGAAAGGGAACTAACAAAACAGTGATCCTCAGCAATGGGAAGACGTCATTATCATAATAAAAAAACATATTTGCAATTTTTTTCTTCTAATTTTCCTCTAACTATGACTTACTTCAATCCCTAATTAATAAAGCATTAATGCCTATATCTCCAATCTGCCTATCTTTCCTTCTAACAGAAGATGATAGAATCCTTTTCTAGGACAGAATGTGAACCTTGACATATAACCTCCAGAAGTTGCTTCCTCTTTGCAACAATGCATACCATTAAATTTCTATCAATCAGATGTAAAAGAGACAAGCAAGGTAATATACCAGCTGCATAAACATACCTAACATCTTTTGGTATGTATTTGTTTGGCATGTGGTCGTCCTCTTCCAAAATTGTAGTCAGTTCAGAGCCACTAGCCCAAAGAAATAGGGCATGACTAGGAATTCTAACCCCTGGCCAAACACCGTCATTAGCTTCCAGTACTGCTAAATCACGTCTCTTGCTCTCTACAGCCTCTTGTTGGAGCTGCTTATAGGTTTTCTTCTCATGCCCTTTTAGTGGAACCCATGGAGGTATCCCTTTCTGTAGTTTGTGAATAAAAGCTGTTGCAGCAGCACCGAGTCTAACTGAAGATCACCAAATAGTAAACCAGGAATCAATTAAGATCAAATAAATACAACATATAATAAACGTTAACAACATCAAGGGTTGGACCATCGAAATAACTTCTAGTAGCCTAATTAGGTGGCACAACTAAAGTAGTTACACTGGTTATGATAAACTTTTTCTCTACCTCCAAAAATGTACCCATCACAGAAAAGAAGCAGGTATCTGCATTTTTCCCTTATGACTCTTAATATAATTTTAATAACATCTCCAAGGAAATCATGGAGTAACTTGATATTAATCAGGAGAGTTAACAAAAGGTAATTGTCCGCTATAAATTGTATTTGAAAGAAATCATCACTTCTTCCTTCCATGACCATTTTCTAATTCTGGACATATAGTCTAAGCATATTTTCATCCAATCAAGATCACAAGATCATTGCCAGTATCAAACCTTGCCAGCCACCTTTTCTTAACAAATTGGCAAATTATAACATCATTGCCACTGCCAAGTGATCAAGAGAGTAAGAAACTACTAAAAGATAACAGACATGGAAAAAGTTTTAAGTTCAACAACAAACCTTCCCAAGTGGCAATTGCACGTTCCAAGCCATAAACCATGTGAATTGGTGCCCACTCATCCATGTCATCACCCCAAATGAAAGTGTGCTTATCAATAATCCCACCACCCCATGCTGTTTTAAGTGTTATTAACTCGCACGGTCCCCGAGTCCGCCCCAACCGATCCTTGTACCACCAACCTCCACTCCTCATGATAACTTCATCAACCAACAACAACAACATAAATGAAAAACATATAGAACCAAAAGATCCAAAATAAATTAACCAATCAGAGCATCTCCAACTGTGTAGTTAAATGCATAAAAATCTCTATAATAGAGAATGGCACCATAAAAATAGTCTCCAATGGATTCTCTATACCTGAAATTTTTTTTGGCTCATGAACAGTAGCCAAGAACAATAGCTCATCAAGTCTAATGGGCTACTGTTCATTCTTCAAATGTTTTTTTCTATTATAATAATCAGGTATTGAATAAAAAAATGTTGGAAAATGTGTAGTTGTTAAAAAAAGAATAAATAATGAATAAAAAAAATAATATTTAAAAGAGATAGAGAATCTGTTGAAAAATGTATTTGAAAAAGTTGGTAGTTAAAAGCTAAATATCACTATTCATTGTCCAAACAGTACAAAAATTTGGCTAATCTGCTGGAGATGCTCTGATCATTCCCCTCTCTTTGATACAAAGAGAGTCCAATTCATTTCATTGTAAAGATTTAGTCTTCACATGGGGTACATAATGCCACATCATCTAAAATTCCATTCCACCAAATAAGGAACAGTAAGTCTAGTGCAACAAAAAATTTCACTAGTTTTGTCTACAATAAGAATGAAGCAATGCAACATTCACAACATTTTTCACAACTTCTAAGTTGGCAAATTGTTATAGATTCTCATATGTATCCGCCGCTACAACCACTTTATTTTCTGCTAATAACAATTTGCCACCTCATTAATAGCGATGTTACGTCACAACTCGGTTGTGATCGGTGCATAATAAAAGTAATATCAATCAAGTACAAGTCATGTCAGCAGTTATGAAAAAATGTCTTGTGTCTAAGATTGCTAAATAAGTAAATGAAAACTGAATTCAATGTATGAACTACAATACTAAATAAAAAATTCAAACACTTACAATCATAGTAACGCTTCTCAAGCCTCTTATACCCAACAGCCTGAGCAACATCAATGGGCCGACCCGGTGGGTAAGGCCTTTGTCTAAAACCCCAAAGCCCAAAAAAGAACTGTCTAGCAAAATCCCAAAACTTGTCATCTGATTCCTTCTTCGTCTTAATAGCTTTCCTCACCATAGGCCTCCCATCCAAACCTATCACGTGCGGTACCGCTTGCCAAAGCTTCTTATCCTCTTTCCTATACGGCGTGTCGTTTTCCTTCAACTCCATCTCGTTTATCTTATCGGCTATCTCCTCGGCCCGGGCTAAGAATTGGACCACCGGGCTGGCCCGGAACCGAGCCCAGAACTCCTCGTTTTCTCGGATCTCTTCCGGGGTCGGGTTTTCTTTGTGTTCGAAAATCGGGTCGGAGTTTAGGATCTTTTCGACTTCTGGGGTGTGACGGTAATCGGGGATGTTTTCGCATTCCCAGAAGAATTGGTCCACCATTTGGCGCATTGGGCCGGGTTCGTCCGGGTTTCTGGGTTGGGGTTTGGGTCTTTTGGATTTGAAGGGGTTTGAGATGGAAGCGAAGTTTGGAGGGGTTTGTTTGGGTGAGATTGATTGGGTGAGTGAGAGGAGGTTGATTGGAGAGATTGGGTTTTGGGGTTTGTTGAACCAGTTTTCGAAGGGGTTGTTGAAGTTGATCGATGCCATTTTCAGAGAGAGAGAGGGTTTTAGAAGAGAAATGAAAGGGTTTAGAATTGAGAGAGAGAGAGAGAGCAATGGAGGAGTGAACTGAAGAGGACTGAGCTGAGCTTACTAGGGAACTCAAGTGGATAGAATCATAGAGGTTGTTGTTGGGCTGTATGATGTTTGGACCGATGGAATTCAATTATTGACCTGTGAACCCATTGGGCTAATCAGAAAAGAGAGTGGTTATCGGTTCTTTCATACGACCAAACCGAATTACACTGTGATAAATAATTTAATTAATACAGTAATTTTAAAATTATAAAAAGTAAAAAATTTCCTATTAATTAAGTGCATACCTTTGATAATATTAACAATTGTTTATATATTTTTGATAATGTTAATAATATTTTACACATAACTTATATAACAAATGGTTTTAAATATTATTCTAAAAAAATAGTATTAAATATAAAAGGGAGTCTACACTTATATATTATCTATTTATATATTCCCAAATAGTATTGTGGGGAATCTACACGAATAGATTGTATACTTGGTCACTCGACGCTATGAAGGGTCCCACTTCGATATCTGCTATATTATTAAAAAATTAAAGATATAGGTTAAGTTTAAGATTCTCGACCAACAAAAAAAAAAAAAAGGTTAAGTTTAAGAGTACAACTAGGACACAATAGGGTATATTATTACTCGTGCCCACGTTTTATACCAAGCCAGCTCAGGCCAAATGCCGAAGCAGTTGACAACACAAAGTTGCAAGAGTTGAGACTCAAACCTTTGAGCAAATTAGACTTTTGAGGGTTTCTTACCGTTAAGCCACACTCGCTGGTGGTGGGCCGCACTAAAGATTAAACTGCATAAATGTTGTGAAACCTAATATAAAATAATAAATTTCCACCATCGTGGCCATGATGGTCACTTCATAAGTTTAAATACTTGTAGGGTGTGGAGGGAGCAAAAACTGAGGTTCAAGTCTTTAAGATGGAGCTTCACACATATATACATTTATGTGTGTTTGTTTGGAAGTGAAATAGAGTGGGTGGAAAACTTTGGAGATAAAATAGGTTTGTGTGTTGCTTGGTTGGAAGGAGGGAAAAGAAAACTTTTGTGTAGGGCCCAGACATTTTCCACTCAGGTCCACACAAAATTTGTCTCTCCAAAATGGAAAGAAAACTAGGTGAGAGGAGTTTGATGTTGAAATGACAAAATTGCTCATGTGGCAAAATCAAGTTCCCTTTTTTCTTGGTGAAACTACACTATTAGTCCTTGAAGTTTGCCCTATGTGCGCAATTGGTCCCTCAAGTTTGAAGCGAGCACAATTAGTCCCTTAAGTTTTAAAATTGAGTTGTATTAATCTTTTTACTAATGGGTGTTAACGGTGTTACTTACGTGACTAACGGAACAATGACTAGATAATTTTTTTTAATGATGTGGCACGTTTTTAATTAAAAAATTATAGAAAAGCTGTCAGATTTCAAAATATCCAGACATTAATTTCTTTGGGAGAGGCTCCCCTCCCGTTTAAAACTCTCCCATTCTCTCCCATTTTAATATAAATGAAGGACACGTGGCAGATAAACAATCTAAAGGCTAAAAATATGCCATGTCATTCTCTCAATTTTTTTGTCTCTTTTTCCCTTCTTTTCCTCTTTCTCCCGTCAGCACTCTCATGGTCTGAGCATCAGAGGTGTTCAATTCAAAACATGCTGGAAATTTTTTGTTGCAGTTTGGTTGCGTGCGACTGCGAGGGACACACCCAAGAAGCTGTGGCAGTTGGGACTGATGTGGCGGTGAGTGTTGTGGCTAGAGCATTGACGCCATCGAGGCTAGCTAGGTCCGGCAGTGGCGCACAAAACGGAGGTCCTCTGATGAGCTTGCGGTAGAGCAAAACTAAATAAGTTGAGCCGTTTGGTTCGACGGCAGAAGCTGGGTTTTTTTAATGTGGGTTTGGTTTCTCTAGATTTGCGAATATGGGTAGAATGAATATGCGTTGTGGGTGGTTTGATGGGTTGATAATGCTTTTTATTTTAATAGATGGTGGTTTTGGAGAATTGGATCAGATTTGATGTGAGTTTCGGGCATGAGAATTCACAGATAAATCCCACCATCAATAAAAGTTCACGTGTTTCAATCGACGGAAAGGCAAGTCCTGCGCCTTTGCCATCGTTTCCGATTTGCTGCAAAGTCGTTGTGAGACGCATATCATCTCCAATGGCTCCATCCTGTTTGCTCAAAGTCGTTGTTGCATCAGTGGTGGCCCCGGTGGGTTTGAACATGTAAATTTAGTTAGTAATTTTTTAATTAAAAACATGCCACATCATTAAAAAAAAGTGCCAAGTCATTGTTCCGTTAGCCACGTAAGTAACACCGTTAACACCTATTAGTAAAAGGACTAATACAACTCAGTTTTAAAACTTAAGGGATTAATTGTGCTCTCTTCAAACTTGAGGGACCAATTGTGCACATAGGGCAAACTTCAGGGACCAAATAGTGTAGTTTTGCCTTTTTTCTTTTCTTTTTTTCCTTATGGTTCCCTAGGGCTACGTTGCCCCCTTTATTTTTTTTGTATTTTTTTTTCTTTTGGTTTCCTGGGTGTGGTGCTTTGTTTTTTTTTTTTTCTTCTTATGGTTTCCTGGGCAGCGTTGTCTCCTCATTTTTTTTTTTCTTTTGATTTCCTAGGCGTGGTGCTTTGTGTTTTTTTTTTTTTTTTTTTTGACTAGAAATGATTTTTTTTTTTCTGGAAATGATTTTTTTTTAATAAATTTAGGTGATTGTTTTTTTTTTTTTTTTGGGTTGCTTATCACTTTTTTGTTTTAATTGAGTATCATTTTTTTAACAAGAGTATATGAGTAAATTTAAATAAATTCATTTTTTTCCATTCTTCCACTTTTTCACTCCAAACCAAACAAAAATGATGAAAATTGAAATATTTCTATCCTCCCACTTTTCTATCCTCTCACCATTTTTTTATCCTCTCACCATTTTCTATCCTCCCATTTTCCACCCCTTCAACCAAACACCCTTAGATTTAGGCTAGAGTCAAATTTCTATCTTGTATAAAAAAAATAATAATAAATTTCCAATGAATATAAAATATTTGTGATTTCCTAATAAATAAGTTTGACACCTACTTTTTCATTAGTACCTTTGACTGCATTAATGTGATCTATTAATGAGCCAATTTTCCAAAACAACTAAATTTTTTGTATTACACAGAATTATAATAAAAAATCAATCTAACCTATTTGGCTCCCAATTTAACAGGTTGAAAACAGCAATTTTTTATTTTTTTCACTTTTTATTTAGTGTAGGGTCTCGTTTTGCAGCTTAAGCCCAAGTATTATGGGATATTAGCCCAATACAATAAATTTGTAGAGAGTGGGTCAAAAAATTAGGCCCTCTATCACTTTAACAACGGCTAGTATGGATTTAAAAGATGATCAAGCAAAAATCAGAATACATAGGACTGAATGAATTCATTGTCCGAGGAGGCAAATTTTGATATAAACCAACAAAATTGATTACAACTGCAACTTTGATTGCTACAGTATCTCTTCTCTAGTTTTTTCCGATCCTCTCCTTATTGAGAGTTTCTCCCATTATATAGCTCCCCTTTGGACCATCTTGACCCTACACTTGTTGATCATTTAAGCTTTCACTTGAGTACCTATCCCATCAGACATCCCTTTTGACTTTCTGTGAGTTGTGGTAGCCAAGGTATCACTATTCAAGCGTCTTTTCCACATAAATGCGGCCAAAAAAGTAGAAGTAGTGCATTTAATGCGGTGGTAGCAGCTTTCCCTTAGATATTTCTGAGTTCTTATCGCTTTTGTACAGGCATGATGCACGTCTTTATCAGGGGAACCTTCCGGAGGGTCACCCAGGTTGTTGGATACAGATTTGAACTGTATTCATCACGTCCGAGGAGGAGTTACTCCTCGGACTCCTCTCCATCCGTTCCTTCCTTTCGAGACTTTAAACTTGGAGCTTCTCACGATCATTTGCCTCTCCTTGAACATACTCACATCTTCGGATGAGGCCTAAGGCCCGATATGCAATTTTGGGCCTTTGTCCCTACATTTATAGTTTTAAGTTTTTAAAAATAATTGGACTAAATTTAGGCTCAATTCATTATCAAACTAATTGAACCAACCGATCCAATTTTTAAAACCATGCCATTGGGCTAAAATATGGGGTTGCTCATTCAAATTTTTGGGGTTAGGTTTAAATTTTCTTTTTAATTAGTAGAGACAACAAAAAGACTTTACCAGTTAAGCTAAATAAAACCTACAATTAGCTGTAGATTTTTGGTTAAGTTTCTTAACACTACTGTAAGGACCAAATTTGAGTCCCTAACCTAAAAGGTGGATGGACTTAGGCCCAAAAAACCCAAAACAATGAATTTGTAGAGAGTGGGTTGGAAAACTGGGCTTTAATGGATCAAACAACAAATAAAGTAGATCTTGATGATAAGAGAATGAAGATAGACAAGTTTTAACTAAAGAAAATCGTCCTCAGCAAAGTTCGAGGAAATCAGTTCTTATATATTTCTCTCAAGTTTGGTTACAAATGCAGTTCTTGATTGCTACAGCGCCCTTTCCTCAGGGGTTCCTTACATTATATATCTCCCTTTCAATGATCTTAGCCCTCCACTTGTTAATCATCCAAGCCACTCCTTGAGTGCTTGTCCCATCGGACACCCTTGCTGGCTCTCTGTGAGTTGGGGCAACTAAGGTAGCACTATTCAGGGATCTTCTCCACATAAATGCAGCCAAAAAGTTAGCTGTAGAGCATTCAATGCAGTGACAGTAGCCTTTTCTTAGATATTTCCTAGCTCTCATTCTTCCAGTACTTTCATAATGCATGTCCCTATCAGTGGAATTTCCTGAAAGGTCACTTTGAACGATAGGATATACGTTTGATCTGTGCTTTGTTTATCCGAGAAGATACTCCTCCTCGAACCACCTTTCCCAACTTTTCCATTTGCATCTTACTTATGGGACTCTGAGCTTAACTCCCTCACTACTGTTTATTCGTCCCCGGACCAACTAACGTCCTCGGCCAAGGCCTAAGGCCCAATATACAATTTTGGGCCCTTATCCCTACAACTACAATTTATAGGGTAACTCCAATATATTGTTTCTAAAATCCGAGAATTATAAAATGCATAATTTAGGGCTATAATTGAGCTTTTTTTTTTTTTTTTTTGCAATAATGTTTGAGTTTGGCTTGATTACATCAAGCTCAAACCAAGCCTACATAAAATGTTTGAGCTCAAGCTTGAATTGGCTCAATTTGATTCATTAGTCAAGTCGTTGAAGTCGAGGTTGAGCTCATTATCAAGCTCTTGAGTTCAAGATTCAACATAAGTACATTATCAAGTCAATTTTAAGCATATCATCAAGCTCATTTGGTTTGGATGAGTGGTTCAAACTCCTAATTAATTAAAGGCATAGTATGATATGAATTTATTTTTCAAGCCCATATATAAGTTTATTACAAAATTTAAAAAGGGCCTAGGTTCGACTAATTTTTTTTTTATCAAACCCTATCATTTACGAATTTTTTCATGAACAAATTTTTTTAATTTTTTTACTTGGGTTCAACTTGTTTATTAAACAAACCTAAAACTAAGATTCAAACTTGGCTTGTTTACAAATAAACCAACATGAATGAGCTCTTTATTGAGCTGAGCCCAAATTGTTTATAAACGACTTAGTTCATTTACAACCTTAGTGCACTGGGTGAAACAATTATAGAGTCCATCGGTCCACTCATTCAATTACATAATTTAAGAGGTGCCAAGGCTCTTCAAAATAAAGTTGTCTAAACAAATTAAAACCTTAGAAAATTATACATAAGTTAAATAAGCTAAATAAACAGCTTAATTTCACTCGACTACTCACTTGAGAAAATATTTGTATAAGAAAAAAAAGTTCTTATACTCCAGGGTAAGGTAACCATGATGATTATAACTAACCATGTTCTTTAGAGCATAAACACAAGTTCTGACAAAGAAAAAAGAAGCTGAAAAAGAAAAAGTCCATAACTCAATCAGAGCCTAAAGTTAATAAAGATAAGGAATTGAAGTCACACTGACGCTCACTTGCCCATATTAAAAACTAGCAGTTACTCTCCCACTTTATTGTAATTTCACTGCAAATAAATAAGAGTATTCAGTATTCTAATCGATCCACCATTACTTTCACAAACAGGTACACACAGAAAGGCCCATAACCAAATATAACCACACAAAAACCACACCGACTGAAGTGAGCTTCATCGTTTTTATTTTTATGTTTTTGCGGCCACAAATGGGTTCTCGCCAAATACTCACCATTTTGATTCTCACAAACACATTGCTCTCTTTCATTACCCCAACTCACTGTTCTTCTTCTTCCAAGTCAGAGAATGTTACTGTGTCGCTGTACTATGAAACTCTGTGTCCTTTCTGTGCGAATTTCATAGTGAACTATCTGGTGAAGATCTTCAAGAACGGTCTTATCTCCGTTGTCAATCTCAGGATGGTCCCATGGGGCAACGCTTGGATCAACAAATCGGACGGCTCCTTCATTTGCCAGGTCACATCTCCATCTTCTTCAACTTTCTTTCTTTCTTTTTCTTATTTTTTTATTTCACAGCAATCTTTTTCAAAACTGTTGGGACGACAAATTGTAATCAGAATGTCACTCTTACGTAGATCCACCACTGATATCACAACATGTCACATCAACTCTCTCGCTCTGCCTAGAAAACCAGTGATTTTAAGCATGAGAGTCAATACTCAATAGTAGTAGAACTTAAACCAGTGGGTCATGCACGGCGCACCTCCCATTCAAACTTGAGTTTCCCATTTGGGTTTTGTTTATTTACGCATTTTTAAGTGGTAGTTTGTAGTCCTATAATTAACTGGTAAAAGAACAAATTAAGATAATTGATAATTGATAGAAGTAGGAAATGAGAGTCACAGATTTTTTTTTTTCCCCTTGTGTTGAAGAGTAATGAGGATTTAGTTGTTCCAATGCGCGTTTCCTGATCTACTTACTTTTAGTCTTTGGTCACCTCTCATTTCCTAGTGTCAAAATCTTTTCAAGTCACTTGTAAGGGTGTGCATCAAACGGACCACCCAACAAAACCAATTCAATCCAACCTACTTTGTGTTTCGAGTTGATTTTCGTGAGTTAGTGGGTTGAGTTAGAATGGGTTTAAGTTGATAATTTTTTCAACCCATATAAACTAACTTAAATTCACCACATATGAAAGTTTATTTATTTTATAATTTTATGAATTAATGTTGATAAATTTGAAATTTTGCATTATAAGTTAAGCATATTATGTGAGTTGTAATGATTTATAAAAAATTAAATAATTAATAAAAGTTCAATTTATATAAGGAATGAGAGATGTAAGCCCAGCCCATTTGGTTAAGTTAGTTTCTACCCATATAATTAATAGGGTTTAGTTAGGAATTTCACAACCTGACAAGTTTTGAGTTTTGAGTTGAAAATCCCTTTTTAAAAAATAATAGTAATGAAATATAAGACTAGGGATTGAAAAATAAGCCTATCCAACGAGTTTAATGAAAATTTTCAGTTGTCGACTAACAATAATAATGATAATAAATATTAAATACATGCACTGAGTGCATGGTGGGCCAGTCTATAAAGAGGCCTTAAGCTGTTAGGTCCGTGGGAGCCGATTTTAGTAAGTACTCTGGGCCGGGATCTTTGTTGTGATTTGTCCAGAGTAGTGTATATATTATAGAGTAATACTATCATAAACTATTTTATAATATTTTTATAAATGGTTGATGTGATTTAGCATTTATCAAATAATTATTGGTAAATAAAAATGTGATATTAATAATGGCTTAGATTAGAACTAGTAAGAATTTGTCACATTAATAGTTTGTAAAAATGTTGTAAAATAGTTTGTACTTATAACATTACTCAATATTATAACCCTTAAAGTAATATTGTTTTAACTAATCTTCATTTTACCATATTTGCAGCATGGGTCAGATGAATGCTTGCTGAACACTATTGAAGCCTGCACTATTATTGTCTATCCTGATGTGGTGAGGCCCCCAATATCTTCATTATAAAAAAATAAAAATAAAAACATTTGATTATATTATAGTGAGCATATCAGGCTTGTGATACTAATTCTCTTGTTTGCAAAGTGAAGGAATGGGTTAATTGATATATGCAATTGTGAGAGATTGTGTTTTCTTAACTTTTTGTAGTGAACTTTGCTTATTTGCAATTTTGACCTACGTTTAGATTAACTTTTTGCTTGTCCACTTTATTATACATAAAAATTGTGAGATTTTAAAAAACGGTATATAAGCAAATAAGAAGAAATAAAAAACTTGTGATTATGGTTTAAAATATTATACAAAACATGTTTTTTTCTTAAGAGAACAAAGTGGAAGAGAAGGATTCGAATCTTTTTTTATTTTTGAGAAAGGTTAATCCTATGGTGTCCACTTCTGATAATTGTTTTTTTTATCATCAGAATTTGAATCTAAATTCTCCTAAAATCGTAAGAAAATTAGACAATATCATTGAATTATAAGACTCATGTCATCGTGTCATGAAAGCATGTTGCTGACCTGAAAATATTGTACAATTTGAGTCTGATTCAGGTCCGGCATTTTAGATTTATCCACTGTGTTGAGCGTCTCACCTTGGAGGGCAAGCATACGGAGTGGATCAATTGCTTTCAAAAGTCAGGATTGGGTACTGTACCCATCGATTGCTACAATAGTGGTTATGGAAATGTGGTTAGTTTCACTTGCTAGTTCTTTGATTGGTCCAGTACCATGTACCCTCTTCATTATTTCTTTTGGTTACTTTATTGTTCAAATTCATGAACTTTCTTCATTAGTTAAATTCCATATTCATATTTGATACACAGATTGAACAAAAATATGCCAAGGAAACAGCTCAGCTCAATCCACCACATAGATTTGTACCATGGGTTGTTGTGAATAATCAACCAATCCAAGAGGTTGGTCCCTTTTTCCTTTGCGATGAATATTCAATCACACAAAAAATGATCTCATCATGCAACATTCTTTTTATGAGAGGTGATGTTGCATGTAACTGTTACATAAGATACCAAAGCCTTTGGTCCGACATTAGTCTTTAGGCTTTTCCTTCATTTATTTTCTTAACAAAATCTTTCTTGATGTAGGACTATGGAAATTTTGTGGCCTATATTTGTAAGGCTTACAAAGGTCCTAAACCTGAGGCCTGTAGATCACTTTCACCTATGGTTGACTCAATTGAGAAATCAAATTCTATCCAGCCAGTATGCTATGTGGATGAAGAAAGAACTTGACATCATTAACAACAGCAAATAGGATCCCAAGTTTGGTGAAAGATTCTCAGACAAACCACGGATGAAGGAGGAGCTTTCAGTGTGACTCTGAGACATGATTTATATAATTCTACATCAATACAAAACTTTACAGCATCATGGCGTATTTCACTAATGTTAATATGATGGTAATTTATTGGCTGATTGGCATGCTATGGAAAACAAGTAACCTGGCTGTAGTACTCTCTTTTTTTCCCTTCTTGATTTAGGTTATTTATGTGTCCTAACATGTATTTTTGTTTGTAACTTTGGTTTCTAGAGAACAGCCTAAAGTTATCAAGAGCCTCGTAGCTCATTAGCATTGCTTGGTACTTGGTTATCCCATAGCGTAGAACTTGGCTTTAAAGATTTCCTCTCCTTGTTGTGGGCATTTTTTTTTTAAAAAGAAAGCCTAAAGTTTGAATACCAACATAGGGCTGTTGATGATTAAGCTTTTGAAGACTGATTCATGACTCTCCAAAATTGATATTTAGCAAAGTTGTTTCAAATTGGCATGATCCCTGCATAAAGAATTAGACAAAAAGATGAAGAATGATAAAAAAGACCTATCTTTTGTCAGTTGTCATCTTCTGTAAAGGGGCAATGACTGTGAAGGATTAGGTGATGAATTTTTATGCATGTGACTACTAATGAGTGGTCTGCAAGAATCTCGGTCTAAAGACTCATATAAGGTTGAAAACCTTACTTGGCACAGCCTAGAACATAAGTCACACTTGGTTGGAGGTAATTACCAACCCAAATGCAATCAGATGGATTTGATCTGGACTCTCTCTTAACTTTTATTATGTGTAATTTGAGAAGGAAATTTTAATTTTTTTAAAAGATATACTAAGATTTTGAGCTTCAGCATCCACTTTATGGTAATTACTCTTTATGATCAAACTAGGATACTAATAGGTTTTTATTTGGTTTATGTGGGATTCAATCTTAATACTTTATTTGATGACAAGATACTTTACCAATTGAGCTAATTGAAACCCACTATAAAGGTTTTTTTTTTTTTTTTTTACTATTATCTAATAGATAAGAGGCATGGAATATTAATTTCCTCTTGAATTTTCTATGGTATATACCATGACTCTTAGTATGATTATGTCCATTGAACATAAATGCAGAGAATGTTTCATTCATTATGAGGAAAATGAGAAGTTGTGGCATTGATGAGTTCTTTGAAATGTTTGTCGTCACACATCTTAATTCAGTAAAAATATATCAAGTTTAGCTAGCATCTTTATTGTGCACGTCTTAATTTCTCAGTAAGAAATAGAAATAAATCTTTTATACAAGAAAATTAGAAAAAAAAAGTTTGAACTATCTTCCAAAAAGGTATAACATTAATAAAAAATTTTGATCTAACGTGTCACTCCTGTATGTTTTGTCTGCAAGGAATTAAAGTCCATACCTAAGCCTGCAAATCTTTTCTTTTTGTTGAAACATTTAAAAGAAGCAGACACCATCAATCCTTCTGTCATATATGTATATAGGAATAGGAAGTTTCCTCAACTCAAACTCCTCTTAATTCTTATGTTGGACCACATTGAACGAGTTCACATGAATGGTAATAGATTGTCACTCTAGAATGGCTGCAAAATTCAGTATGACCAAAGTAGTTCATGGCTGAGATCATTTCACATGTGGTGTTGAAACTACAAACTGGACTCAACATTTTAAAGAGACCAATTAATAAGATTGACAAGCTGTACATGTAGAATGTATAGGATAAGTATCATTTGAGAATGTAAACGATAAGGATCATTAAACGCAGAGCTGACTTGAGCTGGAGAATTATAGTGGAAAGGGACAGAAATCTGCAAAATGAATAGTGTAATTGTTAAAGAAATTGATCAAAAATCAAATTGTTAAGCTATTGCAGTCAGTTTCTGCTGGCCTTTTAGTCATTGAATATGAAAATAAAGTCATTGATGTCATATTACACATTCAAAAGCAACAACTTGCTCAAATTATATATACCCACACGTACCCTTTTAGAGACGATATTACTATGGTCTCAAAACAAAATGGCTTCTACCAGATTAATTTTCACGTTTGTAATAGCTTTCTTGTTGTCCTTGTTCATATCCCCTTCTCATTCCTTTTGGTCTTATCCTCCAAATGATGATGGTCTCAAGGTCTCTGCCATTGATTCTCCAAAGGTTAATCTGTCTCTCTACTATGATACTTTGTGTCAAAATTGCTCTACTTTCATCGTGGCAAATCTCACAGAAGTCTTCAACAATGGTCTCATCACTATAATCAATCTCAGACTAGTCCCTTGGGCCAATGCTTACATTAATAAAACTAACAATGCCATTGTTTGTCAGGTAACATTTTCATCTCCATCTGGTTTTTTGTTATTTTACAAGCATTTTTGTGATACCTGCAAGGCCATTTTACCACAATGTAGTCATATTTGATTCCATGTACCTAGTAGAGTTGACTTGGCATTAGTTGGAGGTTGGAGGTTCAAAATTTTGACTTCCATTTGGTTCTGAAAAGTCTGTAAGAATAAAATTTATAAAAATAGAGACTTGAACCTTTACATGTTATAGTGTTATAATCAGTTGAATGGATTCTCAGCAAATCAAACTGAGAAAACTGGTTCATGAAGCTCCAATCTGAAGTCTCTTACACAAAGTTCCATGCTTTATTCATTAGCAATATATGGGCCCTCCTCTTTTTTTTGTTAATTAACCTTTGGAATGTAATTCATTTCTGCTTATAACAAAATTTTGGAATCATATAATTCCAGCCAGGCAGATGCCACCATGCCCCACATAGTGATTGTGGCATGGCACTTCTATCAATCAAAAATTTCCATTTTACATGGACTAAATCCTGTTCAATTTTTCAACATGATTGTTGCTCGTCTGTCTCGACTTTTAACAAAAAAAAATTGCAGCATGGACCTGATGAATGCTTACTAAATACTTTGGAAGCTTGTGCTATCAACGTGTGGCCCGATGTGGTAAGACTGCTTTTTACCCCTAATTACACATAAGTAAATCCTAGTACAACCTTTTGATGAATTGAAAAGACAAATTTTCAAGTGAAACCTAATGTTCATATTAGTACCAATGTGGAGAACAGTTACAAAGTGTCTGCAGAGCATGTAACCAAATTTAAAGATGGTACATATTGGTTTGCAGAACAAACATTATGCTGTGATCTACTGCTTTCAGTTTCTGGCCATTGAAGGAAAACACAAAGACTGGAAAAGTTGTTTTGACACGCTGGGGTTGAATAAGACATCCGTTTTGGACTGCTATATCAGTGGCAATGGAACAAAGGTAAATTTCATCTCTTTCATTCATTATGGTTGTTTTTATTATCTATGCTTCTAAATGCTGATTTTACTTATTTGTCAGCATTATTACTATGACCACTACTTGAATTGTATTTATTAGCTTTAGAATAAGAAATCAATGATATGACCCACAGAGTTATTCTCTAAATAGTGAAAGGACCCCCGTGATTTACTTGAATTGTCTCTTTATTAGACTCCAAAAACATGTAAATGACTGTTCATCTTTAAAGTGGGTCGTCTTCTTTTCTTTACTTTTTTCTTGGCTTCTGGTGCTTGCAACTTGATTTTTGGATATTTGTTATTTTTATCTTTCATTATTGAATAAATATGCATTAGGCCATGAGATATACCGCTTTCCAATGCAGCTTCTACAAAAGTATGCTGATGAAACTAGCCATTTAAATCCACCTCATAGATTTGTGCCATGGCTGGTTGTCAATAATCAACCACTCCAAGAGGTAGTCCTATCTAAATTTTTAGCACTCCCCTTCCCTTTCTTTCTCTCATTGATTTATGGCCGTCCTTAATGCAGGACTATAAAAATTTTGCTGCCTATGTCTGCAAGGCATTCAAAGGCAGTGGAGCACCTCAGGCCTGCAAATCACTTGTACATAAGAAGATCAACTAGCTAGATTAGAGGGCATATCCTATTAATTAAGTTTGCCTTAAATGTAAAATAAGAATAGCAGATGTTCTTAACAGTTTCTAAAGGCAACAAAAAATTTCATGTGTAAACCTTTGTGATGGAAGCTTCAAAATGATTTCATAATTAATATGAAAGAAAAATCCAGAGGCTGACCAAGAGGAATAACCTAATCATCAAATTATAATTTACTCATATTTCATTTTGATCAGAATAGTTTACTAAATTCAAATGTTATAATTGACTAGTGACTATACTTCATCAAGAAGAAGTTAGTTGTTTGAGTATCCATCTCTTTTAGTTCTGTGCCACTCCCTCCTTCATCTAACATAGCCACTTAACATAATTCCAATTGAACCTGTTAGTTCCTGTCACACCTTTTTTTTTTTTTTTTTTTTTAATTTTACTACAGCCACAGTTGTGCCAGACACTTACCTTTCAAGAAAGATGTTAGCTATAAAGTTACAATAGTAATTCCATGGCTAAAGATAAACCTGTTTACTAAAAGATTAAAACTTGATCCCGGAAGTGGTGGTGTAAGGGCAAGATTAAGGTAGTAAATTAAAATAACATTGTCATCAACTGGGCTTTCACCAAAAAATAAAATAAAAATGTTTCTGCAAATGGAATTCACAAAAATAAACAAAAGCTATGTCCTCAAATTTTGGTGAAAAAAAATAAATACGAAATAAAAGGAAAAATATGTAAATTACTTTATAGCATCATTTTGTTGAGGACTTTAAGAGCATGAAATTTTAGCTTTATAAATTTGATCTTACCGTTAAGACTTTATAATTTAATCATTTATAGAGGCAATTTCTTCTACTCTATGAGAGAGAGAGAGAGAGAGAGAGAGAGAGAGAGAGAGAGAGAGAGAAAATTAAGGACAAAATGGATCAAAGTGGACCAAACTAGGTTGAATGGACCAAAGTGAACCAAACGGATAGAATTGGATCAAAATTGATTGAAGCTGACTGAATGGACTGAAATGGACCGGAATTGACTGAAATGCTACACTAATGTAGCTTAACAGAAGTGCAGCCTGTCAATTGAAATTGAAGAGAGATAATATTTCATGAGAAACAATAGGCGGTCTAAAGCATAACATACCGGAATAGAATTGCATTAGTGCATTAGTTGTCTGGTAAACTGATTTGGTTAGTGCATTAGTTGTCTGGCAACCTCATAATTAATGAAGGGGTTAATTCATTTTTTACGTACATTTGCACCCTTTGCTTTAATTAAGGTAGTAGAAGTAGATGGATCATGGACAACTATTCAAATATATGCAACATTATTACCGAGCCCCAACCATAAACTCAAAAATTACCAACTAAAACAATAAATAGAGAGCATCACTATTAGTCATCACTCACAACCGTGCATATTATAATTTTATAACTTTTTTTTTTTATGGATATAATTTTATAAGTTGATTAGCTCAATTAAACTGTGAAAAAGTGGTAGGCACTTTCATAATTAAGAGGAATTATAACATAAGTTATATATATGTCCATGACACATGAGAGCTAGGCATAAATGTGCTAGGCTCTCCAAAATGGCTCATCTTAAAATTTTCTCCTTCATTGTTCTAACTTCTCTGCTGTTCATGTCAATTCCTCCATTCTGTTGTGCTGACTATCATAGCAACAGAGATCGAGCTCCACCGCAACCTCCAAATGCTAAGTTGTCTCTAAGCAAAACTCCAAAACTCAATCTGACTTTGTACTATGATTCACTGTGTCCATCTAGCAGGGATTTCATCATAAAGGACCTAGTGAAAGTATTTATGGAGGACCTAATCAGCATTGTCAACCTCCGGCTTGTCCCATGGGGCAATGCTCTTATTGTAGAACCCAACAAGAACATAATTTGCCAGGTCACATTTTGATCTTCATTTTCATTCATCCATTTTTTTTTTCCTCATGCATTTAATAATGTACTTAAGATTAATGATTAGGACACTTTCTCAAGCATTTAAGCCT
Source organism: Quercus aquifolioides (assembly GCA_019022515.1). Taxonomy (NCBI): domain Eukaryota; kingdom Viridiplantae; phylum Streptophyta; class Magnoliopsida; order Fagales; family Fagaceae; genus Quercus; species Quercus aquifolioides. The sequence continues at coordinate 38,561,152 of CM032325.1, forward strand.
ATGTGTTTTTGGTATTAATATTTTGCAGCATGGCCCAGATGAATGCAACCTGAATGCTATAGAGGCCTGTGCCATTAACATCTGGCCAGGTGTGGAAAAACCTGCTCTCTTCCAGTCTTCCTCAATTCTCTTAAAAATACATCATACAATCTATAGTTGCCCTGTTATCAAGTTTTAGTTAATAAATTGCTAGCATAACATGTATAACTACCCTAAACTGTTGCAAGTAATATGAACTACTAAGATACAATGAATTGTAACTCTAATGCAGAAGCAACATTTCAAGTTCATCAAGTGTGTTGAGAGTCAAGCCTCTGAAGGAAGGCAAATTGGGGAAAACACATGGAAATCTTGTTGTCAAAAACTGAGTGAGTCCAAGACCTGTTTCAGATTGCTACAATAGTGGCCTCGGGAGAGAGGTGAAGTATCATCTGGTTATCAGATTATGTTATGGTTTATTGAATTAGATTCATTAGTGAGAAACCTCTAATCTATTTGTGTAATGAATCGATATGCAGCTTTTACTACGTCATGCTAATGAAACAAATCATCTTAATCCGCTTCATACATTTGTACCATGGTTGATCTTGGATAACCAACCATTGTACAAGGTTAGCTTTTAATCTCTCTCTGTCACACATGTGTGCGCATTCATGCTAATTCTTTACTTCTGGATGCAGGACTTCAAAAACTTTGTCACCTATGTTTGCAAGGCTTACAAAGGCCACCTTCAAATAAAGGCTTGCAAATCACTTCCAGAAGAGATCAACTTAGATGAGAATGCCAATTCAATCCAACCGCTGTGTAATGCTAGTGAAGCAAAGAAAATGCATGGGTCACCGACAGCTTCATGGATGCGACGTATGAAGATGGAACCTCCGGCCTAATTCAGATATCGTTCTACATCACCTTCTGCTCTGTCAATCATGGCTGGTCTGCTACTATTATAATAATACCTTGCCAGCTTGTTTATGGTGTTTAGATGGATATATAGCAAGCTTATGAGAAGAGGGAACTACTGTTTGTATGTCATAGCGGATGTACTTATGGCTCTACTAGAAATTTATGTGGGTTATATGTAACTTTGGTAAGCCTTTAGAATCTCCCCGCATTAATTGATAGTTATAATATAATCTTCAGTTACAGAACTAACTAAATTGAAACTATAAATCTAGGGACAATTTTTCACATGACCTATTATAATTGATGCATAATAAATTGATATCAAATATATATCTATGTGAAAATGATGTTGTTCCAGTCACAACTTACTACCTTAAAAATTGTGAAGAAAGTTGTCACCCTAACATTACTCAAATTTAAATTACACGCCTGACTCCAAATGAGGGGAAAACTAGGGGGAAACTAATTAATAAATTAAAAGACATACCCTACAAACCAAAGACATCAAACAACAAATGTTTTTTACAAACATTTCATCAAGCCATTTATATCTTTGCTATCTCGCTATGTCATGTGAACACCTTGCTCAGAGAATTCTAGCAAGTTTGCAACAAATCTTGTCAGTCATAGCATATTGAACACTTTATTGTCGTAATAAGATCCTTTAAAATTCTTGGGATGACTCCACCATAAAGTTCTTAAAATCCTATCCATTAGTTTGGAAATAAATGTATTAAATGTTATCAGGTCTTCAACATTTAAGAAAACATCAACCATCACCATTTTAGTTTCTATTTAAATTATTGATGATGTGACAAAATCCAATCCTATGTTTTCAAGATAAGTGGATAAAATTTTAAGAACTCCATAGTAGAGTTGCCCTAATAGTAATAACTCTAGTGAATACTAATTCATTCTCATCCAATCACAATACAATAGAGATGCAAGCAATGTTTATGGTGGGATTGTAATGATGTAACTAGACAATGCTTGTTGTGGAAATTGGAAGTGACAACCTTAACACCAAAAAATTGTGTATCATAAGTATGGCTAATCTCACTTTATTTTATTCTTAATCAAAATTGTCTGTAGCACTTAAAACTAGAATAATACATTTCCACAAAACATGACTACGTTTCTTCAGCAAAATACAAGTGGAAACTGAAACTAAAAATTCCTCCTGCAGGCACCAGAACCATTCTAGAATAAACACTGGAAAATATGGCTCTACAATAACTTATTACAAACACAAACCTAACTAAAGATTAATGATTTGAAATATGCAAAATGCAGTCCCTAAAAATACCAGAAAAAAAAGTTCTAAAGGTAGTTAGCACACTATATTACACATACTGTCTGAAAGGAAGAATGTCCAATATTTATCACGAACTTATCATTTTCCAAATGCCATTACATGCATCAACAGGATCTATCTTTGTCAGGTCAAATTCAAACCTCTCAACCACCTTTTTCTCCCTATCCACAATATCTGCAATTAATAAGGTTTAAGGAGAACACAGTTGTTACAATATTAGGCAGCCTTGAATCTGAAAATAGCCCATGCAAAAGAAAATTTATCAAATGAAAAAATAATGCCAAACCACAATAGAAGGATACGGCCTGAAATTTTAGACTGATCATCTAAGTTTGGAATAATGTTTGTGACAGAAGCATACAATGAAAGCATCCTCCTGCAAGACAACACAAAAATGTTTCATTTTTTGGATTTATGGAACTCAACTGTTAGTCTCTTATTCACAGAGAGAGAGAGAGAGTGTGTGAGAGAGAGATCATCAAATAATGCAACAAAAGATTCAGGACAGTATTTTTCACGGGCAATGTGATACAACCCTCAAGTTCGTTTTATAAGAATAATAACTTGTTGAGTGCTGCAAAAGATCCCAATATTCCTCAACCTGAAAACTTCTAAGGGCACGCCAGTGGTACTAAGTAACACTAGGCCAGCTGTCTTCTAGCATTGTCAAAAACTAGAGAACATCTAGGCTGTGTTACATCTTTCATATGAGTTAATTTGAGCAATATTTTGTGAATCTGAAACATCTCCTAGTGGGATAAACTTAGCCTGTCAAGACCCACACAAGAAAAAGTTCCTAAAAAGATATTTAAATGAAAAGTCTGCCTTGGAATTTTTTTTTTTCATGTGAATTGGGTTTTGAAAAAGCCTTTTCTATTCCATCACAATTGCTCTTTTGCTTTCATTGATCATTCAAGCACCAAAATGTTTTCTAAATATGAACAGATGTCATATCTAAAAATGCACATAAAAAGACAGAACAAAACCATTGACTTAAACATGAAGATTCATGAAACTAACACAAACATAACTAGTACAGGCTTATAATTATGACTAGAAGTTATCACTGTCTTTCTAAGAGACAAGAAAATCCAACTGCACAAAAACCCAATTGCCAACTCCTGTGTGGTCTTGTTGTAAGAGCATGGACTGCCTTGAACCAAATCTCTAAAATGCTGGACAAAACCATTATAACATATTCGAAAAGTAAAGTTCATGAACCTAAATTATGGTGTACAATAAAAAATTCATAAAGACAAGAATATCCCACAAACTTAATTCACTTTATAAGGTTTTTATATTTGTCAAGCTTACAGTAGTTAAATCAACCTCGCTGACTTGTTATGTTAGTGTGTTTGGATGAGTTTATCTGTTTATTTTGTTCCGTTTGCAAAAGCACAGTTGTGCATTGAAAAAGGCAATGCTTTAAAAGGCTGTGCAGTTTGTTTTAAGAGTGAAAATAAGCTCATCCAAACAAATGCTTACATATAAAGATGTGACAGCAATTGTTAGAGATTCAAAAAGCTGTAGCAATGGACTACAGAACTTGACACTGATAAATGAACACAATTTCTTTATCAAGACATTAATGTTAAATACTTAAACAAATAAGCACTCAAGAATTAGTTATTTTAATTTTAATTTTTGCTAGATTCTCACTGTTACTCTTATCATTCTGAGTAAGAATACATACACGTATGAAATTCTCATGATGCCATAAACCAAGAAACATATACTTACTCTGCCCTCATCTCATCCTGCTCAAGTTTCTTCAAAGCTTGCCTTCGTTCTTGAAGGGGAATACTTTGGAGTTCCAGATCATTAATCTCATTGTTTATCCTTGTGTTGTATGGAAAACAAAGACTTGACAATCAACACCATCAAAATAAAACCAATTATCTGAAAAAACTCACAGTTAAAATTGACAATATACTTATCTAAGCTCATCCATAAGCAAATGTTCTTTCTCCATTTCCACTTCCAATTCTTTCTGAAGGAGGTCAATTTCTACATCTGCAGCAACCTCAGATTTTGCCTCCTCTGTCTTCTTCTTACATACATCTATCTTTTTCTGATAATCTGCTTCATATAAGAAAAGGTAAACTGTACGATATAGCAACAACGGGATCTGAATTCAAATGAAAAAGACTTGTATACAAGCAATTGAGATCCATCCTGTTAGCTAGAGTGAAAACCTATACCTCAGCGTGTGATGTTGACTAGCATGGAAACAAAACAATTGTCAAAATGCTTATTGCTTGAAAGCCCATCATATTTTCAACTTATTCATCTTAAATAATTTTTAAAGCAAACTAAACTACACACTAACATCTTATACTCAACTACATCTTTACAAAACCCCCGGATCAAACTTAAAATAATATAAGCCCAAGCTGAACCATTCATTACAATTTCCAATTCTGTCAAGTCAGAACAAAGGGTATCTTTATCTATATTCTCAAATCCCAACTAATATACTCAAAACAACACCCCCACTCTTAACAATCAAAAATATTTACAAGCTTTAGAGGTTAGGATGAAAACTTTTAAGAGAAAAGATATAGAACATAGTGGAGGGTGTCCCAACAGGTGTGTGCGACTCACCGATCGAGAAAAGATAATGAGAAACGGATATAATAGAAGATCTTCAATAAAATAGGAAAGAGTTTATCACGGCCCATGAGCTTCAAAGGATAAAGGAAACCAATTCAACTGCCTTGGAACAACAAAACAAAAAGAGTCAACAAATCCCACCCCCACCCCCTGGGGAAAAAAAATGGGGAACCTTCTGTCCTAAATCTTACTATGAGCAATCTGTTAAAAATGCCTCTTTTGCTATGAATCATATCAAAGTGAGCTCCATATGCACATACTATCACAAAAATCCATCTTTCTGAAATTTCTGTAAGTCCTCTACTGTCAGTACACACTATGATAGTGCATAGCAACTCGAATTGAACACAAAGAAGCCTCAATTCTTCTTCTAACATTACAACTATTAAACTACCAATTCTCCCAAAAGCTAAAATTGTTAGGAAATTGTGAATTTAATCATTTAACCATAATTCTAACAATAACCACATAAAGCTTAACTAGGAATTGTAGTGTACTAGGCAAGCCCAACACCCCAACCTTGGCAAAGATAAGAGGTGTCAATTAAGCTACAACGCTCTTGGGCCTTGGCAAACACATCTTCCTTTATCAAATCATATTTTACTTTCCATTGCTTAAATTATAAGTCGAAATCAGACTAACATTACTTTCATGTGGACCTATTACTAACACCGCTTACATTAGCACCAATCCCTCCATGCCACCTCAGCATTTATGAAAATTTTTTGTTTCACTATACTTATTATTGATTTCTAAAATATAATCACAAAGGAAAAACAGAATACAAAACGACATTTTTCATTAAAAATTTATAAAAAAAAATCAAAATGAAAATTGAAGAACCGGACCTTGGAGTGAGCTCTGGAGCTGATTGAAATCAGAGTCACAAGAAGAGCGAAGTGACTTGGAATGTTCTAGACACTGCGTGAAGCTGTTGATGTCTCTCTTATCCTTCAGAACTCGAACGAGGTCGTCACTGTACGCTATCAGCTGCTCCACGTCCACGTTTTTTGAAGAATCCCCCATTTTTTTTCTTAGAATGTGACTGCCTAGGGTTTCAGATTTTTCTTTTAGTTGAAATTGAATTTCAAAGAGAAAAGAGAGGTAAAGGCTATTGGGTTTTTGTTCGAGTAAAGTGAGAAAAAATGGGTTTGCTTTTTTTCGGATTTGGATTTTGGGGCGGAAATTGAAATCGTTTTTTTGCGGGAAAGCGAGGAAATGGCGAAATGGGAGGGAATTTGTGGAAAATGATTTGAATGAAAAAAATAAAATGGAATATTAATTGCGAACGAAAATGATAAGTATGATTTAAAATGAAGCCGTTTTGGTTTAAGGTTAGATAATTTAAGTTGTTTACTTTCTTTGCGAGGGTCGATATGTCCGAGTGGTTAAGGAGACAGACTCGAAATCTGTTGGGCTATGCCTGCGCAGGTTCGAATCCTGCTGTCGACGCTACTGCCATTTTTTGCTTTGCTTTATCTATCTGCAAATTTAGTGCAACGTTGGCATTAATGCTTTTCCTCCTTTTTTTTTTTTTTTTTTGTTGGTAATTTGTAAAAATAAATAAACTGTAACCATCATCTGATGTCTAATTGTTTATCCTTCAAGTGTATTTCTCATCTTTCTCATATTTGCATTACATTTTATTCAAATTTATCTCTATGATATATTTGTTGATTGATTGATTTATCTCTCTTGTTTTACTAATTGGATGAAGGAAACCATCATCTGATGTCTAATTGTCTATCCTTCAAGTGTATTTCTCATATTTGCATTACATTTTATTCAAATTTATCTCTATGATATATTTGTTGATTGATTGATTTATCTCTCTTGTTTTACTAATTGGATGAAGGAAACCATCAGGCATCATCTGATGTCTAATTGTCTATCCTTCAAGTGTATTTCTCATATTTCTCATATTTGCATTATATTTTATTCAAATTTATCTCTATGATATATTTGTTGATTGATTGATTTTATCTCTCTTGTTTTACTAATTGGATGAAGGAAACCATCATCTGATGTCTAATTGTCTATTCTTCAAGTGTATTTCTCATATTTCTCATATTTGCATTAGATTTAATTCAAATTTATCTCTATGATATATTTGTTGATTGATTGATTTATCTCTCTTGTTTTACTAATTGGATGAAGGAAACCATCAGGCATCATCTAATGTCTAATTGTCTATCCTTCATGTGTATTTCTCATATTTCCCATGTTTGCATTATATTTCATTCAAATTTATCTCTATGATATATTTGTTGATTGATTGATTTTATCTCTCTTGTTTTACTAATTGGACAAAGGAAACTGTACGGGCTAAAGATCCGAGGCTCAAAAGACAGTTGAGCTTGGGTCAAGGCCCATCACAATTAATTTATAAAGATGGGTGTTCAGACCAACAGTTGGATTGCTCTATCCTAACTCAAATAAGAAAATATGGCAAGAGATTAACATACAAATTGTTTATTAAGGATAAAAATATCCAACTTATAGTCCTAAGAATGACTGAGAAAACCTTTTACACTCAAGAAGATACAAATGTAAGTATTATGTTTTCTAATATTTGGGATTTGATCCTTATTCACTAGGGATCTCTTCCCTTTTATAGTGCTCTTACTTCAATCCTGACCCTCCACGTATAAGATTGTTGATTCTCCATCAATATACATGTATCACCCCTCCTTTTAAGGCCATGCTAAGTAAGTCATAGGATGTGCTAGCACTATTCAGGTGTCATTCAGCCATAAATGCGGTTGGCATGGTTGGTGTAGTGTATTCAATGCAGATGTGATGATTGCTTTTTTGAGAAGTTTCCTCTTCTTCTTATCCACACTGGCTAACACCACCTTCCTCGAATCATAGCCTTTGCCCTCGTGCCGATTCTCTCTAACTTTCATATGGCTACTCTCGTCCGAGCACCTTCCTCAAGCAAATTGCTTCCTTGGCCACATATCTCCATTTGGTTTTTCTTAGGCTTACTTGGAATCAAGGGGTTTATGGTTGGGCCTTCGGACTCCTCGGATCAAGCCCAATAGGGCTAATCTTTCTAGCCTCCCACATAAATAATAAGAGATTAAATTTAATAAGAATGTGGTGTAAAATACCCTACTTACACTCTTTAATAAAATATTGATATGTTATATTTTTTTCAAATGATGACAGCCTAGTGACCAAGACACATGATAACAACCCATTAAAAGCTAATAGTCTAAAGCATGGTTTTAAAAAACTAGACCAGTCAAAGAACCAAAAAAGAGGCTGGTTCCCAATTTAACCCAATTCTTGACCAGTTTTCATAGTTTTGACAGGATCGTTTCTCGGTCTGGTTCCCAATTAGTCTGGTTCGATTTTAAAACAGCGATCTAAAGTATAAACAAATATTGTATTGATGTACTGTTTGTTTCGACATTAACATTTTATGGAAAATGATTTATTTATTTTTTTTTTTTTTACATTTTCTAGAAAATTATTTTATTTTCTTATGTCTAGTAGCTACTTTAAAATGAGTTGAAAAACTATTTATTGACTTCCCTTATTTAACTTCACATGAGATAGATTTGTTTTTTTTATTTAGCTTAGCATGAAATATAATTGTTTCCCATAAAATTTTAGTTAAAAACAATTTTATCTTATGTCAAGCTAAATAAGAGAAATTAAGAGATAAATAAATAGTTTTTATTTGACTTTTTTTTATACTACCAAATATAAAAAAATACAAAAAAAACTAATTCACATAAGATTTTCTATTGTAACAAGAGTAGTATAAGAAAACAAACAAACAAATAAAATAAAAATACTGCCGAACCCCTGCTCCAAACTCAACCACTGTAGACTCCACTTTTTCTCATCCACGAGAGCCTCGTCAAAATTAGAATCACATTGTTCCTCTCAGTAGCATTCTTCAACACCCCATACTCTTCCAAGTTTCCAAGAATCACACTATTCATAATCACGTTTTTATTTATTTATTTTTATTTTATTTTTTCTATCATTTGCTGCGAATCCCCTTTCTCTCTAGTTAACCTCAACCTCTCATGTCATGTCCCAAGCGACAGTTGTGGTTTGTGGGGGGTTTTAGGTGGGCAAAAGTAATTCAACCAGCATGCACAATGGTCGAGACTTCATGGTAGGGTATGGTGGAGGGTGGTCAGCGATAGTTGTTGCCTTGTTGGAAACTGGTACAGATTGAGTGGGGTTTTATTTTATTTTGTCGAGATTGTTAGTTCGAACTCTTTTCCCCTAACTCTCGAGCACTTGTGTATAAAAAAGTGCTAATTTAGTTGCAATGTATTTGATGATTGGGTGAGGTTGATAATTGTATTGTGATTGTTATGATGTGGTATGTGACTAATTAAAATTTGATTCGAGGGTTTTAATGAGGCTTATGCTTGTTACTACACAAAAATGGATGTGGCATTGCTTGATTAGATGGTGTATACCATAAATTTTACACTATATTCTTATTAAATTCATACTCAAATAATAAATAGGGTTTACAAGTATTACTCCAAATTTATCTCAAATTAAATACTCTTGTTCATTCCTATTTTTGACATAGACATTTAAGTGTTTATAATTGTGACTGTATAAATTCATGTTAGATAATCATTTATATATATATATATATATGAGATTAAATTCTATAAGGATGGGGTGTAAAACTCATGTTTTACCCCATCCAATAAGTGATTGTCACATCAGCATTTTACTTAAAATTCAATACATCTTACTACACCTAATAACATCTTGAAAGATTCTCAATTTGGTTGGATTTATATATGGGTATTAGAATTGATTGAGTGCGATTGTATTTATTCTTAAATATGTAATAAGATGATGTGGTATATTGGGATTGGAGGGGTAAAACATGAGTTTTACACCACATCCTTATAAAATTTAATCTCTCTCTCTATATATATAATACAATTTAAGTGGTAAACAATCTTATTTAATTTATAATAAATATTAAGAGTTGTCAATTGACGTAAATGTCATTGGCACTAGCCAATTATGTTTAGCTGTTTACTTACTTATTTTAATGATTCAGTTCAACAAATTTGAAATATATGTCATTTTATAAGAGGAAGGTGAGGGATGAGGTATTTGGTTCAAAATCCACCGGATGCAAATATTATTTACAAATAACAAAAAAGCAAAATCTCAATATGTTATGAACATGTACATTACATCTTAATGTACATCAAAATGAGTATCATTTTCTTTAGTACTCCATAGGTTATAACTATGATTGATTTCACGAGGAAGAAAGAAATAGAAAATGAAAGAGGAATAGGAAGAAAGAAACATTTTTTTTTTCTTTTAAGATATTTAATTGTTTGGAGGAAATCATAGCCAAAAAAAAAAAAGTCTCCATGGTGGGCTTTACAGCATTTAAAAAGTAAAAAACCTAAACACAATTATTACCTCTAATCATTATTCAACTTCCTCTTAGCCTCCGTTTGGGTAAGAATGAAAAATTAAAATGATTTTACTATTCAGTTTATTTTTGCTACTATTTATGGGCTCCACTGCACTTTTGACACTATTCATGGGCCTCACTGTATTATTTGAACTAACTTTTACCTTTATTTACACTACTTTCAACAATAATTTTTCAATTTCAGTAAAATAAGCGGTATCTAAACACACTCTTAATCTAATATGAAACAAAATGGTGAACCTAGAGGGAAAATGACTACCTCACTCTTCAATTTTTTATCCAACAAGTAAAAGGAAGATGTCAATTGTCCCTCCTCCTTTTCCTCGGACCCAAACACAATGTTAGGAAAATGTCCCCATCGGATTAAGAAAAAGAATAGGTTAATATTGAGCATTGACATCAATTTTTCAAAATAAAGAAAGTTAAGTTAAATAGTAAGTAACTCAGTTTTTTTTTTTTTTTTTTTTTTAAAAGTACCTCACAAAAAGAAAATTAAATTAAATAGCAAGTAACTCAGTTATCTAACTATACTTTTGTTCAATTGAATTATCTAAATTTCAAATTGATTCAATTTAGACATTTTTTCCAATTCTATTAAAAAAATTTGTCGCTAAGTATGTAATTAACTAATAAAAAAAATTTGAAAAAAAGGTTCTCACATAAAAAAAACTATAAAATATTTATATTAATTTTATAGAGTTTTTTCATGTGAAAAACTATTTTCTTAATAGAAATTTTATAACGAAATTGATTTGAATTGAATAAATTAAATTTTTTTTTTGAAAGAATAAATTTGATACTTAGGGTACGTTTGGATATCGCTTATCTTGCTAAAAACTAAAAACTGAAAAAAAAAAATATTCAATTACTGTTCACACTTACAAAACACGGTTCATTTGCCTTGATGCACGGTGCAAGAGGCACTGGTAAAAAAAGAAAAGAAAAGTGAAAAACACAAAACATAAAACATAGACGCTGAATCCAAACATATACTTAAAACACTTAATTGAATAAAAATATAATTAAAGAATTGAAATTAAACATAAAATGTGCAATTTACATTTTAGCTTTAAAAAAAAAAATTTAAATAAAAACCGACACACTAAACCCCATCCACAACTAGACTGAAATGCTCCAAACACCCAAACAAGGAATATCATCACCTTTTTTCACGCCCCCACTTAACTCTCTCTCTCTCTCTCTCTCTCTTATATATCTCAAACCTTCTTTCTCTCTCACACCAAAGAGAAATGAAAACGGAACTGAGCAACACCATCGCATCTTAGCTCAGAATCCAGAGAGCCGTGAAACCCTAACCAAAACCAAAATCCAACACTGCACGCAAAAGAATCCCTCAACGATCGCTTCCTCACAGTCCACTAGGTATCTTCTTTGCTTCCTTCTCTATCTTTTCTTCTTCTATTATTTATTTATTTTTTTCAAAAAAAATGTTTATATAGTTTTTAACGTGTTTGGCTATTAGATCAAGGTTCTGTGTTTATTTTCCGAGAAAAATCGACGATTTTCCCGAGAAAATTTGATTTGTTTTTGTTATAATGAATATGAATTTGTGTGCGGGCAGTTCAAACTATATGCTTCCTAGAAAGAGAGGTGTGGGAGGAGAGGTCGAAACGAAGCAAGAAGGAGAAGGAGTTGAAACGACGACGTCGCATCAGATCATTTCCATCGAGACGACCTTGACGAAGAAGCATTGCGCTGTTGCGGCGACCACCACCACCACCACCACCACCACCACAGAGAGGAACAACACTAAGGGAAACGACAACAACAACAACAACAACAAAGCGATCAGCGAAAGCGGCGACACATCGGCATCGGCTGCAGACGAACCTTCCATCATGGCTTTAGGCAATGGAGCTTCGACTGATATCGATGAGGATCTCCACAGTCGCCAGCTCGCGGTTTATGGACGCGAGACGATGCGGCGGCTATTTGCATCTAATGTTCTTGTTTCCGGGATGCAGGGCCTCGGCGCCGAGATTGGTATGTAAAAGTTAACGGATTATAGTTTAATCTCAATGTTTGAATTCAATGGTTGCTAGTGCTTTGTAGTGTTAGTATTAGGCTATGTTACGGCACACGAATTACAATAGTAGTTGTGGTGTTGCATAGTCTTCATAGAAACTGGTATGTACAAAATAACGGGTTTGAGACTTTGAGTTGAATCTCAATCTTTAAATTCATGGTTGCCATTAGATTTACTTAAACTATCATGAAAACTGAGGTTTATGAATGTTGCAGCAAAGAAATTTGTTCTGGGATGCAGGGTCTCTGTGTCAAGATTGGTATGTAAAATTGACGGAGTTTAGTTTAATATTGATCTTTAAATTCATTGTCGCTGATGCTTTGTGTTAGTATTAGGCTATTTTACAATGACATAAAGTATATTTGATTGGCATGCAACGACAGTGATGGTTGTGATATTATGTGGTCATCATAAAAACGAAATTTGTTTTTTGGGAGGGATGCAGGGTCTTGGTGCTGAGATTGGCATGTAAAATTAACAAATTTTAGTTTAAAATCCATCTTTAGATATGCGGTAGCTGATATTTTTAGTAGTGTTCTATATATTTCAAATTTTCAATGACATACAATGATACTAATTCCAAGAGCCTTGTAGCTCAATTGATGGGCATCTTCTTATGTTTTCAATGGATACATTCAGGGTTCAAATCCCTCTCCCCGAACTATCAAATTATCAAAATGGCATACAATGATAATAATGGTTGTGATATTGCACGTTTGCCATAAAAATGGGGTTTATGAATGTTGCAGCAAAGAACTTTGTTTTCCAGGATGCAGGGTCTCCGTGCTGAGATTGGTATGTAAAAGAACGGGGTTTAGTTTACTCTCAATCTTCGAGTTCACGGTTGAGGATGCTTATTAGTAGTGTTAGTTTTTGACCATGTTACAATGATGTAAAGTTGTAAACTATATATATTTAAATGAAAATAATAGTTATGATATTGCGTGGGCATTATAAAAATTGGGGTTTATGAATGTTGCAGCGAAGAACCTTGTTCTTGCTGGTGTGAAGTCTGTGACGTTGCATGATGATGGCGTTGTGGAGTTGTGGGATTTATCTGGAAATTTCATTTTTTCTGAGGATGATGTGGGGAAGAATCGTGCCCTTGCTTCTGTCCAGAAATTGCAAGAGTTGAATAACGCAGTGGTCATTTCTACTTTGACAAGTGAATTGACTAAGGAACAACTTTCGGATTTTCAGGTAATGCATTTGAGTTATTTAAACATTTGTTGGTTAAGGAAATTGCATATGAATGGGATGCTTAGCTTTCATTGCTAGTACCTCATGTCTGGAACATTATAAAAAATGGTTTAGTGGTATGCGTTGATGCAGTAAAGAAAATTAAGTTAAAATGTTAAGAAACAGGAAAATTATTATTAAAATTTTAGCATTGATTAACAAAAAAATCATGCCAAGAGAATTCACAACACATAATATGCTAACATCGCAGGGTATGAAACTTGGTAAGACATTTGATTTATTATGGTCATAGCTTATTTCTCTTAATATCGTTCCATCCTCAGAGAGGTTGGACCTAAGTGTGATGGCAAGTGCCCTCTGTTCAATTGATGTATTGTGGGTACCTAAAAGCCATGTTTCCTAGATCCTGCAGAAGTGAGAACATTGAGTACTGGGTACAAATTCTTTTATTGTTCCATCCTCGGGTTGGTACCTCTAAAAAATTAAAGCCATTCCTTACAGAATTATATGTGCATGTAGATGGATGGATGGTAGAAAGAGAGTTCAGCCAACATTGATAGGAATTAACCATTTTTTGACATATCCATCTTTCAGTCTTTGTTGTTTCATTTTTCAATATGTATTATTTGTAACATAAGTCAACATAAAGTGTCTTGAAAATAAGGTCAATGAATTCAAAGAGGATTATAAACAAATAGAGTCGGTGACTAAATAGGCACTACTAAACTTGACCCAGCCCTGGTGATAAAAATAACTTCTCTTGAACATCTCTTTCTAGTTATGAGATGCAAACAGCAAGGGCGGGAGAGTTCAAACCAATTACACAGACATCATATGTATGAAACTACTACCACTAAGCTGCAAGTGGTAATGCCTTCAACAACAACAACAAAGCTTTAGTCCCAAATTTTTAGGGTTGGTTATGGATCCTCCACAAATTAGTTAGGGTTGGGCACATGGATAAATAGATTTAAAATTCTCCAATAAATAACTTTCATTGAATAAATGTTTAGAATACATGAACCATAGGCCAAACAATTGACTAGAACTGGTCAGGTATTTCCTTGGTCCTTGTCCAAGGTGATGTCTAGTTGGGTTTTAAAGACTATAAGTTCAATGATTCTTGGAGTCAATTACGTTGGAAATGACAGACCACAGTTAAAGAGGGGGAAATGTGGACACGTCAAGTAGTGTTTCAGCTCTTTCTAGATATTTATATCAGCCAGATAAATGTTCTAGCTTGTAAAATTTGCTTGTTATCTGTAGCATCTGAGATTATTCTTTCATCAGGTTAGTGCTACTTGTAATAGTTGTGTTAGTGTGTTTGCTTATGAGTATGTGAAATGAATTTATGTTTGTTCTTTAACTCCTAGATGGACGTAGTAGCTGCATGTTTTTTTTTTCAACATGATTTGCACAAAAAGTAATTCGAATCTTAAGAGAGATGTATGTGCTTTGATTCTGACAAATACTATGCCTGTCTTTGGCATTTGAATTTCTACAGGTGGTAGTTTTTACAGATATTGGCTTGGAGAAAGCAATTGAGTTTGATGATTACTGCCGTAATCATCAACCTCCAATTTCCTTTATAAAATCTGAAGTACGAGGCCTTTTCGGTAGCGTGTTTTGTGACTTTGGCCCTGAGTTTACGGTATTTGATGTGGATGGTGAGGATCCACATACAGGCATAATTGCGTCTATTAGCAATGACAACCCCGCTCTTGTATCCTGCGTTGATGATGAGAGGCTTGAGTTTCAGGATGGGGACCTGGTTGTGTTCTCTGAAGTCAATGGAATGACAGAACTAAACAATGGAAAGCCAAGGAAGGTTAAGAATGCAAGACCCTACTCATTTGCCATTGATGAGGACACCACACAGTATGCTGCATATGTGAAAGGTGGCATTGTCACACAGGTGAAGCAACCTAAGGTGTTAAACTTTAAGCCGTTGCAAGAAGCACTAAGGGATCCTGGTGATTTCCTTCTAAGTGACTTCTCCAAGTTTGATCGTCCACCCCTCCTACACCTGGCATTTCAAGCGCTTGATAAATTTATATTGGAGTTTGGACGCTTTCCAGTTGCTGGATCAGAGGATGATGCTCAGAAGTTCATTTCTCTGGTCATTGGCATCAATGATACCTTATCAGATGGGAGGCTTGAGGCAATTGACCAAAACCTTCTTCGTCATTTTGCATCTGGTGCTAGGGCTGTGCTGAATCCCATGGCTGCAATGTTTGGTGGTATTGTTGGACAGGAAGTTGTGAAGGCTTGCTCTGGGAAGTTTCATCCTCTTTTCCAGGTCAGTCACATTAGTCGGGGATCGGTTCTGAGTGGATCTGGAAACTTGATAGATTGATAATTTGGTCTAGTTGAAGCTTAGCTTTGTCTAGACTATGGATTGGGGTGCTCAACTGATTGAGTGAACTCCAGTGTTTTTTCTGCTGTCTTGAGTTTCCCATCAACTCAAATATTATGAAATTTTATCCAATGTTGTTGAAGTTCTGATATTTTATGTTTCTTTTTTGGCACAGTTTTTCTACTTCGACTCAGTTGAGTCCCTTCCCACAGAACCCTTGCATCCTAGTGATCTGAAACCCTTAAACAGTCGTTATGATGCACAAATTTCAGTGTTTGGATCCAAACTACAGAAGAACCTTGAGGATGCAAAAGTATTTATTGTGGGATCTGGTGCACTGGGGTGTGAGTTCTTGAAGAATTTAGCGTTGATGGGGGTTTCTTGTAATAAACAAGGGAAATTAACAATTACAGATGATGATGTTATTGAGAAAAGTAACCTCAGCAGGCAGTTTCTCTTCCGGGACTGGAACATTGGGCAGGCTAAGTCAACAGTCGCTGCTTCAGCTGCTGGTTTGATAAACCCTCGCCTCAACATTGAAGCACTGCAGAACCGCGCAGCCCCTGAGACAGAGAATGTATTTGATGACACATTCTGGGAAAACCTGAATGTTGTAATCAATGCTCTGGACAATGTGAATGCTAGGCTTTACATTGATCAGAGATGCTTATATTTCCAGAAGCCATTATTGGAATCAGGGACCCTAGGTACCAAGTGCAACACTCAGATGGTTATTCCTCACCTTACCGAAAATTATGGTGCCTCTCGAGATCCACCTGAAAAGCAAGCACCCATGTGCACAGTTCATTCATTCCCTCACAATATTGACCACTGCTTGACATGGGCTCGATCTGAGTTTGAGGGTTTGCTTGAGAAGACACCAGCTGAAGTGAATGCTTATCTAATCAACCCAAATGAATACACATCTGCAATGAAGAATGCTGGCGATGCTCAGGCCAGGGACAACTTGGAACGTGTTCTTGAATGCCTTGACAAGGAGAAATGTGAAGCATTCCAAGATTGCATAGAATGGGCTCGTCTGAAGTACTTATTTTATTTAATAATTACATTTATTTAGTTTACAATATAGGATCACATCTTTAACTCAGTGTCTAATGGCTTGTATTAATGGAACCAGGTTCGAAGATTACTTTGCCAACCGTGTGAAGCAGCTAACATACACTTTTCCCGAGGATGCTACAACCAGTAATGGGACACCATTCTGGTCTGCTCCCAAGCGCTTCCCTCGCCCACTGCAGTTCTCAGTTGATGATCTCAGTCACCTCTATTTTATTATGGCAGCATCGGTACTACGTGCAGAGACATTTGGCATCCCAATTCCTGATTGGGTCAAGTCCCCTAGCAAGATGGCTGATGCTGTTAACAAAGTGATAGTCCCTGATTTCCAGCCCAGGAAAGGTGTTAAAATTGAGACAGATGAAAAAGCTAACACCCTTTCTGCTTCATCAATTGATGACGCTGCTGTTATTGATGAGTTGATCATGAAGTTAGAAGAATGCCAGAATCAGTTGCCCCAAGGTTTCAAGATGAATCCAATTCAGTTTGAGAAGGTTAGTCTCCTGTTTTCTCTTCTTATTCTCTCATCTGTTTTGGACTTTACTATCATGTGTTACAATTCTTATATATATATATAGTCATTTGTTACAGTTAGCTCTAAATAATTGATTTTTATGTTGTGGCTTTTTCACCTTCTTCTGGAGGTTCATTTTTATGGTGGGTTGGGTCATTTGTTTGGTTATGGATGAAAAGAGGTAGTTTTTACCTTTCAAATCTTCACAAACTTAGGTCAAGGTCTTTTGAGTGTTCTCTAAAATTGTATCCGTGAGTGGCCTATGAGAAGATTGTGCACCAAGCAAGGTGCTGGTTCACATGATGATAGGGACCTTTTGCCAAACCATTTTTAAAGATCTCCAAAATCAGGAAATGGACTTCTTTTACATTCTTCAACATTCATAAATAGGTTGCTATGTTTAGACTTGTTCATCCCACACTAGTGTTGCTTCTGAAATCGTACGACACTGACACCATGGTTATTCTTATAGAATTCACTCCGTACACGAGACAATCTCATTTCAGTTTGTGTTTCATTTGGAATTTCAAATACAGAATTCTGTTAATTGGTGTTAAGTTAGATTCTATGTTAGAATCATGCATCTACCATTTTTATTTTTATAACTATTGGCCTGAAGGGGAGGGAGAAGTTTTTAGTGCACTTAAACATATTTTCTAGATGGCCGACCATGACTAGTCTGTTAAGGATCCATAGCCGATCCCAAATTTTTGGGACTAAGACTTTTTTTTTAACATATTTTCTTTATGCCCAGGATGATGACACAAACTATCATATGGACCTAATAGCTGGACTTGCGAACATGAGGGCAAGGAATTATGGTATCCCTGAAGTTGATAAGCTTAAGGCCAAGTTCATTGCAGGGAGGATCATCCCAGCAATTGCAACCGCCACTGCCATGGCGACAGGTCTTGTCTGCTTGGAGCTGTACAAGGTTATAGATGGAGGGCATAAATTAGAGGATTACCGAAACACCTTTGCGAACCTAGCACTCCCTCTTTTCTCAATAGCTGAGCCAGTTCCTCCTAAATTGATTAAGCACAAAGACTTGAGCTGGACTGTGTGGGACAGATGGATTTTGAAGGACAATCCAACATTGAGGGAGCTTCTTCAATGGCTGAAAGACAAGGACTTGAATGCTTACAGCATCTCTTATGGGAGTTGCCTACTTTATAATAGCATCTTCCCAAAGCATCGAGAGCGCATGGATAAGAAGTTAGTGGACTTGGCTAGGGAAGTGGCCAAGGCAGATCTACCTCCATATCGACATCACCTTGATGTGGTAGTGGCTTGTGAGGATGACGATGACAATGATATCGATATCCCTCAGGTTTCGGTTTACTTCAGGTAGGCATTTTGACAGTCAAAAAAAGAAAAGAAAAGAGAATGCTGTCTTAGGATGGGACCCTATTTTAATTAGAACTCCAGTTTAACGCATGGGATGTATGTTATAGTAACTCTT
Organism: Quercus aquifolioides; assembly: GCA_019022515.1. NCBI lineage: Eukaryota > Viridiplantae > Streptophyta > Magnoliopsida > Fagales > Fagaceae > Quercus > Quercus aquifolioides. Next base: position 38,580,088 of record CM032325.1, read on the forward strand.
CTCCATATATACCAATGGTGTTAAGTAACGATTATTGTTCAATACCAATATTGGCGTTGCTTTGCTTTTTAGGTTGAGCCGTTGAGCTATCGTTTTGTGGTTGATTCCTTGTGTCATTAATCTAACTGGAAAGATTGATTTTCGAGAGGAAGGTAGACCAGAAAACGAGTTTGAGTAATAGTTTTCTAGATGCATTAGTGGGACATTCTTTCTAATTGAATAGCAAAGTCTTGTGGTTAGGTGTCTGGATTGTTACAGTTAAATAGACGCCATGTACTGGGCCACTGGCATGGCAATCGATCTAGAAAAACAAGGGCAGGAAAAAACAACATAAAGAAAAAACTAATTGCAAATTTGATCTGGGATCTCATTCAAATTAGTGACTTTCATGAGATAGAAAAATAATTGCAATTTCTCTCTGATATCTAAATCAAATTGGCGAGTTTCATGAGATGCATGGTGCTTTCAAAGAATAATGGGATGGACTAGTCATGGCCTCATGGGATTGCAAGTGATACTTTCTGCTCTGGAGGTCATGTTTTATGCCAATTAGGGATTGACCTGGGGAATTTAATTCCTTAATTATTGTTAGAATCGTGGTTAAATGATTAAATTCATAATTTTTTAATAGTTTAAACTTTTGGGATAATTAGTAATTTAACAAGGTATTAAAGCATTTAAAATGCTAAATTTTCCATTTGTTGAGTTTCACTTATTAAGAGAGTTTGGGTCCACACGTAAAGGAGAACGTTAGAATTGTAGTGAGTGTTAGAATTGTGGTTAAATAATAATTATAACATTTCTATGTGAATGTGATTCCTGTTTTTACTTCTTTATCTTGTTCTTGACTATGTTTAGCCGCTTGGTACGAATCCTCTCAAGACTGCCTTATCCAATTACTTATTAGTATCAAGCATTTGGGGCAGAATACTTGCCCCATTTCTGGATTTATTTTTTGCTCAGAAAACATTTGTACTAGAGCTCATGCTTGAAATGTGATTCCATTTAAGCTGCGATAATGACCGTTTTCTCTTCTTTAATCATTTCATATTCCATAAATATTGCACTATGATAACAATGAACCGAATAGAGACAATGGTTGAAATGTTGAATGATAATAAAAGACTATTCATAGGGGTTCGTGGCAGTCAACTTATTGGTCGCTTCGCCAGCCAATCTCTCAGTGCAGGCAAGTTAAATCAGTGGGTTCCTGAATTAAGTTCTTGCTATTGGAACCAATAGAAATTCATGTGCAAGTAATGCAAAGTGGGAGCAATGTTAGTTGACTCCCAAGTATTAAGACAATGACTTAGGGGTTGGGACAATTAAGTAAAAACATAATAGTGATAGCAAATGCTATGTAATGTAACTCTCGGAACATGGTATAATATTAATATGTCAGTTAACCAATATTCTTTTTTTGCTGTATTGGCTTAAATAATCTTATACAATTACAATTATACAGACCGGATTAAAAAAAAAAGACTTTCGTGGCTTCCCCTTAGCTATGGTTCGTCCAGGTTGAAATTCTCACTATTGTATTTCGTTTCCATTCTAAGACCATCTCATTTCCAATCTGTCCCTCAATCTTTATCCCATATTTATTTTCCCCTTCTTCCACCATTTCTCTTGCTTCCATGAATATTTCTTTGCTCAGTCGCCTACCCACCAACCTGAGTCCCGCCTCAAGATGACAACCTCCCCTTATCTCCTTCCATCTTTAGAACCAAGCAAGAGAAGAGATATAAGGTGCCACAAAGGGGAATTCCAGGGCTATTCTTGCTTCTGTAAAATGAAGTGGAAAATTCATTTCCAAAGATTCTAACAAGGCTTGATATTGCGCCAAATATCCCTCAAAGAACGACCCAAAATCTGAGCAATTTTTCAGTTTTTCACAAGCGTCTCCATCACCAAAGGTTATAATACCTTTGTGAATAGTACTACAATTGGTAGAATTAGCTATCGATTCCTTAGCCACCCTTAGAAAATCCATGACAAGGCTTCTACTTCTCCCCATCCCCATGTGTGGAAGCCCAACCATGCAATTAAAGGCCAACCATTCTCTCCTTCCACCCCTTTTCTTCTTTAGTTCACTTACTAAATCATCAATTCCCACCTCTTCCACTTTCAACTTTAGGCCGAAAGCCCTTGCTTGATCATAGAGTCGCCCTTTCGTCTCCTCAGACCTCCACAATGCAGCACCATTACAATCCTCCTATTTCCATCTCATTGATGTCAATTTTAATGTTTTGTGTTGGTGTGCAATGGCCTCAATCATTGGAGGCCATTGAACACCTTCTCCCATGTCAAAGTCCACTGTGTGTATTGTCTCTGCATCATCTGGAATAGCTTCAAAAATCGCAGAGTTTGCAGCAAAGTGAGCAAACTTCCCATCAGGTAAGGCTTGGTAGAGTACCTGAAATGCAGCCTCGAAGTTCTTCAAGGACTCTTGTTTCAAATTCTCACCTTGATTAATCTCACTGTCTTGAGATAAATTGAAAGCAAGGCGCTCCAATGTTTTGCCAACTGGGCTACCTCTCTCACTGATGCGATATAACTTGCCCAAGCTCTCTTTGATCCTTCTCCAAGGCTTCCCCATAAGCCTTAAGTAGATGAAAAAGGCCCAATTGTTTATCTATTTCCATGTCTTCTCCTAGCAATGATAGAGATGATTGAACAGACACTACATCTGTTAATACTGATTCAGAATTCATGGAATGGCTAGGACTGAAACTACCTTCTCCTTCACTAGGCAAGGGTTGCAAAGGGAAAATTCCTCCATTAAAATAAGGGTCTTGTCCAGGGAACAAAATTCCCACTTCTGTGGGGAAAATGTCTTCCAAACCTCCATACATACTCTATCTCATCATTCAAAAAGATTTGCTAGGAAACATCATAAATTCATGGGATTGAAGAAAATTCAAATTCCTCAGTTGTGGTGACAGAGTCATCACTTGGGAACCTGGGTGGTGAAAATTGGAGTGAAGGAAGCTCCGAATTGTCCTCTGTATGTGGTGAAGAGTGTAGGGAACTGATCAAAGTCACAGAAATCAACAAGAGCATCCATGTTGAAGTCATGGTGTTCAATCTGGTCAAAGATTGAATCCATGGTTAGCTCAGGCTGAAACATCGAGAATACCTTTTTGATTATATAGTCCCCAAAATTTTAATAATTAATACATTTATTAGAAATTTGGCCCCAAAAAATGGAGCTCCCCCCAAAAAAAAGCTGTCCCCTAGACCCCAATTTAGAGATACGCAGTAATCTGTATTGCCTATGGAGCCAAATAGTCAATAAAGTAGAAAATTTAGTAATTCATATTAACAAAAGTTGCTAAGAATTTCATTATTGAGGTGATAATTAAATTTTACTCCATGAAAAATGATCGTTCAGTATAACTTTGATAGAAAATATTAACTTTGTAAATGTATCAGTACCATAATTTGCCTTCCAAAATAAAAATTGATGGTTTTACTTCACTGATCAAAAACTCCGTTTTGTTGAGTTGTAAACATTAGTTGCTAATGAAAATTATTAAAACAAAACTATATATGTACTTAATCAAATTGGTATTTGCATTTAAGGACATCTACGGAAATATCACCAACTAACCAATTTATCTTTTTGAGAGATAGGACGTTTCCATTAAAAACATTAAATAGTGTTAATCGAGTTATAAGTATTTTGACGAGGTATTGTAGCTTAAATTAATAGCCTCATCCATCTATTGGACATGTAGGCTTGTAGCTTGTACATATTCGCTTGTCGGAAGTTTTCGTTGGGGATTATTAGCCATTAGTTGTTTGAGAACTATAATAAAATATTAATAAGCCTAGTGACACAGTAAATTTTACAATATTATTCATAATTTTTAAAATTATAGGTTGTGATTAGTGTACAATAAACCTAATGTCCATGATAATAGCAATAAAAATAATATTGTATTAATCATAAATTGTTATTTATCACTTCAATAAGTTGTGAAAAAAAAAAAAGATGTCAAATTTGTTGCGTAGCTGTAGGTACGATTGTAACATCTATATGCTTGAACATATACGCTTAATAGTAGATAGATAAAATAAAGAGATTGAAAGCAAAGAGTTCGACGTACGCAACTTCATGCAAAAACTTTGTCTTATTTATTGTCCATGTAATGCAAAAGTATTACTTTTTACTTATTTGGATAAGGACTGCCACCTTATCTAAATCTTTAGATTTTGCACGCAAGATATATTTGTATTAGTATTAAATCCTTTCCATTGTTAATTAATTAACTTTTTTTTTAAAGGACCACAATGTATATTAATATTAAATTCTCTCCATTGTTATGTTCCAATAACAACGAGAGAGTTTACTCAAAAAAAAAAAAAAAAAAAAAAACAACAACAACAACGAGACGGCAATCGATTACTTGTATGGTGTTAGTCTATTAGATTATTAATAATCTATTATTATATATGTTGTATCATTAATATATTATATCCATTGTAAATGTATTGATTACAGTTTGTTATATATAATATATATCTTGACAATCTTTCCTATTCCGAGCTACATGACTCATTTTTTTGCCAACTTTTTGTGAAACACGTAAAGAGCTAACTGATAAAAGAAATAGAATAAGAAAAATCTATAACCCTGCATATGTGAAAGGGTTGTGATGTAAAGTTTGTGTGTCTTTTGATTAGCCAGTGGGAAAATAGCTAAGACATGTAGGTCTCTTCCAGTTGATGATTTTTTTTTTTTTTTGATTAACCAGATAATGAAAAAATTAGCCTTCTAACAACTGTCACAAATGATATGATGATATATATTTCTGTGTCATCAATTTGCAACGTGATACCATTTCATGATGTCTAATTAAACTTTGGTATATATTGTACTCAATTCCTTTTCAGATATACCTATTAATTCATAAACTCAAAAAGTCAAATTAACAATAGACAACTGGGGGCAAAAACATAGAAAGATTTGATATAGTTTTCCTTTATATTGTTAGATGGTCTCTGCAGGTTGATGCATGATCAATGCATTTGAATTAAACAGTAATGAATAAAACAAACGGTGCTTATTTCTTATTCTTTATCACCTCACGGATCTTAAAAAAATAAACAAACCAGTGCTTTTAAAGCTTCTCATGTGGAAATTTAAATAGATCTATTTCGTTGTTGGAATTAAATAATATAAATCTAAAGACGTATAAATGAAAAAACACTATATACTATTACATCGAAGAGGACCAAAAAGTAAAATTTTAATTGTGTAATAAATTTTTCTCAATTTTCCAATTCCAATGAAATGAAAAAGATCCATTTTCTATGAGGTGTCAGTGTCACACTTCAAATTATATTATTACAAATATCGTTGGTCCTATATTCAAACTTCCCATCCAAAAGGTTGGAATATATATTGAAATTTGGATTTGATAGCATGCTATTAGAAGCAAGGGAGTCAATACCGTACCGGAGGTTGTACCGGTTTGGCCAGCGGTACGATATATTTCGGATACTGGTCAATACCGGGGTACCGTTTCGGGTTTACCGCTATTTTTTATATTTATAAATATATATATATATATATATATATATATGTGTGTGTGTGTGTGTATTATAATAAATATAAAAGTTTACCATAAAACATTTCCTCAATTCAGAACTAATTATTCATAGTTTTAGACTTTAGTATCAATTAAAAGGAAAAAAAAACACAATATAAAAAATAGAAAGCTTAAAAGTTGCCATTGCATACTAAGAAATCAAATAATACTAATAAGTTAATCCAAATAAGTTACCATTCTGCCCTAACAAAAATTCAAAAATTATAAGACTTAAAAAAATAAAAATAAATTTTTTTTTGTACCGGCCAGTACGCCCGGTACCGGTCAGTATTGCCTGAAATTGGCCGGTATGGCCGGTACGACCGGTATTTAAATCGGTATGAAACGTTGATGTTTCGATACCGGTACAGTACATACCAGCCGGAATGGTATTGACTACCTTGATTAGAAGACAAAATTTCAACAACATAATTAAATTTTTTTAAGTTGCGTTGACCTTTCATTCAATGAACTTGTTCTTTACTCTTTTGATATTATTAATTGTTCTTAAGATAATCCTACCTAACAAACTATATTGAGTATTGACTTGTCATGATGGATCACAATTTTAACCTAAAATTTATAATCATGGTCGTTCTCATACTAAACAATGTGTGTTAATACAAAGTTCGGTTTGTACCATAATGTTTCGTCAATAAATGAGAAATATAAAATGCCAAACTTTGAATGAACATGTCAAGATAATCGTTGTGTTCGAAACAGTAACGCTATATACCCAATAAATTTCATTATTTTTTTGAAATTTTATTTAAGGGACAAATTATGATTGTTGCAACATTTCTTTCTCATTAATTCACGTTGTACAAGTTTATTGTACGCTAATGATCATAACATGCTACTAAAAAAATCATGAAAAAGAAATGGTAAAATTTATTGCACTTTTTATATTTATCATGTTTGAAAACATTTGCATGAAAGCAAAATTATTTCTCAATAAATTTTTTAACTTCTGAAGACACATAAACCATGTTGATATCTAGAACAAGATAACACTGATATGACAATGGTATTAATGAGTTAGAATTCATTTCCACATCAAATATAAAACAGACATTGCCACATTGGGATGGAAATTTGACTGTATCCTTTCCTTTATGCTTCAAGAAAAGGTTCCGAGGAAGAATTTAGAGTCATAACATTTAAGTCTAATATACAATTATAAGGCTGGAGCAAAGAAAAGATTGTCTTCCCTTAGCTATGGGTTGTCCAAGTTGAAACTCTCACTATTGTATTTCCTTTCCATTCTAAGACCATCTCATTTCCAATCTGTCCCTCAATCCTTACCCCATATTTATCTTCCCCTTCTTCCACCATTTCTCTTGCTTCCATGAATATATCTTTGCTCAGTCGCCTACCCACCAACCCTAGCCCCGCCTCAAGATGACAACCTTCCCTTATCTCCTCAAATCTTTGGAACCAAGCAAGAGAAGAGATATAAGGTGCTACAAAGAGGCATTCCAGGGCTACTCTTGCTTCTGTATAATTAAATGGAAAATTCATTTCCAAAGATTCTAACAAGGCTTGGTAACGCACCAAATTCCCCTCAAAGAATGACTCAAAATCTGAGCAATTTTTCAGTTTTTCACAAGCGTCTCCATCACCAAAGGCTATAATACCCTTGTGAATAGTACTACAATTGGCAGAATTAGCTATCAATTCCTTAGCCACCCTTAGAAACTCCATGACAAGGCTTCTATTTCTCACCCTCCCCATGTGTGGAAGCCCAACCATGCAATTGAAGACCAACCATTCTCTCCTTCCACCCCTTTTTGTCTTTAGTTCACTTACTAAATCATCAATTCCCATCTCTTCCGCCTTTAACTTTAGGCCAAAAGCTCTTGCTTGATCATAGAGTCGCCTTTTCGTCTCCTCAAACTTCCACAATGGAGCACCATTACAATCCTCCTCTTCCCATTTCATTGATGTTAATTTTAATGTTTTGTCTTGGTGTACAATGGCCTCCATCATTGGAGGCCATTGAACACCTTCTCCCATGTCAAAGTCCACTATGTGTATTGTCTCTACATCATCTGGAATAGCTTCAAGAATCGCAGAGTTAGCTGCAAAGTGAGCAAACTTCCCATCAGGTAAGGCTTGGTAGAGTGCCTGAAATGCGGCCTTGAAGTTCTTCAAGGACTCTTGTTTCTAATTCTCACCTTGATTAATCTCACTTTCTTGAGATAAATAGAAAGCAAGGCGCTCCAATGTTTTGCCAACTGGGCCACCTTTCTCACTGATGCGTCTCAAAATAATTTGCCCAAGCTCCCCTTGATCCTTCTCCAAGGCTTCCCCATAAGCCTTAAGTAGATGAAAAAGGCTCAATTGGTTATCTATTTCCATGTCTTCTCCTGGCAATGTTAGAGATGATTGAACAGACACTACATCTGTTAATAATGATTCAGATATCATGGACTGGCTAGGACTCAAACTATCTTCTCCACGGGACATTTGTTGCAAAGGAAAAAAAGGGTCTTGTCCAGTGTACCAAGCTCCCACATTTGTGGGGTTTGATAAACTTTCTTCACTGTCTCCACAAGTACCCTCTATCTTATCATCCCAAATAAACTCCAGTCCCATTAACCTCTCCAATTCCTTAAAGAAATTTGAATTGGTTGACATGATTTGCTGGGAATCATTAGAAATGGCATGTGACACAGAGTCAGCCGGGTACATGGTTGAAGAATATGGGATTGAAGAAAGTAAAGAATTAGATTCCTCAGTTGTGGTGACAAATTCATCACTCAGGAACCTAGGTGGTGAAAATTGGAGTGAAAATAGCCCCGGATAGTCATCTGTTGCGGTGAAGAATGTAGAGATCTGATCAGAGTCATAGAAATCTACAAGGCAATCCATGTTGAAGTCATGGTGTTCAACCTGGTCAAAAGTTGAATTCATGATTAGCTCAGGCTGCAACATCTTTTTGATGATTTCTACAGGCCAAAAAGGAAACTTTGTGTTGGGAGTAGTTTAGTTTCACTACAAAAAAAAAAAGGTCCTATAGCCACGTTTTTAAAACGCGGCTATAGCTCAAAAAAAGGTGGCTATAGGACGATTTGGCCTATTTTTAGGCCACGTTTTCAAATGTGGCCTAAACCCCGTGACTATAGGCCTAAGGGAGTCTATGGCCGCACTTTTCAAACACGGCCTAAAACCAGGACCAATGGCCACGTTTAAAACGTGGCTATAAGTGAAAGCTATAGCCGCATTTAAAACGTGGCTAGAGGGTCAGACCAATGGCCACGTTTTAAACGCGGCTATAGTTATGGCCTATAGCCCCGTTTTAAACGTGGCTAAAACCTGTCTTCAAAGTTGTGAGCAAGGGTCCTCTAGCCACGTTTAAAACGCAGCTATAGGTCCTGGTCTTAGGCCACATTTTAAATGCGGCCTAAAACCAGGACCTATGGCCTCGTTTAAAACGTGGCTATAGGTCCCTAGTTGACAGCTTCGAAGACACGTTTTAGCTGCGTTTCAAACGTGGCTATAGGCCATAACTATAGCCTCGTTTTTTAAATGTGGCTATATCTATCATCTATAGCCGCGTTTAAAACGCGGCTACAACCCCCTGGATTTTTTTTTTTTAATTTGTCTATAGCCGCGTTTTTCAAACGCGGCTATAGTTTTTTTTGTTTTTTTTGTTTTTTTTTCTAGGCCAGATGGCAAATGCATTTACAAATGTTGCTATAAGTTTTACAAATGCTACTATAAAAAACCTGTCACACACACAATTTCAGCTTGTTATTCCTTTGAAATTCCGGCTCATTGCATGCAACAAAATAAGAAGTCGGAATTTCAAAGGAATATCAAGCTGGAATTTTC